>CM072978.1:1329055-1929055 GCA_037013635.1 Plagiodera versicolora
ACCTAATTGTAGTTTCATGTGGATGTTTCAACAACCTCTTTCACTTGAGCATACTTATCTGAATTATGAATACAAAAAAAAACCGATGCAATAACCATAGTAAAAGTTGCAAATTATTTTCTGTAGAATTCTTGCAAGCTGAATGAAAACATAATCATAGTATTAATTAATCTGATTTAATCTTAGTTCACAATAGTATATTTATTCATAGTATAAATTTGAATATGCAATGTTTCTGTTCGTATTTTTCATATAATATATTATCACAGAACTGGTAAAAAAAATTCGAAATGAAATATGTTATTTATTAAATATTATTATTATTGTGGAATCAATCAGAACCATCGATTTTCAAATGAAGTATACGATGAGTATCTGAGGTAGTGAATGTTTTGCCTTTGAAGATGATAATAATAATAATCATAATAATTTTAATTATTTTCCCGAAATAATAATACTGGAGGTACTTAAGGGCACCAGACGAGATTTAGCTGATCCTCATATTCAACCCAATTCTCAACTCTTATTTGAAGTGGATAAAATCAAGTTGAGCCAATAAATTTGATGTGAAATTTCTTACATGCTATATTGAGACATAGTTGATACTAGTTAGTTTTAGATTTTGTCAGTATCTATTGAAATGAATATGCGCATAGGATACATTGTATCTTGCAATTCGAATATTGAGATTACTCTTATGTTCAACTACCCCACTGTCTAATGTGAATGGAATTCCAGTGAATTGCTTACCACTCCGTGTCTACAGCATCTGATTCAAATTAGCGCCTTTAATCAACTCAAGCACTTTCAAACTCCCGTCTATCGCGGAACAGCTAGCAGGAATACAAAATAATATAAATTGACTGAGGTGAACAAATTTTTCTGAGCTTTGTGCAGGTCCTCTTACGATGCACAACTTAGTTATTCGACAATGAATGTGGTTCAGTTGCGTTCAACGTGAATCTAATAACATTAAGTCCTTTATAGTTGAACGGTTCAGAAACTTGTTGGAGGTACTATTCGCCAGTTTCAAGCATCGATCAACAAAATTCCATTTCGTGCTGAGAGCATTTCCACACAAGCCCCAATCATGAATTATGCAGAATTTGCAATCAATTTTAGTACAATGGAAGATGAAAGGAATGATTTCTCAAAAGTTTCAGTTCCAATTCCTCTTCATTTAAATGCGTTGTATTCAATTCTAGATTACTCATTTGTGGCTGAATTAAGGATTTTATTAATGATAACGAGTGATTATTTGGAGATATTGTTACGTTTCATCCAATTGGGTATGGAAAAATAAATCACTCTGTCTTTCACTGAACGGTTCACTAGCACTAACCGCACTAACTCAACTTCCTGACTTCAATATTCCAATATAGAACATTCGATTGAGTTTTAGCAGAAACCTACAATATCTGAAAAACGTTTGTTATTACCAATTTCTTTATGAACACTTTCCGGTCCTGAGGAAGTGACAATAAGTTCATGCAGTAAGAAAAGACATATGATTCAACATTATTGATTCCGTTCACTAACAAGCAGAATCAGATATATAAAGATTTCCTCTTCACGAGACATTTAATTTTTGGAAAGAATATGTTTCTTCTCCATTGGAATTCTACGACTTGTCAACTGATCTTTGTTGTTTTTGGCCGTGTCAATCTAGCCGCATTGTTTAATTTCCTGACGCAGTGATTTCGAAAATAAATCCCACATATCGGACTGTCAAATGCATTATCCATTTACTCTTTGACAGAAAGTCTGAGTGATGTCACTCACCCTCTAATTCACAGAAGTTAGTCACCCATGAAATCGATTTATGGAGGACTATTACACCATTTCGAAAAGTATATCTACAGGATGGAGAAGTTTTGTTATTTAGGTATCTTAGTAACTGTAAGACATTCTGAAAACAGGATAAACATGTTGATGTTAATATCCGCTTTCTCGAATTGAATATAAGAAACGCTAAATAATAAAATTGTGGAATATATTTGGTACAAAAACTCATAACAGATTCTTTCCAATTAATTTTTTTTCGTAATAACTATATAAACGAGATTAATATTATTGAATATATTTCAATAGTTCCTGAATTCTCTGGGATATTTTGGACATAATCTGAATATAAGTTATGCTCTTGGGTTTCTTTGCATTCAAATTCCCTGTGAATTGGTAGCAAAAATATAAAATTAGCCTAAGAAATATCTCATTTCGTTTTAACATAACATACAGCGACAAATTCATAACAAAATTTAATGGTTATCATTAACAACAACAAAAATTATTGTTTCAACCACAGATCATATTTACGTGTGTGAATATTTAATCAGTTTATGTATAAATTAACGAGCGAGCTCAGATATATTTGTTTTGCGAATCATGGCAGGGAATTTAAGATAAAACAAATATTTCTGCGCTGGATAAAATGAATGTGAATCTCGTTTCTATCGAAACTGGTATCGGATTGCTGAATTGAATTATTTGCTCTCTAAAACGATATTATCTCCAAAGCATATTCCAATTGCCAATAATCCCGATACGGATCACTCCATTATTTATTTTAACGGTCTGAAGAGCATCAAAGAAAATCATAATTTACTCCTAATGCAAAATACTTGAGTAGGTATAAAAAGCGGACTTCTGCCTAATTGATATCACACAATCAATTAAACAATTCCTCGATCGAAAAAAAATATATGAAGGAAATAGGAAACAACACCACTGGTAAACAAATGGAATTTCAATTGCAATTTATTTTTTTACTCCGCTAAAAAGACGATTAGAGTAGCAACAATGCATATTCTCAGAAGCTCTCTCACTCTCTTCCAAAAATTAATGAAAAATGAATCAGGATACCTCGATCAAGAATGAATAAGGCATGAAATCCATATTTGTTAATAAATATTCCACAGTTATGTTCACGCACATTTGGAACTGAAATGCCATCAGAATGCGAAAAAAATCTGTTGAAGGCAGGCATAGATAGCGATGACATATTTCCACTTTTTCACATGGAAATTTAATTTCAGAAACAGGACGTTTAATTTCCAAAACAGGCTGGCGCATACCGGTAAAATGACAGCTTCAGTACAAGAATTGGATCTCTTTGTTCGTGATAGCACTTTTATGGAAATTCATGCTAGCCAGTCAGAAAACAGAAAGAAATTCACATCAATGAAAAAGTATGTGTATTTCAACTCACTTCGGAATGAATGAAGGTGTAATGTGTTTACGTCTGTTTTGACCAGTTGAATAATTTTGTGTGGAAGACAAACAAAATGGGGTTCAGTATCAAACATAGCTATATTTCAATAAATTCTCATCAAATCATCAAGACGATGTACTAAATCTAAACATAACTCCGAATCCTGAAATGTTCATACCGTTCATCAACTCCGATGAAGTAGGTATGTTATATGTAAATTTCATAAGGATATCAAGTTGAGAACATGAAAATTAGTTTGTGTTATTTTTTTTTCCTACTGGGTAAATGATATCCTGGAAAGTGCAGGAGATATAATCAGATTTGGAATAGTTATGGAAATACATTCACGAGAACTTAACCCTCAATTCTGTTTCTGAAGGCTTTGAAATAATTATTTGATGCGAATTTGTACATACTAGGTTAGTATAAAAAATGTGTGTAATCGAAAAATACAGAAGACGTACAATTACGTTTTTTTAGGTGAGCAATAGTTATTTACTACATAATGATTAATTTTCTACAAAAAAAAATCGAAGTGCGTTCTGTATTGAACATTTCGATTCAATTCAGTTTATACCAACCCAGTAAATACAAGGAATCGTCCAATTTTTCGCAATATCAATTTAGCGCTCGAAATATTCCCAATATCGTACGAGAACTGTATTTCACGGTTTCGTACTTCGTTCTTTCACTATATCTCCATATACGGGAATATCTGGAAACGAATCAAGTAGAACGCCGACATATCGATGAATTGTGAACCAAACCATACATATAACCTTCACATTTTTTATCTTCACAATAAAATTTCCTATGCACGATGACATGATTTCCAGAAGTTGGGAGGAAATATGACTTCTCATCGGTGGGCATTTATGAACGAGTAGTAATGCATTGTTCAAATGTGGATATACTATAAGTACAAGGCGTTGATTTGAGACATGGTATTTTCGATGGAATCTACGAGCATAAAATAATCCAACATATTTTTCAACGTTCAATATGAGCTGAATAAATATAACGAATAACTCCCAAACAATTCTTGATTCATTGTTTTCTTCGTTGCCGTAATAATACATAAACATAACATAAAAAGTGAACTCCCTCTGTGATCATCGTAAGATTCTAATCAAAAAGTTTTCTACACTCTGTTGATTCGGAAATGTTTTTTCATTTCTAAATACAGGAAGTGCAGTTTTGATTATATTTTCACTGTCTCATGAGCTGATATCTCATAGAATATGGATATAGTTCCCATGAACAATACAATGACCCGTTCGTTCCTGCAAATCGTGCTGGAAGCTTCATCAATATTTCAAGTCACTCTTCCAATCCTCCAGGGTAGTTACTCTGCTTGTCAACTTAACCAAATAATAATTTGTTATATTCTATTGTTCTGTAAAAACCTGGCGAAAACAATGAATCATATAGTGTTTCTGCTGACGATTCTTTCCTGTAATTTGAATTTCAATAATCCAATGAGAGCACAAAACATATTTCAACTAAGAGATTAATTGAATGAAATCGAAGTGGTCAATTTTCTTCTTCATTTTATATAGATGAATCCCAGCCTTGAATCATGATTTGTGATCAATTTTTCGTTCAGAAATCACAAAGAATTCCTTTTATTTCAATCGTTCTATTCCGAAATTCGTTGAATTTATATGTGATCCAAACCATCATCATTTTCGTTTCAAGTATGCCAAAACATATGTTGAAGAATCGAGTTTTCGAAAAATCCCATGCAGAAATGTTTCACATTATATGGAAAGTACATGGATAATTCAATTATTTCCCCACATCAAAGCTAGCTCTCAACTATTTCGAGTTGCTTTTCCATCGCCGAATACGATTTATATTGAAATTGATGATTGAACTATGTCACGGCTTTGAACTGATGGAATGGTTTCATTATATTAATTATAATAGCGTCGACTAGATTATCTGGGTATCGTTTAATTAGAGGGGAAGAATTCAGAGTAATTTGATGCCGACAATAAGGATGGATTAAAGACAGAGGCAAACTAAGTATACTTCGATGTGCCCTATTCTGTCATATTTTACATTTGAAGTAACAATATTTATCAGTACACAATTTTATAACGATGATATTTTAATCATGAAAATAACGAAAAAAACGTATCTTTTACAAATTAGAATATGGTGAAGCTGTAATGGCTTTTTACTTATCGACAGATTCATTGAAGCATTCATAAAATATTGATCATATATTGATTTTGTTTGAATGCCTACTAGTGTGGAGAAGTATTTCGGTATATTCAATATTGAAAAATTCATTCTTCACAGGTAGTTCAATTTTCATCATTTCAGTTCAACATTCCTAGGAATTTGTTTTTTCACCTCCAGACTTTAGACATCCGTCCTTTTCCTGAAAAACCCTTTCAACAATCGTTTCAACTACCAATGGAATTCAAATTCAGTCCACCTTCATCAGGCCGTGTAAGATTCGCCAAGCTAACCAATGTGGCTTTTCAAATAATTAAATCCTTGATTGCTTTAGGTAAGGATTCAAATGGAAATAAATGGAAGGGTAATTAAAAAATTTCAATCAATTATGAGTTCTTGGCTCGCAAATTGCCGAGATGAGGAGGAATCAAATTAAAAATATTCCTGAGGAAGCTGGACTTCATCAACTTGAAGTCGAACACTCTGCAGCTGAAAAAAGACGAATGGACTTTGTTTTTACGAGTTTTTCCTAAATGATATGTTCATCGAAAAGCAAGACAAGAATTCCATGAAATTCAGATTATTTTCCAAGGCATCTTGCATATTCAAGAAATAGAAAATAAAAAACGAGGGCCTTCCGCTTTGTTAACATTTACCATAATGGAGGAAGCATTTCAAGTCCTATAATTAGTTGGAGAACTCAAGACTTATAAAATGATGTACATTTGATCTTTGAATGAAAAAGCTTCAGAATTATGTGAAATATGAACTCTCTGAACTAGACATGCAAATTGGAAAACAAGAAATGATAGATATCTGTGGAATTTGAGGTGAGTACAAAGTCATCCACAATATTTGCAGCAATTGAGGTTGAGAACAAATATTGTTGGAAGATTTTTACTAATACTAATTCTATACATGTATGGATTGATTTCAATATTCTTCTAACAAAAAGACATTGAATATGGTCCGATTACTTTGGAATGTATGATTATATTTCTATATCTATATTTGCTACTAATGTTACTGATGTGTTGAAGTGTTCGAATTCACAAAAATCTATTTTTCCCAAACAATTTTTCAGTTTCCACTACAGTATCATATATTCCTGAATTGAGCAGAAAAACACATCCACTATAAATCGAGTATATAAATGACTGTGAATAGTGACTTGTTCAATTTATCGACGATATAAATTCACTGTAAATTGTGAGAGCCTGTGCTGGTTCGAAAGCATATATTCGAAACATAAGAAATTGGCTATGTGTACTTCATGGGTTGACATCTAATGGAGCACGAATATACTAACAAACGGTGGCTGGAATAAGCAAAAGTAATTGAACTTCTTAGTTCTGATTGATTGATTGATGAATGGATCGTGAATATGCTTGCCTTATGTTGTGACATTATTCCTTCCTGTCAATATGAATTCGAAGTGGCAAAAATTTAGGAAATATTTCGAGAACATTCCAATCTACAATGATAGTAGACAATTATAGTCATTGCAAATATACAGATCGAAGAAAGTTTACATAATTTTATTATTATGAAATATTCAAAATTTCGAATCTTCTAACTGGAGAAGCTCGAACTGAAAAATTGTAGCTGAAATGGAGAGATGGTAAAAAATCCTCAAGAAATTTTTCGCCACTTGTTTACTCAACCCCACGTATAATGAATAAATTCTCATCTTCCTACATAAATTGAACTGAATATATTTATGTAAATAATGTTACTATTTTCCCATTCGAAACCCCCGAAACGCCTTGTTCAACTTTTGTTATCAAAATAATCCCTTATGACTGCAAAATTTGAAATTGATGTGCGGGCAGAATTCATAATATTGTTCTTAATTTCAAAACTAGTATTCAGTACTAGAATCGACCTTACGTAATTTAATTATCAGCAGAAATGCACCAGAAACTGGATATTTAAGATGAAATGGGCGTAAAGCAGTCCATAAAGGAAGCTTAGTCGGAAGTTTTGTAAGTTATATCGAGTTTCAGTGATGAATAAAATGAAACTACATGAAAAAAAAATTACGGAAAATTCATCTCTATACAGAAGGATTCCAGTATATTACCAATTCGTTGAAAGATTATACTCTTTCTTTCTGTCACACCCCAATACCATACCTGAAAAAAAAATCACATATATAACAATTTCATAATTTACCAATCCAGTATGAAAAGAACATGAGATGAATGTCGATATAAACACATATATATTATTTAATTCTATGTTTTAGCAAGTGGTCCCCCATTGTAATTGTTATGATTGAACGTACTAGAAATCAGCAATAATCGGTTGTTGAGGTATGATAATGAATATGCAAAATATAGCTACAGCATTGGAATCAATTTACAGGCTCAGGGTTTGAAGAGAGCGAAAATAATAGATTGTTGAAAATTGAGAGCGCATTACGATTTCTTTCTTGATTATGGGGATTATAATATGAATGCGTTCCTTGTTACTCTCGAAGATTTCTGCCTATTTCCCAGATTTATTTGACCGAATGGCGATGATTTCCATCGAGAATCAATAAAGAATGTATTATATTTATCCACATCGTTTCAATTTGAAAGCAGCATGGAACATTATTGAAATTGATATTACGAATAGGAACATTAAGAAGAAACTCAATCGGAAAAGGAAAATAACATTCGTCCATTAAAAGCCATGCATACATTCAATTGTACAAATACAAACAAAATGAGAACATGAATTTTTTTATTTTTCAGATTGAATTGGTTCAATATTTTGGACTACCCTACTTCCATAAATTCTCTCCATTCTCTCCAAGAATTATTACCAACGCAGTATTTTCTGCTCTTCTTTTCCACCTAGGCCCTTCATATGAAACACAAAACGATAATAGGAACTCATTCCATTCATTGTGTCAATTAGAACACCCCTGTTCGTAATTCCTTGTGCCTCAAGCACACCCTCTTGAAGAAACAAGGATTACCAGGCATATTCTTACATGAATTAAATGAAACAGTGGTGTACACTGATGAAAAATCACAGAAATGATTTCTTGTCAATGGTATATCAGCTTTTTATCAATAAAGTTTTATGACTACGAGATGAATAGAAAATCGACGATTTGTTGAACAAACGTATCTTCAAAAACGAGCTGAAATGTTTCTCGACTAGATGAAGCATACAGGATGTCCTCGCACATTCATTGGAAATATCGTTGATTGTGTGTTCTAATGTAGACTAATTCTCAGTTAAACTTCTCATTTTTCCTTGTAGTTGAAAGGATCAAGTTCATGAGTGGACTTTGATTGAATATTTTTGTTGGATCACCTTCTACAATACTCCATTTTATAAGGCCAATCTGACAGTTCGTAATTTTGAACTCGACAAAACATCATCAATCGTCTTCATATTCACTAGTATTTCTTGTGGAATTGCTTTCTTCATATTTTTCAATCATTTATAAAGTCCAAACTCCACCAGAATTACTCATTTGTATGTTTCAGAATTTGGTACCACAGGGCAGACATTTGACTGACGTGGTGATAAGAAACATCGCTGTTTGAATGGCAGAACTCTCATAATCGAATGTCACATTTTTATAGAAGTCAATTCGTTACTATCTCAAGCCTTTTCGTGACTCATCTGAATGTCAATTCAACCATTCATGAAAACCCTCCACATAAACAAGTATCCTAAGGTTGGAGCAGCCTCTCATCGATACGCTTCTGTAATAGCGACATAGTGCAGATTTCTCCCCTTCCATTTAGCACCGGATCCTTATTCAATTGTCAATCATCAACAGCGGCAACTTTCACATGGTGAAATACAATTTCCCAACACGAACACATCGCAGATGCACTCACCGAGGCGCCCGTAACCCTACTTAGGAGGACGAGCACCTCGTCTTTTGTTTTCGGCCGCTTTGTCGACGAGAAACAATGGAACGACGATCCGTCCTCAGGCACGCATGGACTTGCGAGAAAATAGTCGTCTATCGAAATTCGACGTGGGGGAGGAAATATCGGGAGAAGGAACAAAAGAACTATTCGGTGCTGATGAAGTTTATATAGAGTTATACGTGTGAGTGGTGAAACGAAAAGAGAACAACGCTTTTTATCTCCTGATAGGTCTAATCACAGGAGAGTTGATTTATATCAGTGAGATTTATTCTCGCAAAAAAAATTAACGCAATCCCAATACACTGGACAAGAAATACACAGGAGATCGAATTACAAAGTACCTATCTTGAGATATTTTAGCCAGTAGATGCAGGAAACATTTTCATAAGAACTTCTAACCCTATTGTTCAGATTCTATTATGGTTCTCAAGATTTTTTCGACACTCTGTATATAATAACAGAACACAATATACAGTGTGGATGATAAGTATTCCCCCTTTGAATCTCCATTACCGAAGACGAAATTGACACATTGTCAATTTTTATTTCGAACAAAAAAATAACTCCCTTGACATCTACTCCCCAATTCTTGTGCTCAGCAAAGGATCATTATCCTCAAATTTTTGAAAAATAAAAAAAAAACAACACAAATAATACTGAATTAAATATTCGAGAAGAAATCAACTGGACTAATTATTCTACCAGGAAGTAGATGGAGAACATTTTGAACACCTACTGCAGTAATTTTTCTCAGAATAATCGTTGATTTATTTCGAAGAATTGATTGAATATAAAATTTATTTATTATTTTTTTAATTCATTTCAAGAAATTGAAAATTACGATTTTCAAATTCAACGATGTATCGCACATCAAGGGAAAATGATGAAAGGGGTGACAATTCTTTTATGGTAATGGAACACCCCGTTTGAAGTAAGATTTGTGTTCGAGCATTTCTCATTTTTGTCTCCAGTAACGATGTTTGAAGGGGGATAAGATATCATCCGCACTGCATGAGTTTTGATGAGGTTCGAAAATCACTTCAACGTATAGAATTTCAATACATTGGTGAAAAATATAGAAATGGAAAATAAAACGTATATGAAAATGCTTCAGACATAAATCGATATGAATGACCATTTCACGAAACTATTTATATGATCTACATTACCAGTAAATCTTTTGATTTGGTACTCTATCAGGCCATACTTTTGGAACCGTTTATCTTTCATAGAAGTTGAATAAAAACTACAACCTAAACTATGCACCGAAAGCATTCCAAGAATAGTTACACTTTATCCAGTATCTAACCAATAATTTAATATATTGAAAATAATGTTCCACTGCTAGGTTCTATATCAGAATATGCAAGAATTGATGTGAGCAGTGCATCCTAGAAATATTTCATAATATATGTACAAATGAAAAATTCAACATAACCACATACCCTATCTAGCTAGATGATGAAATGAATGTACCATTCGTTTGTATCCATCATAGACAAAACAATGCATCTGATATAATTTATTACAGATCACGAGAAAGAAAAACCATATATGATGGCAATAAGTAGGGGATAATCATGGAAAAATGTACATCAAAGAATAGCAATCTTGCATACTTTATGTCATTTTGATAAGATATTGAAGCCATGCATTATTTAGAGACTGGATGAATATTTCTACCAACTCTTCACTATAGGTAACTGTCAACGAAATTATTTAAGAAAAGCCAAATATATTTCGTAAAAGAAGCTGTAGGAGAGCTGTAGATGACTTATATGGCGATCAATAACTTAATCTAAAATATTTTTCTTTGCTGTATTCTTGGCCTGTCTCGAAGGTGACAGACAAACTACGTTCATCCCGAATACAGAGTGACACGACTCCCTCAGGGTATCTTCCCGTTTCCAACTACAACATATTTCACTTTGTCATTCGGCGTATATAGACGAGTTTTCTGCCCCGAGGGCTCACTCTGATTCTTCTTTTTCCTCTGACAACTGATGCACGTAATCCCGCGAGATTGATTTCAATTAGGCAGGACACAGCCAGATCAACAGACAGACGAATTTTGTTTGGAATATATTCACCAAACAGTTTTTTCTTCCGTTTGGTTTCTTTGGATTGAAGGGGCCTCGAATTTTGGTGGTTGGTATTGTCCAGTCATTCGAATCCACGAACAAATCAATAAATCATTATAAACGGAGAAATAAAATCGTCTGAATGAAATACCCTTATCGTTTTTTTAGACTCTTATTATTATTATTTCAACACAGAAATATCAATTCCATGACTTCATCGTGAAGTAGCTTCTGAAAATCTTTTTTGGATATCTTCATTTACTTTTTTACGATCACATAGATACATTCAACAAAAAAAATTTTAGGTGTAGGATTTCATGTATTATTCCATTTCTTTCTCGATTTCATTTTGATGAATCGACTGGAATGAAGCTGAAGGAATCCAAAATTTCGAATAAATCGAGTAATAATTAGGAAATTACACAAGAGCGATATTTTTGGTCCAATTGCTGTCGGGAATCAGACCGAACTTTTGAAAATTGTCAATACTAGAACTCAAACATTGTCCTTGAATGGGCATGGATATCCCAATATTTGCTTTCGAGTTTTTTCACGAAATCGAATGTACGCATATAAAGCAAACATGAAATTCATTTAAAATTGGGTGTGCAAACAAAAAAGTGTAGCATTCCCTCTCGTACTTCAATTTTTTTTCAAATATCCAAACTTTCGTATGTACACAACTCCAACTCGACAAACCACTTCATCATAATAACAACATCTAAAAAGTATCAAAATCATATCAGTAACAAGGAATATAGGCTATAATGATCTGACATTTGAAACCAGTCAACAATGTATCTAATGTACACGCAATTCTAAACGTCCTTTATTAAAACGATATCGAACGTCGATATATGTTTGCTCAACTGTATACGAAAATGTTTGTTGTGTAGAAAGCGTAAAAGCTCGTAATGGATCCGGATTTCGGAAAACAAAGAGAATCATATATCAAATAGAGTAGACTCATTGAATTCAATATCAATAGTAGTTTTTTTATGAGGTCTTATATGTCTTATGATAGTTGTAACAAAAAATATAACATCTTCAGTTAATCCTATTTCCGGATAAAGTTATAAATCATTATAAAGCTGAATCAGGGATATTTTGTGCTTATTTGTAGAATATGTGGGGCTTGTAACTCTTTTCTCCCTACATCTGCATTACCCAAATATTCTTTTGTCACAATCCTAATGAAGTTTTATTCGTAAACACTTATTTATGGGACGTAAATAAGAAGACAGACAACTTTAGCTTAATTTGACGTTCAATTTTTTATCCGCCTCTCATTTCCTGGAGGCATTTCGTAGACAATTTATCTAGATTTCGACACTCCCCAAGACGCAATGAGAAACGAATATTCCATTTTCCATTTACCAGCGCAAAAGGTCGATCAGAAACCATCACACGGATGTTTAGTAGGAACAACCGTAATACTAAAGGTGATAAGTTTGAGGTGTAGACGACTGTACAATGAAAAGACGACTACTTTAGAATGAGATAAGGAAAACGGCAATGATTATTTCAATCCTAATTGAAAACTACCCAATTCAATTTGCACTTCAACGTTACCGTCTAGTCTATCAGTTCTTTGGAATCGGATGTTTCCTTTTGTCATTATGAGGACAAGAAAGGAAACAGTGAGTACAAAATTCCCCGGAAAATTTACTCTAGAGGTGTGATTATCCTTCATCGAGAAAACAAACATTATTATTTCCTGCCTTCTTGAAAAATTTTTTACGCTCTCACTGGTAGGCAATATCAAAGTTTCATTTGTTATATCGAAAGGAAAAGGAACAATAATGTATTGAGAGTTTTCGAGGATATGTCTGATCTCATCGACTGAATTCAGGTTCACTCAAGAAGTGAGTGTAACTTGAGTAGCTTTTGAGAAAGTGTAATAATACCTACTCGTTTGTCTCAAGAGATTGAGCAATTTTTCAGTTCAATTCAATAGTGAAATATTGACTACGGTTCCAGATGAATGTATATATAATACGGGGTGTTCCACAGGGGATGGAACATTAGAAGTATCTGGAGAACAGAAAGACAGATCATTTCGAAAATTTGTGGGCGTGAATAATCAAACTTACTCTATCCGTCTAAAATATTTTTATCAATACAGTGTTGCCGCTTGTATCAGAAAGTAGTAGGTACTTTGTTATTTCAAATGGAACACCTCGTATATTATATCATTTTTGGAATCCTTATAAGATTCCTCAAAACTCTTCCACATAATTCCTTATACCTATCTGTGACGATTTTCGAGATGAAAATCATTTTGTCCAATTTTTGTGCAAAAACCTGACAATTCGAATGTGTCGAATGTGAAATTAGTTAAGTAAATGAAGTCGAATAAACATGAATACAGCCAGTGGAAAGCAAAAATATTTTGATTAAAATTTATGTCCAACTATTTTGTCCGATGTGCCCATTTCATGTGAACCAGTTAGTGATGTTTGTGCTTTTGATATGACACACGAACAAGGTTTGGAAATAGTGAGTTACTGGCAATTTTTTTTGTCAAAGCCAACATTCAAAATGAGGATAATTGACTCGTACAACTACACAGTATGTTGAATAAGTACATGATCAGACGGATAGATTTTTGAGTAATTCTGACATTCACATTCTTTTAATCTAGCTACTAAATGTCCCGAATAAAAATTTGTCAAATTTCAAAATATCCCGAATAAAAGTGTTAAATTCGAATGAAATGAGTCAAAGATTGTTGAGGTATCGCGAAAAGTATTTTTTTTGATAATGTTGACATCCTATATCTTGAGAACAAAGCATTATTGTGAACTTTTAGTATCGAATCATCCCATTTAGTTCGACCACGTAGTCAAAAACACCCTGTATTACGTATCAATTCATATTGTGCTTAGATCAAAGGTAGAAAGGAATATTATGTTGCAGCTTTCCTTCCGGTAAATGATTGAAGCATCAAACGTAATGTTGACTGCACATGAAATTTCCTGTGTCTGTGAAAATTCTTTTTTGAGAGGAGTTTTCTAATAGACGAGACATCTGCGACATGCTATTTGTTTTTTATTTTCACTCCGCTTTCGACAGTTCTTTAATGAAAATCAGTCGTATCAGTCAGGTGATATGTGTCAGAACCAGCAATCTGCATAGAGTTATGGAAAAGCTGAGAAATTTTGTTGAATAAGCGAAGAATAGAGTCCACCTGTAGAACAAAACACACAATAAATAAAAGTTTCTGAAAATCGCTGTCCATCCTTTCCTGATTCAAAATGGCATCCCATTCTAGTTTAGAAGAAAGGGGACTTTTTGGTGCAGACTATACCATGAAAAATCTGATTCAGCACTTCAGTCTATAAATCTAGAGACTGCATTCTCTAAAGCTTGACAGTGAGAAAGTTCTGGAAGTCGAGAGACACCAACAACATATTTGTTCTGTCGGAAAGTTCGCTCAGCGGAAAAAGTCCTAGATGACGATAATATAAGAGTCATCTTGATTAATTGCCACTCTTTTTGTCCCACAGTTATTGATGGATTTGAAACTCCATGATTTTTTTTTCATGAACGCCAAACTGAGGAATAGCTATTTTTTTGGTGGATAGTTAGGATAACGATTAGGGTACACATTGATAATGAAAAATTATTGTTTCTTATCTTATGAATATTGTAATAGCAAATATTTTATCGAAAAAATACAAGGTGAGTCGGAATGAGACTGACAAACTCAGAATTTCGGGGTGACGTTTTTATAAAGATATGTCCCAAAATGCATCCCCTATGATATACAGGGTTTCGAATACTACAAAAAATTTTCAGGAAGTTGACAATTATTCCTATATGTTGTAAGAAATTTATATAATGCGATAATTGCACAAATGACATCATCATGATATCACGACGTATCTTCAGTTTCTTGCAAATATCTCAGAAACTTGCACTTTCAGACATATGAAATGTCTTGACTTTTAGATTAGGAATCGATGAGGCTGAATGATATTGAACATTGATTTGTCCATTGAATTGTCTTGTATTTTCGCATTGCATACAATTCATGAATATCAATAATTATCATTATGGAAGGTTGCCTTCAGATCAGAGGCATTTTATTATAATATTCATCGGCGAACTCTCAAATAGCGTTCACATTTTTTATATTGCATTTTTATAGTTTTCCATCTATCTACTTTTTGATGAGCAAGCGTAATAGCAAAATTCGTCGAGAATCCAAAATCCAACAATTTGAATTAAAATCTGTAGATATTTGACACCAACTGAAAGAATGAAAGTTGTTATTCTTCTGAAAGACGATCCTAGAATGTAATCTGAGTCATGGTGAGACGAAAATATTTATCTTTTCAATAATGTGAAGTTAAAGGTTCAATTTCGTTGCAGATTGCATTTGGTATAGATACTATAGAATCGTCCATGGAAAGATAGTCATCTATCGATAGTTAGTTCTATGCTCGAGAATTCTGAGAATGGAGTCAGATGAAAAATTTGTATTCATATTATCGGTATTTATGTCAAAGAGGAATGTAGATGATTCCGGCTTCTATCCTAGGATATTGAGTGATATCACATATTGTATTATTGTATATTATTAGGAAACCTATCAAGTATATATATATATATATATATATATACTGATTCCTTTTGAACTCGTGACTGGGAAGTGGTAATTTATGTATCATGCATGTTATATAATTTTTAGTCATGCTTTCGGCTCAAGGTATTGATATTGTATCTCATGTCATATCAGTTCTCAATTCTCAACACAGCCTTAATCAAGTCCGATGTTTCACAGATATTCAATATTCCCTCTTATATTGAGAATTCAATAAATACCGAAGACACGTTGCCTACCTTTGATTCCTGTACAGATACACTCCAATTTGTTCATCAAAAGAAAATATTTCATTTCTCAACATACTTCTGGGTCTCCTAATGACTATGTACATTTACTATAACTTCATAAAACTTCTCAAAATGTATGTCAATTGCATTCGTCGATTCATGAAAAACTTCTTTCATTTGAAACTCTGTCTCTGGCATTCATTATATTGAAATGAGAAAAAGCTCGCATGACGACTACGAATCCGATCATCCTCTTCCAGAAATATTTTGTTTTCTTTTAATTTTCGCAACATGTGAAAACTGAAACATTTCGCTAACTCCAGTTGGTGTGAGCATCGTCATTGGGCGTACATCACCTTCATGGCGTTCACTGAAGAAAGTTATTCTGTACTCTGAAATATAATGACTTGAAATCAATACGTAGAAAAAGTTGAATAAAGAAGTTGAACGAAATTTCATTAAAGTGCATTCCAGTAGTGCTATTTCAATCTACAATAATCTAGTTCATGGTAAATCGTTCCCTATTGTATACATAACAAAAGCAACAACCTGGCTTCCTTCCGCCAGTTTGGAAAATATCGAATCTAGAATCTAAATCGTCGAAATTGAATGGAATTCCAGCGGATAACTCCAGGTTCCCATTGATGTATCCACTCCGCTAAATCTAGATAAACGAACAAATCCTTCATTCAATCGAAATAAGATATGGCCAATAGATTTGAGCGAACGACTTGAAAGGGTTATCGAAGAGCGCTCTCTTTTCGAACCTTAAGTAAATGGAGCACTTGGGAGAGATATACGTGAAGACAGGGCCGCAGTGGGATGTGAACGTGGAGGATAAGTTGGCCCAATAGGATCCGAAAGTCATTGGAAGCACACACAAACGAAGTTGCTTATTGAATATAAATTGAGAGATCAAAAGGAAACAACGAATCTCGAAGAGTATTCAAACTGATAATTTGTGGTCTGGAGTATACAAGAAACTATACTCGAGATAACAGTTGAGGTGTTATTCTGAATGAGAATTTGAGATTCGAAAAATATATAGTATCGAGAAGTATCTATACAAGGAAGTAGGAATCTGTTATCATAGTGGAGACAACATTATTTTTAAATATTTAACTTAGCAGATATATTTCATAAGGAAGAAGAATCATGAAAGATAACGAATGAAAGTTGGTGTATTTTTTTTGTTCCGTGGGGAAATGAAAGTCCAACTCTGTAACGAAGTTTTGCAATCAGTCCTATCTGCAGAGTTCTGATGTCATTTGGCAACTGCCTTTTCAGAATATCATCGAAGATATTGACTCTGCCCAGTTAATCAAATTTACGAATTCCAGACGAAAGAATCGGAGCAGCATTATAGGGATAGATTAGATGAAATAACTCGAATATCTCATGTAAGTTTTGGACAGTTGATTAGAAACAATATAGAAAGGATAATTTTGATTGACATTCTTAAATTTTGGCCGAAACAACTTTTTCAGTAAAAATAATTATAATGAGATGACCCTTGGAACTTCACTTTACAATAGTTACTTATATTACTTTTGAAGGGCGGTGAAATAAATCTTCGTGTATTTACATGTCTTCTGGAGACCCTTATACTACAGTAACTGAATCTCTGATGGATCTCCCTAGGAGGTACACTGACGCACACGCCAAAATTAATTTGGAACGTCCATTAGTTAATTAAACAGGAGTGAGTCCAATAAAGCTTGGATGAGATGAAAGGATCTTCCTTAGATTGACCACTCATTAGTCTCCACACGAAGATTGACTTTTACAGCAAGGGCTGTAAATCTACAGGGTTCCTTAAAATCATATATTTATCTGCCCTGGTAGTTGCTAAAATATCCACCATCAATATTCATCGTGTCAGTATATACTGGGTGATAAATGGTGAGCTTAAATTGGACGGGTCTCAAGATTCAAACGATTCGATACGTCGTGACATTTTGTGATGTTGGAGAACCGCTCTTTCGACTCCTGAAACCAGAATAATAATGCTATCGTTGTGCTTTCATTCAGCCACTGTAGTGTCTTTGAATTGGAAATATTTTTCCGTCGAATATGCCATCATTGTTCATAGAAAAGTCTGTGAAGTAAAGTGAGTGATAAACATCAACATTAATAATGATTCTACATAAATAAAGTTCCTTGATTTTGCATTTACACCACATAATTGATCATTAGGATATGTCAACAGCTCTTGCTACATATTATGAATGGATATTGGAAAAACTAACATCAGAAAGCATTGAGATCTTGCGGTGACGTAGTCAAAAAAAAAATCTGTAGTAGTAGTATTGGTGTGTGCCAAACTGTGTTCAAAGTATCGTAACTGTTGTTTTTACAGTGATCATGAACAATACTTTTTTGTTTCATGAGATACAGCAAAAGTCTGTGAAGGCTTCTCATCAAGTAATAGCGATAATAATCCTATGAAACTATTAGCACTCTGTATAATGCCGAGTAGAACCTTAAGTCATCGATTTCACGTCGCACTTAGGAACTATTTCATCCACTGAATCACAGCAATCCA
Organism: Plagiodera versicolora; assembly: GCA_037013635.1. Classification (NCBI taxonomy): domain Eukaryota; kingdom Metazoa; phylum Arthropoda; class Insecta; order Coleoptera; family Chrysomelidae; genus Plagiodera; species Plagiodera versicolora. The sequence continues at coordinate 1,347,803 of CM072978.1, forward strand.
AACTCAATTAACAACATCCACTTTGATAAAGCCAACAACTTCTTCTGATGGGCCATAAAACAAAGTGTCAATTACGCACGATCAAAAATGGAACTATATAAATTTCCTGGAATGGAGCATTCACCAATAATAGCAATATCCTCAGACCCCTTACGAACATGTACTTGCATAGGGGAAGATGGGCCGAGAAAGTAATTCAACTATAGACACTCAATCTAGAAGAACGCGGAAGATAGGGATCTTAATTTGTTTTCATCCCCTCTTCATGGGTCATTTGGTTATCATCAAATTTTGCGTTGTGCATATCACGATGCAGTTGATTTATATCTGAAAGGTTTCCGTTTGGAATAAAAAAAGAAAAAAATGAACGTCAAATATGAAATATCGAAGGATTCCCCCAATTTGAGAAAAAGCAATATTTCTTCCAGACCCTCGAGTTCATTCAAATCAATGGCAGGGTTTCATAATAGCAAAATGTAAGTCTTTGATACTACATAAGACAATATTGTCTTCGGGAAGTTGTGACACCCCACAAGATCTTCAAAGAAAAACAGCCATGGAATGATTTTTTTTTTACAAAACTTCCCACGAAAGGAGACATCCTGTAATGTTCAGAGAAAAAGTATTAAATTTTGTGTACAGATGATCAACATATAACCATAAAAAATATTGGAAATGTCATGGAACACGTAATTGAATTGACGTAATTCATCCAATATTTCGATAGTATTTTACAAAGATTTCCGTGGATTAAACTTCCCAAACGACATAGATAATTACAAAATGCAAATGCTATAAATATGGATATAACACGAAGTTAACATCAAAAGCTATAACGAACGAGTAAATTAGTGCCTTAAGCTATGGGACGCTATGACCATTGGCTGAACTCTGCAGGTTATAGTCCCACTGCAGTATTCAATATAGGGAGAAAATATATTGAGTATTCTTATCAAAATTACAATGAGTACTTTCAACCCATGGGTATGCTGAGAAAGAAGAGTTACAAATTCCTAATGAACACTATTGAAATAGGAAATTCCATAATGATGAAGATGATTGAATACTTTCGACTTTTTATTGATGATAAATCAATCAAAAAATTATGTTGTAGCAGTTTTCAAATTCCAATTGATTTATTTGAATAGTTCAATTTGTGATGTGATGATTCATTCTATTCCTGTAACTTTATTTATGTGTATGAGTGTACCAAAATGGTGGAATGCAAGACGAATCCAATGATACCAGCTATTTAACGGAGATGAATCATCATGTAGATACTATCGAAATGATCTGAAGAATTAGGTTCTTCAGCATCTTTGATGCATCTGCGATCTCTTTAACGATGAGGAGTTCGTTTAAACTTTTGGGAACAGCGTTATTACGTTGTCTTTCTTCTGGGTACCAATTGAAATATACCCAAGCACCATTGGAATTCCATTGCATTCCTATGAGCAATATCCGAGTCATATTTCGGAGGATGAATAAGATATATCCATCTCTCATGCATTCTAGTTGATAAAACGTTGATTGATTGTACTCTCATCATTTCTCTCCGCCTCCTCCTCATAAGCCATTCGAATTCGAAACTTTGGATTGATTGTGGATTGTGGCCAAGTTTCGGTATGGATTATTTCTGCTCGAAGAGAAACAAGCCAGTGGGGAAATTGTGCATGCATGGAACATTCAGTTTAATATCTTGCCTTCTCTCTAGGAAGGGTTATATTTCATTGTTGATTTATCTCTCACGAATGATTGTTCTTTCTGTTTTCGTTTGCTCTTTCTGAAACTTGCCACAAAGTATAACCTCTCGTCATTGGGACTGAATCCATTGATGTGAAGTGGAATAACAAAAGTATAAGAGAAAAAAATTTTTTCAAAGGAATTATTCGCGATGCAACCGCATACAAATTTCACGCAGGATTCAAAACAATCAATGTTTCGTTCCACATATTCATGTATATTGAATGATACTCAGTATGCAATCTTTTGTCCATGGCTTTATCACAATAACATTGGAATATATGTTGATTCAGTGTTATTTATACATATACAGCACTCTTTCATCGGCAATCCTTACGCTCAATTTCCATACATCAGAATAATCGAGTACTTTACGAACAAAACGAAGACAACAAAATATTCATATTTTCATTTCCCAATACCCATCGGAGAATATTTCAGAGCGAAAACGTATATGAAATTATACAAGAGAATCCTATAAAAACTACCTAAACTATACGAACAATAGGCAACGGCAATTGAAAAACAATGAGTCCTGGTTTATTTTAAATCTCTTCGTTCCAGAAAAATATAAAATTCTTGTCATTTAATTCATCCCATATAATAAATGGAGGTGGTTCAGTTCAAATCAGATAGTAGAAAACTAAAGAATTCTTTATATGGAAAGTCCAAGTATTATATTCAAGGTATTTGATATTATTTGAGATGATCAATAGTTCATTGATAAATTCGAGAATTCCTCAGAGAGGTTGCCAATTCTTGAGAAGAAAAATCAGTTCTAGATTTTTTGGTCATTCTGCTAATTTATTAAATTTGGAATTTTGAGGAAGAAGGGATTGAGGGAGAAATTGATTTGAGGGGAAGTTTGTTGAAACTTGGAAATTCCCTTCACCTACTTTCCAGAGAAATCGTGAAAGCTATAATTCCTTGTCTCAGAATATATTCGATGATCTGAACATCTTTGAAAAAGACTTATATCTTGACAGAGACCAAACATTCATTGGAAAATCCGACATATCATTCCTGAGTTGATGACTTATTTGAAGATTCGAAAAATAAGTAGAGAAATCGACCATTCTTCATAGGATCAGAAAATTCAATTATAGCTTCAAGATTTCTTTCTGGTTAGTCCCGGAAATATCCGATTTTCCTTCTCTAGGAATATGAAATTGAATAATAAACACATTGGACTAAATTTCGAATTGATTTATATTGACGTTAATTGTAAATTCGCTTGTTGAATTCAACTTAGCATTAACTCTATACCATTTACGCATCGATGATATCCAAGTCTAGTTGATTCTGCCTTTGGTTGGTGTATATTGAGAAATTTGTAGGTCATATCCTCACTTTGATTGTTATTGTTATTGTTATTCATTACTGAAAATATACTCGGCAAAATATATACCTTCTCACGTGCAATTAATTACTGCCATAAAAACAATTGGCTTCTACAATGTATCACTTTGAACGTGGCAATCAATTATCATGAGCTGCTGTTTTAAAATGAAATGGTCATAATTCTTTACTTGAAAACAACCCTTTTTATAGTACTGAAACGAATTCGCTGATACATTTCATCGTGAATATGGGGCGGACATTATCCAGACAATTCCAGACACCGCCCACGAGTCTCCCGATTCGAATGTGGGAAAACTACGATCTGGAAAGTGTTCAGACGCAACAGGAATTGATGTGGAATGTGACGCCCGCAAGTCGCGACGGTGATATCCTGGCACACCCGATCGATGATCAGTGAATGGGGAAATTACGATGATGATGCGGCGGGATGAACGACGCATCCAGAACGGTTGGATAGCGCGACAACATATAGTAACTGATGGAAATATATTGTGAATTATCTATTTTCAAGTTTCCAAGATGACCAACAGAAAGTAAGACAGCAATTTGAAGTTTTCAGATTGATTTTTTACGAAAAATATACCCAGTGGTGTACGTATTAAATATATATGCTTCTTGTAGCAATTCACAATCTCCTAACCTAAAAATTTTATAGTATTTCACCAGGATATCTTGGTGCCAAAATCGTCAAACATTTTCAGGTGGTATGGATTCTGTGCCACAGAGTTAGGAGGGATTTGCATTGTTGTGGCAATTTATTCAGAATGAACAATGATTTATTATAATTCGAACATATATGTATACCAAAATCAAATAACAAAGAATTTACTCATTTGTTTCCATAACAGAATTGAAATGAAATAGAATTCCAATTCAGCATCGTTTTGAAGTGTTGCCCATAGCGCGTTTTCAATAAAATGATAGAATATTGCGAAACTTTCTGATGAACCAAATGATATGACTATTTTTCATATAATGGAATGATATTCATATGGGTTAATGAGGTTTGTATCAGGAAGTCTAATTTTAAGCCCAAAATAATGAAAATATAGCTATCATTTGTATTTCGGAAATCAAACCTGAAATGTCTTGAAGTTATTATGTTTGAATAACTAGTTTCTAAGTTGAAAGAATATGCTGAAGCTTTAGAAATTACATGTACGCATGGTAGGCAGAAATAAAAGTGTAGACTACAATTTTTACAATCAACTTGTCAACAGATATAAAAATCATATTAACGGAGGCAGAGCCTCGTTCGTACACAAATCCATTTGATTGTCTTTTTACAAATCATGAACCTGTTGATATGATTGCGATGTATTTTGAATGACTTCAAAACTTCAAAAGGTCATGTCACATGCAGAGTCATAAAAAAGGGTAGTGCAAAATGAATGAAAATGTCATCACGATCGAATTATAATATATATTACATATTCCATACCTTCTGACATCTGTGAATAAAGATTCTTATCAAGAACATATTTTTTCACAAAAACAAGAGTTCCACTATGAAGCGTGTTGAGTGTATTTCGATTCCAATATCCTCACCTAATACGATATCGTAAGGATGAAATAAAAAGAAATTGCTACAAGACTTGCTTTGCTTATACCGTCGAAAGATCGAAGTCGTTATTTTTATAGGTTTCGTATCGAATAATCCGGAAAAATAAAAGTCTATATCGATGGTATTTCAATAAATTTATTGAAACAATACAACGTGAAGGGAAGTAGCAAACGTTTCACGATATTGTTTTAATTTATTCATTTTCAGCAATTCAACATTATTCATCTTAAACTTACTGCTTCGTTAGTTCAGTACAAGAAACCGGATAGTTTCATCTGCTTCTCTTCTTATACCATTCACATATAATGAGATAATTATCTACTCAATTGACACAACAAAATTACAATTGTACAACTTTTCTACAGGAATTATAATGAAGACGTGAGCAATTAACTTGAATACACCTCCTGCAATTGTAATTCGAACATGAAAGCCTTTAATGACTTCAGGGGATTAAACCGATTCACAAGCAGACTATTATTATATAGAGATGATGCGAAACATTTGATATACCGGGTGGGTATCTTGAAAATAGTAGAAGAGTAGCGCTTATAGTAGCTTGTCTTGACATCAAGATTTTCAGGATCAGGAGTATGGTTAGTCTTCTAAATGCAGCATTGAAGGCTCAACGAATACACGAATAACATCATAATTGCAAACACAGCTATGTGCAGGATTTGCCAAGAAGACGAGGATACCCCAGCAAATATGTAGGATCTGGTCTATGAGGTAATAAAGTCGTAAGGGTAGACAATAGATCTGTGAAGGCTTCAAACAAGAACAATATTTCTTTGTATGCTGCAAAATGTTAGATAAAGTAAGACTTCCAAAGACGTTCCTCTCAAATTTTGAGACCTGCTAATGGCGCAATTTACGGAACGTTCCATTCGTGTTCGGAATTACTACGACGCAACACCTTTTCATTATAGAAAGTAGGGTAGGGAGTTCTGTAATAAAAGACCGTATGTTTTCAATCCTCCTAGGGGACACGCATACATTTTCCATCGAATGAAAAATTCAGTAGCATTTAACCCCCAATGGTAACACCTTTTCCGAGGTGAATAATTAATTGAGACTTTGAAAGGAAGCTTTTCATTCAACCCCAACGTTCATTCGAGACAAGGGACGTAAGATATTGTATGTTCTATGCCAAAGGAAGTGAGTTCAACTCATTGATGTAAGAAAATTATGTTTTCCAAACAGACTGAGATCGATGTAAACTTAATGTAATAGTTTGATTCAAAACTTTTAGGAAAAAATCATGTAATTATTGTGTGAAACGAGGAATCCAATGAGATGAAAATATTCTAGAGAATTTCGAATCAGTTGATATCAGATGAAAATGTCAATTGATGGAATAAAGTCAGAATCGGAGAACGAGCTGATTGGTAGAAGTGCTGGCATAAGAGCATTATATCTGAGAGGGGTTACTTCGAAGGGAACAAAATGGATATTGATGAATAGATAGATACTTTTCAGAGGGATTCGAAATTCACCTTTCTCTTGAACAAACCTCGTATTCTTCAGATTCACCCTGTACAGCTTCTTGAAATATTCGTATTCCTTCTATCCCTCTGAATTTCTATATGTAGGATGAAATAATTATACTCACAGGAACTTTTACACGCCTATGGTGATTCCTCTCATTCAATCTCGAATAAACAGTATTCAGAATCCTCTATGTGGTTTCAGACCTCCCTTATCGACTGCCTCTAATTCCACGCCTCTCAAAACTCAGCGACACCTAATAAGTGTAATTCCGGATTCATCAGACTGCCATTCAAACCACTGTTTGATCCTCTCAGCGGCAAAAAGATCAGCTCAGAATTAAATTCATACCTCGTTTGATATCGACCGAAAAACCGGTATCCTCCCGCAATTTGTGATGAATACGTGTGGACCCATACAAACTAGAAACTTTGTTTCTAGCACTGCATTACAGGATGTCTCCTTTGGTGGGAAGTTTTGTATATAAAAAAAAATTGTGATGGAGTTTGCAGTTTTGGATATTTCGGATTCAACCATAACTTAACATTTCAAGAAACTGGAAAAACTATCAGTATAAAATATTTAATAAAGTTCAACAAGCTTTGATTACAATCAAACCTTGGGAACGGCAACAAAAATTTATGGAAACAAGAAATTTCTAACGAAAAGAATAATATCATTTCGATGAACGTTGGCAGAGTTTTTAAGTAGGAAAAATGTCTAGATCAACATCTGTACAAGTGTACTAACTTGATTTCACCTTTTGTATTCGATATATACCAATCTGATGGTTTAATCGTATTGACAACATCAAATGCGAATATAAAATTTCTCCATATCCTACTTCATTGTTAATATATTCTGCTAGCATGAATACATTTCGATGTTGTGTAGCTACCTCAATTTGAATAATTTTTAAATTTCCCTTATGGATTGACTGAAAGCCGCATTACCCTTTAAGTAACCATATTTGAGCTATACGACCATGAATTATATGACGTTAAATGCTATGTAGAAAGAGAAATAGAGAAATATCAATACATTTTAATTCGATACGAAGCGGTTGCTGGATGACTGTTAACCAATTATTTTGCAGGTTTTCAATGCTCTTCATCCTTATTTTTTGAAAAATACGATTTCATTCGAGGAATAATATATCATTTGCATCATGTAGATTGTAGAGATAAATTTGTGGGTCTTGACACCCTCGACGCCTTTGGGTATAAAATTGAATAAAAACATGGTATGATGCGTTGTGATGAAACACGTTGGTGAAATTAAGGGAGAACGGAAATTTTGTAATGGAATCCAGCAATGTCATGATAGGTGCATCGGGGAACTGACGAATTTGAATAATCCCTCTGTATCACTTGTTCCACCCAGATCTCGATTGTTTTGGGAGTTCTACAATATTCTGGAATAGAATAAGATGGAAGATCCTGTGAGCAGTTTGACGAAGAGAGATGAGAAGATGTGACAGAAGAATGGTAGTTCTAGAATATTCCAGAATAAATCATCGTTGTTAATATAAATAATTGGAATGAATGGTGTTCGTTAGTGTTTGTACGTGGAGATAAATAACTTATCAATCAGAAATCAGTCTATTCTTTAGTGGAACTCATGAATAACGTAACAATATTATGAAGGGAGATAGCTCATATTGAATAATCAGTTTGGTCGAATATTTAAAACCGTCTGTTTTCATTTAAATTGGAATGATTCCGTTATACCTTTGTACATTCATTGTATAGATTCGATTTTCGTCCCGAGATAAATGATGTTTGGTATATTCAATTATGTTATTTGTTTTCATTGTGTCATGTCTACCAATTACAATCATTCAAGTTTTCAGTGTTCAATATAGATCCTAGATTCTACAGAAAGTGTCCACAATATGGTCCGAAAACGAATAATTGCATGCATTGTATTGTTACGTTCAGTGAACGAACATTTTGAGATTGCCCAATTCAAATTCCAAAGATTTTTGTAGTCTATTACCAATTAGCATGGTCATTACTGAAACAAAATTCGCAAAACAGTTTCGTGAGCAGTCATAACGTCAATCTGATATTACTTTTTCAGAACTCAAGTGGTTCAGATAATTACATTCATTATAAATTCTACGTACAGATTTTTTAACCAATTCATTTCCTTCTGGTTATCTGACTGACGAGATAATTCGATTATTCATTTTATTTTTATCTCGGAAATTGTTCAAGAGAGGTTCGCTACGCTTTCGGTAGAAGATAACAAGTCATCCTTCAAGAATAATTGACAAAGACCTCTCAATTTCAACCTAGAATTGAACTTTACGAAGAGGAAAACCATTTAGAGACGCCACGGTTTCTAATGCTCCAAACATTAATTATGACTCGTGAATATCTTGAGACTCTGTGACAGTCATAGGAAAAATGACGAAAGCGCTTTCTACGAACGAAATCTGAGCAATTCAAATTCTTAATTGTAAATGGAGCAGTTCACGCTTGAAAATTTAGCGGATATTAAATAATTCCGACTGGTTTCATGTTGCATGAGAACCGTACGATGTATGTATCTTTTCCAGATCTAATGACTCGAAAAAACTCGTTAGCCAGCAAAACCAGATGAATAATGCGATATCAACTTGAAGGCCCTTTTAGAAATGAGAATTTAAATAGTGAAAATTTGATCAATGGAGGTTTTGAAAATACGTCAGATTAGAGATTTATTTCTCGATATTTCTCTGATAGTAAAACTAATATTTTTTCAAATGTAAAACATATTGTTGATCAGTCACCAGGATCATTTTTTCAATAAAATAAGTATCTCTGTTATCTAGAAGGTGCCTGCTCCATCTTCACTCCTCTAATTGTTTGTTCGACTTTTTGTTTTGTTATTTATTCGATCGATATCACTGTGGTCTTCTATTCGTTCGCCCCTCCTACATCTCAGTACTCTTCGAGGTTTCTAAAAACCACTTAAAAGCATCGCAGAGTTTGTTAAAACCAGTCAACAAGCGGATAATGTTACTTCACAACGCTAAAAGATAGGAAATCACAGTTTCGGTATTTCAACTCATATATTTTATTTAATATTTTATTATGTATCTCATCTCATAGGACGGGTTCTTCTATCAACAGTTTTCCTCATTCATTTACGAAGAATACAGTCATCTGAAATCATAACAGTTCTGAAATGTCATGTATCAACTCAACAGAATAAATCAAATGTTTCAATGAAGATATTTGGAATACGGTGGATAATCACGAAAGCGAATTGATTGAATTCCTAAAATAAACACAAAACCTATAATAGAATACTAACTGAAGAAATGACTTGCGAATATCGAACCAGGAATATCATCAATTAAATGAGAATCGAACCAACGTAATGAATAACTCATTCCTGAATTAATATTAGGTTAGTCGAGACATGTACGAGTTCAAGTTGAATAGAATGATATTCTGGGGAAATAGATGAGAAAGACGAATATGAATATCACCATAGGACATGAACATTAAAGCAATGTCCAACACGAAGTTTTTGTCCCTGAAATATCTGCGAGATACCCAATTCAATATTTTTTTCACTTCTAAAACATGCGAGATGTTGAAAATTTGAGCCGATTTCCAGCGATATCCAAACGGTTCCACCAAAACTGATCCGTATTTTTTGGTGCATAAAATGATTGTGATGAAATATTGTGAGAAAATAGAAACGGCAAAACCAAGCAAACCGAATTATGCCGTCAACATATTTCAGGCAGAGAGGAACATATAAATTACGAAGACGTTGGAGAGGTGAAGGAGATGAAACATTTGAAATTTATGAAAGGGAATCTCGAGATCTTTCTCATATACAACGTTGATCAATTTGTGTGATGGAAATCAGACACGTTTGATGTTTCGAAGGTATGCCTGAAATACATTATGTTCACATCTGACGCTTCTGGAAGTCTATAATGAGTAAGCTTCAACAGTTTGTTTCGAGAATTTCATTTTCCATTACGTCCCACTTGTTTTATTTCGTTATACGGAATATCGTCAGTCTCACTGTTCTGAATATGTTCAATGCTCCAAATATTTCATTAGATCATCAATGAATTCCTGATGAAATTATTAGGAATTTCTGAAATTATTTGAAAATTGACATGAAGATTGAAGCATATGATAATAAAATACAAAAATAAGAGGCGGAGATTTTGATGTGCCATCAGAAATTTTCTGAGAAACATTTTACGCTACGATCTTTTTCTTTATTTGGAGTAGTAACATATTTGGGATATTTCCAAATAGGGTTGAGTCATATGAAACAGGGTACAATGCCCGAAATTTGACGTTTTTTCAAAATTGATAAGACCTGAAACTTGTATCACAATAGTGTCAGATCTTTTTTTTTAATCAAGTTCTGTAAATGTATGGATAGGAAAATACGATGGGAGAAATATACAGGATGTCCCAACGGAAACGTACCGGAAAGTATAACCACCAGGAAGAGATTTTATCGGGAAAAACCTGAAACACGTCGACTTTGTATATGAGAAGGACAACTTTTGACGCAAAAACTATAGCCCAAACTTTACCCTTCTAAGCAGTGGTAGCAACCCCTTCCTTAATTTTTTCAAATGGGAAAGACTGTCAAATGAAATCTTGTTGGAAATCTCTTTTAACTATACATTGCTTTTTTATTTTTGAAATTCCGTCTACTCGTTGCAGAGATATGGAGCTTTGAAATGTCACTAGTGCATATCTCAAAAAATACAAAAAGTAAATCGATTTCGCATAAAAATTCACCGTTTTTAGGTGAATGTTGGGAATATTTTCCTAAGAACAATTCGCTTTTCTTCTGTTTCAGTTGATTCCAGCTAGTTAGTATAATTTTTCTTGAGTAAAAAATTATTGTGTTTCTGCATGCACAGATTCCACCTGGGTCTCAATGGAAAAACGGACAAAGAATTTTAAGACGCCGTTTCAATTTTTTCTTGAAATTTCTTCAATGATTCTCACATGTGGAATATTGACTTATTTCCAAAAGTCCTTAACAGAGAGCTCGTTGTTTTATCTTTGTTCAGCTTCGAATGTTCTGATAACGCCCTGGTCTATCGGTTGAAGAAAGCTGGTTGTATTTGGTGGCAATGGAATGAACAAGAAATTTGAAAAATCATATAACTCCAAGGCATCACTGTATTTCAAACGGTAATGCAACTCTCGTTTCGTTTCGAAACCACGACTCAGTCATGTGGGGTGACAGGAAAAGGAGAAAAATGTTGCGTCCGAATCGATTATATTGTTTTATGATATCTCGTAGATTTCTATCAATACTCGAGAAATATTCTTTCCGATACGGTATGGAATTTGTGTAGGTCCTGACTTGATTGCAGTTCCCCCAACCACATCGAGAGCATTATCATCGGAAAAATCCAATCGATTCCTCCCTTCCGTCCTGTCAGACCGTGTCGCTCCGGCATTTCCTATAGGGGATGTTGCGGTTTCCCCTGACTCGGCCCCACAAAGACCGGCTCGCAAGATATGATTTCCCTCAGCGGGAGGGCATGTCACCTTCGTTTGGCTTCGATTGTCCCCCTTCCTTCCTTCCGGCCTGGTCTGGTCTGGTCCGGTACGCTCCGTTTTGCACACGCCGAAATTGGATTCGAAGTGATCGCGGCGACACGAACAGGATCGCTGTGGATGCCACAATCCAGCATTCCGACGCCAAGAGGGATAAGGACGACGCCACGTGATGGTTTTTAATTGATTCCGGAATGTCGTCAAATATTAGAAAATGATATTAGAACTGGTACGGATCTCACTTTGAAGTTGTGGTTTCCGACAATTTGTTCCTGTGCCCCCTCAATTGTTCTGATAACACTGTGTGTAATTTTTTGGGTCATGGCAAAATAACCATATTCGGACACCACTACGTGATAAAAGACTGAAAAAAAGACCCGTATCTCCCAATTTTTTCCAAAGTAGTGCACTTTTTTTTATGGGCCGCCAAAGATTTGGGGTCTCGGTATCATTTTCTCAGGCTCATATCTTGCAGACCGTTCAGAATTTCGATTTACTCTCTGAGGCGGAGTTGTAGCTCTTGTCATAAAAACAAAAATTGCGAACATACCGGGCGTTTCACAGTGGATGGAACATTACACGTATCTGGAGAACAGAAAGACAGATCATTTCGAAAAATTTTGAGCGTGAATAATCAAACTTGCTCTATCCATCTGAAATATTTTCATCAATATAATGTTGCCGCTTTTATAAGAAAGTAGTAGCTACTTTATTATTTCAAATGGAACACCTCGTATATTATATGATTCTTGGAATCCTCATGAGATTCCTTACAACGTTCCCACATAATTCCTTATACCTGACGATTTCCGAGATGAAAATCATTTTGTAAAATTTTTGTGCAAAACCTGACCATTGAAAAATATCCATCTGAACCGCATTCGAGTAATTATTTTCTGCCATAGTATTTTTACACCCATGCAACTTGAATACAAGATGACAATGAAGGAATAACATGTTAGTTCTCTGTCAGAATGAAGTTCATAGGCTACTATCTTAAGCACTATCCAATATTTATTTTATTGAACACGAATTCATAACATAAGTGATCATAACTAACAAACTGTACGAGATAGGTATAGGGAAAGTATACTCAATTAAATAGAAAATGTTATAGCTTGTCGAATAAGTGATAATATACAGGGTATTCCATTCAAAAAACGGATTTTAGTAATTTTCATGAGTGCCCGGATGGCACTCACTTCTGATCCTCCCTGTATGCTGAAACTGAGATCCAGTTCATCGATAGAATACTTGATGGTCTTATGCAGCTATAACCCAAATTGCAATATTTTGTGAGTTTGCATAGTAGTATAGGGAATTATGTAGAAAAGTTGTGAGGAATCTCATGAGGATTCAAAAAATTATATAATATACGAGGTGTTTCTTTGAAATAACAAAGTAGCTACTATTTTCTTATACAAGCGGCAACACTGTATTGATGAAAATATTTTAGACGGATAGAGCAAGTTTGATTATTCAAGCTCACAAATTTTCGAAATGATCTGTCTTTCTGTTCTCCAGATACGTCTAATGTTCCATCCACTGTGAAACACCCGGTATGTTCGTAATTCTTGTTCTTTATGACAAGAGCTATACAACTCCGCCGAGAGAAAATCAAAATTCTGAACGGTTTGCAAGATATGAACCTGAGAAAATGATACCGAGGCCCCAAATCTTTGGCGGCCCATAAAAAAAAGTGCATGACTTTGGGAAAAATTGGGAGACACGGGTCTTTTTTTTAGTCTTTTATCACGTAGTGGTGTCCGAATATGTTTTTTTTTTCGTGTTGCACTGTGTAACTGATATTCATTCAATTGGCTACAAAGTTATATGTATAACTATATTATGTAAACATTCACATAAAAAATAATCATTGTTTATAAAAAATAATGATTTTGAATGAAATGAGAACAAAACTTGCAGAAAGACAGAAAAAGAATACATAATTGATAATTGAGAATTCCATGCGACTGTTGAGCTTGTTTTCCAGCACAAATTTTCTCGAACCGTGGTATGATCTTGATTCTCAATTAATTTTTAATTACTAAGCGGTATCCATGCTTTGTTTTTAAGACAGCTTCTGTAGAAAAACCAGTTTCACATAGGTAGGATGTAACAAATTGCAATAAAATTTCTGATGCTTTGTTCGTCAAAGTTGGAAAATCGTCTTATACAGCTAAATACTCCGTTGCAATAGTCTCGCTGATGGGGGGGCGTGCCCCTAAAGGTTGAAAACCACTGCTTTGAAGTATGCGGCATGCTTCACAACGCCCCATACAAATTTTGACTCATGAGGAGGTGTTCAACATTTCTGAGTGAGTGTTGTGATGAAAAAATTAATATTAATTACGACTCGACAGATGTCAAACCTGTCTATTCCCAGAACTGGTCATTATTAGTTGAAAACCACATTTACTTGTGATTGAATAGATTTATTTCAAGTTCTAAATATATTTTTTTTATTCATCTATTCGATATCGTTGAAGATTTGGAAGGAATAGATTATGTCATTGACTAGAAGTCCACTGAGCTTGAAAATTGAAGGTAAAGGAGGAAATCGAACACAGAATCTAATTTTGCCAGGAAGTTCCTCATTGTTCTCCACCTTCGATTTCGTGGGTTAGAGGACAGTTACGAGATAACAAAGCACATTTTATGCTGACGTTTCGTCTATATATTCAGACTTCTTCAGGGCAAAAAGTTACAAAAGTTGTCTACCACAAAAAACTATTTGAAAAGTTCACATTTCGATCCTTGTATCTTCCTATCACAAGTTGTCTCTTAGAAGCCTTTAATATCTGATGATCAGCATTGAGAAAAACAAATTGTTTATCATTTTATCGAGTTGTGACAATAGTAGTATGATAGGAAGATACAAAGATCGAAATGTGAACTTTTCAGATAGTTCTCTGTGGTCGACAACTTCTGTAACTTTTTGCTCTGAAGAAGTCTTAATATATACATTTGCGTTGTTGTCTCGTACCTGTCCTCTAACCCACAATATCGTTTTGAGATATTAATCCAAGGATATGAAACCTCATTAAATTGTTCTGTACTTTCCAGTTGCCCTTTCAATAAACCGATGTATAAAATTGATGTGTGTTCAACTTGGGATTAGGACGAATCAAGTGACTTGGCAAATGATAAAAAAGACCTGCATCCGAACTAGAAATTTCATAGCATAGTAAATAACTGAATCTCCCCTCAAAACGATATCCAAGGCTTCGCAGACGCAGTGCCATCCCGTTTTATTGGCAGTGCCGTCAAGCGATATGATTGATGTTGAGTGCAATATTCAAATAAACTCGAAATTGAGTGATCGTCCGCAATATCTGATTTTCGCTACCCTGTTGTCATTACATGAAATGGGTCTATTGTTCAATGCACTTTACGATAACCAAGTTTGGCGGCGGTGTAGGGAAATTAGGGGTTATGAAGACAGATTGAAATGTGATATGTTACCAAAATTCAAAATGGGTTATTCTAATAACAGATGATCGATTAGAATTTTGGATCACTTTATGAACGTGAAGGTATCTATTCAAAATTGAATGATATTTTTTAGTCAACGATACTGGGTGAAAGAAAACTTAATGACATTATCTACATGTGGATAACCCAGTATATTTATTTTTATAATGAATGAATGAATAAAATATGATTAGGCAGAAGTTGAATGGGACTTTTGATTGAAAAATGCTTGTCAGATATCCAAATATCTGAAATCTTCATTCAATCATCAAATGCTTCTGATTTTCGAGCTTGTTCACTCGAAGTAGGTGTCTAGTCGTTTTTTTTAATTTTTTAACATCACGTAGAGTCCAGAATCACCTCTCCATATCTGATAATGAGATTTTTATAGAAAAAAAATCGGTCGATTATTCTAAAAATATCAACTTCTGAATCAAAAAAAACAACGATTTGTCCTCGGAATTACTTTTCTCACTGGCGATCAGAAAATTTCGCTTAATGGATTTTGAGAAAATTTTGTATGATCCTTTGAAAAGGTGGTTTGTGTGATAACCACATTGAAAAAATTATTTGCAATAGGACACAAACGGTACAAGAAAAAACTATTGTAACAACAATCGAGTTTTATCCAACAGTGGTGGATTACCGCATGGCAGATCTTATATGAAATGACGTTTCTCATTCCTATTTTAGACTCACAGATCTGATATTGATTTATTGGTGCTTATATACATTTAAGTATTTACACAAGTCAGTAAAAGTTTCAAACATTATACATGCAACTAGACTATACAATTTCTGGATCACATACAATATATTTGAGCGTTAATCGGTATCTATTGACAAATCAATGAAATCGTTATTGAAGTATTCCTCAAATGATTGAAACACCTTCACCAAGAGATATTTCTTTTGAATTCTGACAAAACAGTTTGCATTGAGATTTTTCATTTTGTGTGGAAGTGCATTGAACATTTTCGGGACAAAATAACTAGTTCCGCCTCTGGTCTTATCAAGTCGATGATATTTTAGGAACAGTTTTTCCTCATTTCTTGTGCCATACCCATAGGAACCTCCAGCTGCACTATATGTGGCTAGATTTTTCCTTACATAGGTAACACATTCGAGGATATACGCACAAGGAACCCGTTTCTTTGAATTTAATTCTGCAACAGTTCCTGTAGGAATGTCCCGACATAACTCTCACACACCGTCTTTGAACTCCAAAAACCTTGTCCTGGTGGCACGAATGACCATAGCTCAACAGAGAATATGTCATGTTCGAGTGGAAATAAGCAAAGTAAGCTGTCAAGAGAACATCCACGGATACATTGTTGCTAAGATTTCTAATCATATAGGCAACGGAAGAAAGTTTTTTGCTTAATTTGTTTGCATGCAACTTCCATGTTAGGAGAGGACTCAAGAACTTTATAGGAACGGAGTTTTCTCATGATGACGTAAAGTGACTACTAGTGATTGCGATTTGCTTTAATTCAAAGTCAACTTGTTGGCTGTCAACCAGTTTTTGATGGTTTCATTCTGGTGTAGATATGATGGTAGGGTGTTTGGATGAAGTTATTGTTGTGGTGGCATATGCAAACAGTAAAGCCTTGCTGTCAATAATATGATGCGATCATTTATATATATTGAGAAAAGGGTAGGACCCAAGATTGAGCCTTGTGGGACCCCATGATCCATCCAGGCTTTGTTGGAGATACATCCGTTATATGTGGCATATCGTTGTCTGTCTGCCAAGTAAGAAGACATTAAGTTAATGCTATTTGGGCTAAAATTATACTGGGTTAGTTCTATCAGTACTAGGTAGTGATGAACACAATCAAATGCTTTAGTTAGGTCATGAAAGCCCGCGTGGACATACAAACCCCCTTCAAATCTATCATTTATGACTTGTACAAGTTCATTTATGGCAAGAGTTGTGGAGAGATTTTTACGAAAGCCAAATTGGCATTCGATAACAGGTTGTTTGATTCAAAATATTCAGTAATTTGCATTTTTAGTAGTGCTTCAGATTTTTTTTTTGAAAGTCGATACCAGGGAGATAGGCCTGTGATTTGAGAGTTCCTCTGCCGATCCCTTTTTGTAGATAGGAATGACCGCAGCCAGTTTCAAAATGTTTGAGAATATGTTGTTTATCAAATTTGTCAAGGTATATATTATTAGGTTGGTTATGGTTTTAAGAATTTTCACATTGAGGTCGTAAGCATCAGTAAAATTTTCATTCATCAATTTTGAGATGACTTCTTTGACCTCATTGTAGCTTAATTTACGGAAACAAAATTTAAGGTTTGAATTTAATCGATTTCTTTCTGCAGGATTCGAAAGAGTCTGATTTAAATTTTCCACCAAGTCCTCCTCGGCTATCCTTGAGAAATAGATATTGAAATTTTCTTCGGAAAGGTTTTGACCATTCTCAGATTTTATGATGGGGTTGTTACCCTAATTACCTTTCACATTGCTGTTTGTTTATTGGAGGATTGTTTATGTAATTGTCTTCTCTTTTTGCATTGGAAATGCTTGTACAATAAAAGCGCTTGTACTCACGGATACTTTCCTTAGGGATAACTTCAGGGTTTTTCTTATGTACATCATTCATGAAACGAAGTGTTTCTCTGATTTGAATAAGGTCATCATTAAACCAGTTAATCTTTAGTGCACTTTTGTCGGATGTTGTAATATGCTTAGATTTTTTGGGTAGGGAGAATTCAATTGCGTTTCTGATGATATTAATGAACCCGCCTTGAAACCAATTTTTTTCTGCAGATCCGTTAGCACCCTCTAATATTTCATCATGAAATGCTACAAAATAAAAATCAATTCTAATCTATACGATTAACAAAATGTTCTGGTTAGAAATGTATTGTTTCATCTAGCATATAGGCCAAGAAAAAAATAACTGAAAATGAGCTCATTCATCTCTCTAGACTAGACAACTTCCTCAAATGGGGGTTCACCACGGTGTTACATACAGATCTGGAAACTGGTAGGGTGAAGGGTTGCCCAAACAAGACCTAGCCAATTGTTTTGTTTACAATACGAGCAGTCAAAAATTAATCACGTGATCATACACCAAGACAACTACGCTCCTAGCAGATACGTATGGGAAATTATCCTTGAAAAATAATGTTACCCCCACCACTCAGAAGTTCCATAGTTTTCCGAACTGTATGTACGACCGTGGGGTGCACTGACTACATTATACCTTTCTTTTTCGATTAATGAATCCAACTTCGGAGTAATTCAAGTAACATAAGAACTCGAGATGAGATATTAGTAAAATTAGCGACTTAAATATCTCAGGTCGACTTTAAGAAATGGGATTAAACGGCATCCCTCATCCCATCACCTTTTAGTCTTTGAAGACAGTTATAAGATGTATAAAATTGCGCGAAGTAAATCAAGGTAGACATCTGAAAAATAGGTATAAAACTTGAGGAAAACTCGCAGAGTGCATGTTTTATGCCTGCAAAGAATCTTATTCGGTGTTACGTTTTAAATTTGTTTGTCCGTAGGGCCTCCGCTTCATTTACATATTTTACAGTTGCCGGAAAAAGTTTCGAAATGAATGTTGTTTTTCAGTAGGAAAGGAGAGAACAGAATGTCGAGTTCCGATCCCATCTCTGAAAAGCGGTTGTTTTATTCTAACCGGAAATAAATTTTTGTTACCTTAATGTGTAATGGAGAAAATATTTGTTTCGTCGACTTGAATAACGCAGTAGATTTAAAAAATCCAGGTGAATGTTTTTCTGGTGAACCATTTCTAGTGATTTGGATAATTGGCGAATCACTCAACTCAACTCTTCCTGTTTTCAGCGAGTTGTTATTGAAATCATCAGGTGATGATCTCATTGTCTCATTCCTCTTAATATTTTTTTCTTTTTGTTGTTCAGATGGATTGAAAATTTGTTCTCCTTTTCAAAATATTAAGAAATTTCAGTAGTGAATTTATCTCAAAAATAATAGGAAGTGTCTCATGGTTACCAATGTACTTTATTGAAACTTCGTACTTACGCCACCTTGTACTTCCAATTGAATTCATTACATTAAACGATTTGATAGGCAACATTCAAATTAAACATATTGAAATTACGAATAATGTTTATGCGCATAACGAAAGAATAATGAGGGAATTTCGGACAAAATCATATAGAATTAGCATCAAATGGCAAATATTTTACTGCAGGAAATATTAGTTTAATTACATGCAACAATTAACCCTGTAAATTTCCGGCTTCAATTGGAATTCACAATTTTATTATGTATTATTTGAAGAGGAATTTCATCGGCATTATATCTACAAACTACATACCAAAATAGTTCCTTCCACAAATTGCGTGGACATTTCCATAGTTTCTTCAATTGTTCAGAGCGCATAGAAACTTACCTGAAATAAAGAAAAACGTTGAATGAATATTCAGAAAGTTTAGTCATGCGAAATCGATAAAGGGAGAGCAAAATTTCATGTGGTTGCCAATGATTAACTATGTTTATGAAATTTGGAGCCCCCTTGGAATGAAATCTCTTTCTTGGTAACCGCTTTTCAGCATAGTCCATACATTTTCGATACATTCGTGATATTATGATGATACAATGAAAATAAGTTGAAATTAGTATACAGGGTGGGGCACCACATACGACACGGTCTCTGTGAACCAAACCATTGAATATTTCGGAATTTTCTTCTTCTCATCGTTTGTATGTTCATTAAGGCTGCAAGAGGCAATCATTTTGAAGTATACAGGGTGGCTCAAAAAAGTGTTATATATCAAAGTTGGGTTTTTTTAAATGGAACACCCTGTATTTTGTTACATTTTCAAATGGTTGGGGAGAAAATAATGAGATTTCATGTGAGGTACCATGTACTTAACTATAACCGTTTTCGAGTTATTGTTTTCTTTTTGAAAATGCAGGGTTCAATTGGAGACTGAATAACATCGAAATGTATGGAAACCCTTCCTTCCAATTCTGACCAAGCATTAAAGAGGTTTCAGGCTATTGATTCCGATAGAACCCGTTTCCAAATATTATACAGGACGTTCAAAATTCATTGTCACTTTTTTATAATTTCAAACGCAGATAACTTTGTTTTTTTAAATGGAACACCCTGTATTTTTTCTATCTGAACAATACGAAATTCGACTATCTTTCATTTTATATGAAGGTTCCCTATACCTAGCTTGAATAGTTTTCAAGACATTGGCATTTTCAAATAGTAGTTATCATTTCAATGCATTCTTTGAATCGAGAGAGCTGTGAAACGACATTCATTTGATTTGGTGACAGAATTCTCATTGACAGTTATTATACTTCACTTCATCGAACTTTTACTGTTCACTGAAATGAAGTTTTTTTTTCAGATCCAAGATCCATACTCCGACAGTACTTCATTTAACAGACAATTTTCAACTGAAAAACTTCAATAAAACATGGAATACAAATGCATTCAATTCAAACTAGGTGCTCGAAATGATGACTACAAAGAGCTACTCTTTCAATGGAAAACTGCCTAACATTGAATAACATTTGAGGCGACACTCTTCGAAAAGCAGCCCTTATTCTCTCCTTCATATTTTCCAATGTGGTTGGAGGAGTGTTGTCAATCCCATTTTTCAAATATCTTCATGAAAAAATCGAAGCAAGTCAAATCTGGCGATCTCGCTGGCCAATTTCGTGGTCCTCCCTTACCAATCCAACCTTTCGGATAGTGAATTTGAAATGAATATGGATCTGAATACCAGTAAAATGTTCGATCAAGTGGAGTATAATAACTTTCAATGAGAATTCTGTCACCAAATCAAATGAACATCGTTTCACAGCTCTCTCGATTCAAAGAATGCATTGAAATGATAACTACTATTTGAAAATGTCAATATCTTGAAAACTATTCAAGCTAGGTATAGGGAACCTTCATATAAAATGAAAGATAGTCGAATTTTGTATTGTTCATATTGAAAAAATACAGGGTGTTCCATTTGAAATAACAAAGTTTGAAATTATAAAAAAGTAACAATGAATTTTGAACGTCCTGTATAATATTGGGAAACGGGTTCTATCGGAATCAATAGCCTGAAACCTCTTTAATGCTTGGTCAGAATTGGAAGGGATGGTTTCCATACATTTCGATGTTATTCAGTCTCCAATTGAACCCACCATTTTCAAAAATAAAACAATAACTCGAAAACGGTTATAGTTAGGTGCATAGTACCTCATATGAAATCGTATTATTTTCCCCTGAACTATCAAAAACTGCAACAAAATACCGGGTGTTCCATTTAAAAAACCCAACTTTGATATGTCACACTTTTATGAGCCACCCTGTATACTCCAAAAAAATTTCCTCTTGCAGCCTCAATGAATATACAAATGATGATAGGAAGAAATTTCCGAAATATTCAATGGTTTGGTTCACAGAGACCGTGTCGTATGTGGGGCCCCACCCTGTATACACAAGTATTATGCTATGCTTATCGTGAATTGTTGTTAAATACACATTCTTGCGTCTAACGCTTATATTTTTTATTGTTAGAAATCAAATTTCTACGGAATGGCCTGATATTCAACCAGTTTTCTCTTCATCTGACAACCTCAGTAGACATTAGCTCATGATCATCTAAAAGGTGTACAACAGTCGCTTTGACAATTTTATTCACCATAATAATTCGATTTTCACAAATCTGGTAATACTCGATTTTTGGAGAACTGCAAGAATCGATTCTTGGTTGTTCAGAACTGACAGTTTGAGGAAATGGGAAAACATTATTGGGGAACTTCACAATCCTATTATTCAATTCATCAAACACTATACGCCGATACACGAATTGATAGACAGATAAACTGACGTCTTTCTCAATCTAATGAATGAACCCTTAATTCTATTCCACTCATTCATTCTAACCCCCTAGGTGTCTTTCTTCTCGTTAAGCAGCACTACACTTTGAATCAATCGTCTGAATTTCGAGGAATCCATGGGACTCTGATTAGAATGAATTATCAAAATGTCCAATTAGCTTAGATAGAGGAAGCAAATATGTAGGGTACATTCCCACAGCTCGAGAGGACGATTCATTGAAGTGATTTTCCCAAAAGGATGTGTTTTTTTTATTTCTTTTAACGGGTCCAAAGTATTCACTGCAACCAAAGTCCATTTGTACTTCCACATTAATACTGTGGAGTAGTTTACAAAGGTCACTAGGATTCAAGGTTCCTACATTATCACGATTGCAAAAAATATGTTCAAAAGTCTCAGGCTCCAGTTCGCACAATCTACAGTCACCTTCAGCAGAGCTCCATTTTTAGTGAATGTGTTCTCACTGACGCATGACCTATTAGAAGACCTGTTACTAATCTTATCAGATCTCTGCTAAATATAAGTGTCACGGCAGAACATATCGTCTATCGGTGAGTTTTGGTTACTAATCATCAATATATTCATTGAAGCTGTGTTTTCCGATGAATGATGCATGTGCGATATGTATTGAAGAGTTCACAACTAATGGATTATGGTGTCCGAAATGAAAAACGACAAACGAAGAAAGTGTCAAGGGCGTATAACCATATATCAGCCAAACTAAACCAAACACCCCTATGCAATCCATACGCGTCACCCTAATGCATTGTTTTGTTTTTGTGGTAGGTAGGCCGAAAGCAAATCGGTGTCAACTGTTGGAGGAAGGGAATTTCCAAAATTCTTCAGTTCTCAAAGTTGATGAAATCAATAAAAACCACGATAAACCCATCTGAATTGAAACAAAAGCGAGGGAAATAATGAAGTAAAAGGTGAATTTTAATAATTCATTAGTTATTTTTTTACTGAATATATTACGTTCAATAAAGAGTAAGGTGTGAGATACAATCAGAAAACTTTGTCGTGGCATCGCCAACATTGAATTACAGGAATACGAAGTCCTCCATTAATTCAATATCAAAGGAAAGAGACCTGGCAAGCGTTACCTCTAATGGAATTTTGGAGTTAGCACCGATTGTGTCTCAGAATGAATTGCACTCAGGAAATTGCATTATAATGCGCCATGTTGGATTTGCAAAGTAGTGATTCGATAAGAAGAAAATTTTATATTTGTTTTCCGAACTAGAATCAATAATTCAACCTTCCCAACTACTCCTTTTTTATTTCAAGAAACATACTCATTGCAGCCTTCTTTGAATAAAAAAATACACTTTCAATAAACCATTCGAACGAATAAAGTTCATGAATAGAGAGTTCAAATAATTAAATTTGTATAATAGAAATTTCAATATCAATTTATTAATAATCACTGTTATTATTATGTTTTTTTCATGCCAACAACAGCATAAGTTGAAATTGTCTACATGGATAATATGAATTTATATCATTTATATCTACAAATTTTGTAGTTAGAGTTAATCGCATTATTCGCATCATCAGAATCTATTCACTAATAAATTCCTCGTGTTTTATCATCAGCGACCAAATCATACCACGCAGCTATACACAGATTGCTAACATTGAATTGTAATTAGTTTTCATTTCCATCAGTATTATCAATTTTGATAATTCGACTCGATGACTGAAATTGACGTTCATCATTCATTCGGCACAAAACATAATTTCAGTAGCTATGGGACGAAACAAATGAATATTGACCTGGGCATCATTTCGAAATACTACTTGAATATTTTGTCTTAAATTTCCATTTCTGTATGTCGTAGATAATTCTGCCATTCCTATGAATTATTCCATAACTCTCCAAGGATTCGTATATGCCCATTAGGGATATGGTGTGAACCTTTCTAATCTGCATACACGTATAATTTATTGCTAGAATTATATTTTCTCGAGAATGTATTATTCAAAATTCACTTCATGTTTTGCATGTGTAATAATTGAGGATTACATGAATCTTGTACAAATATACATTTTGAATAATATTTTGAATAACAGGATGTAAATTCAATGCAAGAAAATGTCATCCTCTGTTTCAGCAACTTTCATTATTGACATTGTAGAATAAAACAAATACAAAAATTCAGGAAGAAACTTCGATTCGCTAGGAAGAGTTTAATTGAAAATCCAGCATTGTTAAAATTCTGGGCAGCCTTTCTCGAATCGAAGGAAATAGCGTGAATTGGAGTTTTCAATTTGCATTCATTATCCAATGTCTCTTTTCCTGTCTTTGAAGGCTAATGACATCAATTTTATTAGCATCTTTGCTATGCCGAATACAATAGCTCTTTGTAGAATTTGTCACACAGAAGAAACCTTTTCACCTTATAATTGTTTCTGTTTATATTCCAGTCATCCAGAATTTGATATCTGCAACATTTCTGGATACACGAAGGAATATAGTCGAACTTTTGACACAAAATGAAAGAACTGACTGTTGGAATTTCGGTAGGAAGAAGAAACTGTTTTATGATTTCATGAGACCAAAGTTCAATTCTCAACGTTACCCATTTCGCGTGTCCTTCAACTTCACATCTCAAAACTTGGTGCTCTGTATGTCCATTATTCATCATAGGTATGTAGCTCCCAAATTGAAACTGAAGATTGATATATTTGCAAAATGAAATTGAAATGATGGTTCAATAAACGTAGCTCATTTAGGTGATTTAAAACGAATCATAAATTCCGAAATCTTGTATAGAAATTATAAATCAATACTTTTATCTTGGGACTAAATATTCATCTACATTTGTTATTTTTATATAAGCACTATAGATTTGCTCATTCCAATAATATGCTTGTACAATTCGAAGAATTTCTTTTATTTTCTTCTTCTGCTGATATTCTACGATCTGAACCTTACATTACCCGATATATGATCAAGCAAGTCCTCCAGAACAGGGTCAGCTCATCAGAATATTTGAAGGCACCAAAGTAAATACTCACAGATCTCATACCATTCGATATGGATCTTCTATCCATCTTTGTGTCTAATTAATGGCTGGTATTTGTGATAGAAATATGAAATTAGACATTCGAGGTGGTATTCTTCATACCATGAATTCGTTATCAACTGTAGGATTGTTGTGAGTGAGGTGAAAACGTACGAAGACTTAATGTCAAACACAGCAGAACCATTTTCATTTTCGCAAACAGACCCCTCGAAATCCAAGGTATTCAGAAGCAGGAACATATAAAGCTTTGCCAAAGATTAGAGCAGTTAGTCGACAACCTGTCGATCGCGAGCGCCAACCGGTAGCTCGCGAAGGCAATTCTGGTAGCTCTCACAACGATTTTAATTTTAAAAATACGAACTAAAAATATCAGAGAAGCTTCCGAAAATTCCACAAAAAAAATCTAATCAATAATAATAATAATAAATGGTCTTTATTCATCAAAGTTTCGCATAGTTACAAAGGTATATTAGGAAAAAACGAGATTACGAAAGGGCAAAGTTCAGTTCAGAATGCTTCCCAACTTAACCCAACTGTCATTATATTAAACATAAACAGCGGCACCGTTGCCAGAATTGACAAAGTAGCTCAACACATCGAAGAGGTTGGCGACCACTGGATTAGTATAACTTAGCTTAGCTAACGATATTCCTGGGAAAAGTTGCATCACAGTGGGATCTAAAGGGTTTTCCAATAAGAGGTGTTATTTTGATATTGAAAGAAAAATGCCCTTTTTCAGTATAAATAATCGGATGTTTATTTCATTAAAAAGAAGAAGCTATGCCGTTAATAGTGGGAAATAACATCAAGCAAATGAGCACCACGACCACGCTTACAGGACCATATCCTTTTAATGAAATTTTCCATAACCAAATCGCAAAGTGGCTGCCCTATCTCCTCGATAGCCTCACGAATTCCATCTTTGAGGTCTTGAAATGACGCTGGAATCTTTCACGTGGCCCCAAAGGAAGAAGTCGCAAGGAGTAAATCACAAGATCTCGGTGGCCAATTGTGATCA
Source organism: Plagiodera versicolora (assembly GCA_037013635.1). Taxonomy (NCBI): domain Eukaryota; kingdom Metazoa; phylum Arthropoda; class Insecta; order Coleoptera; family Chrysomelidae; genus Plagiodera; species Plagiodera versicolora. The sequence goes on from CM072978.1 coordinate 1,373,892, forward strand.
CCTCTTCGAGGGATAACACGGTATGGAGACTTTTCCCGCAAAAGATGCTGCAGGTTTACCCCCAATCAGCGAAGACACGACGTTGTTGATGGTCGGCCGGCTTGAGTTCTTGTGTTAACTGAACTTTATAAGCCTCAAGACTCAGATCTTTATGCAAAATACGGTGTAATGACGTTTGTGGAATGCTCAATTCCAAATAAATGGACACCTGGGTTTTCTTCAACAATTTCGGCTAAAGCAGCAATACTCTCGGCTGTTCTTGAGCGATGTGCACGGGTTTTATTTTTCACATCACTAACTTGTACCAACAGCTCGAATTTTTCCATCAAATTCTTCATTGCGGTCCGTCAAGGTGCTTCACGACGACCCAAAAATGTTTGAGTTTTACGAACAGTCTCTGCCAAATTTCCACCATTTTTATAGTGAATTTTAATAATTTCAATGCGTTCTTTAATCATGTAGCGTTCCATTTTTATTAATGGCGTACTTTCTACTTGTTAAATGTCGAAAAATGACAGCTTCAAAAGTGACATCTACCGAAATAGCGGGCTATTCGAAATAACACCTCCTGTTGCAAAACCATGTAGTAGCTGAAACATACAACCTATCTCAACTACCAGACACATAAGGAATTATTATTGATATCCCAACTACTCATAGCTCTTCCATATTTCAGTTATATGGGATCGAAACTGAGTGCTCTTACTGCTCATAAAATAAGCAGAATCATTTATAGGCAGCTCCAATAATCCCAACTAAAAACAAACACAAAACAACAATTATATTTAATGGTGCCGTCGAATAAATTTCCCCAATAAAATCGTTTTCTCTCATCGAACGACCCACAAGGGTGGGGGAGATGCTGTAATAGGCTATAGAAGAAATTAGCTAGGGCGGATGCAGTGGTATTAATAGACCAAGAAATCTAATCCCTTAAATCTCAATAAGCCAAGGACGATGAATGGCAAATGTGAACTTGTATACTAGATTGTGTTTGTGTTTGGGAAAAGGAGAACAGTATGTCGAATAAACATTATCTATTATTGAAAAGAAAATAGATTGCCACTGAATAGGTGCACAAGAAAAGTATCGATACGTTGTGGTATCGACACTTTTCCATTCGATACCGATACATTTGTTCTAGATACTTTGCATTCGATACTTTTACTCGATGAATACTTTGTGACAAGTATCTTATCGAATAAGAAATTAAGTTTCATTGACTAGGCAATCTCATGAATAAACCATTTTTGAAGTAACAGTTGTCTTTCCAATGATTGTATTGTTTATTTGATTTATTTTTTCATGTTCTTCCCAATAGACCGCATTAGTGATGACGTCACGAATATGCAACCAACATTACACTGAGTCCTGAATCGTTTGGTGCGAAATGATATGCTTTATACTCGACCTTGGACATGAAGGATGGAAGTAACGATATTTTCGTGAAACGATTTTCGGAATTTATTCAAAAGTACTTGAGAAAACTTTCTTCACGATACCCATTCCATACGACGTATTAATTCTATTTCTATCGAATTCAGATAGATTTCTTAAATATTGCTTATAACAGCGAAATAATTCAATAAATAACATCATAATTCTAACCACAGATTCTGAACCTTAGATAATGGTTACTTAAGGTTCATATTAGCGCATCTTCGTTCAGAAATATTTCGTTGTGACTCAATGCACTGTTGGTTGCATACATTTTGACGTCACACTAATGTGGTCTATTGGAGTTAAACTGACGTTATTCACGGACTAACATTGACCAACTTCCTATGCGCATTGAGCCTTAAAGAAAATTGATATTTTTTATGTGTTTTTCCGATACTACTTGTGAGTATAGTATCGATACCTTCTATTCGATACCGAGTCCCTACCACTGCCCACAATAAAAAGTCGATGGAAGAAGATACGTCAGATATCAAACAGTCTATGGTTATATTTAACTTTCTTTGATTTGAATTCCAAATTGATGAATGAAGCATCCCTTAACTTCAGTGACTTTTTCTGAATATTTTCTGACCTTTCAACATATATTCAGTGTATCGAGTGATGAAAAAATTTCAAATAATAACAAAGATTATATTCAGCCGCTTCAAAAAAAAAATTGAATATGAACCCAAGCAATTCAAACTCATCCAAGTTTAGCAAAATGCAATATCTTCTGGTTTCCAGGGGATTGAACATTCAATTGAAAAACTGAATATAGTTTTGTTTTTGTTGAATTTTCTCAACGAATTGAAATCGATTATTCTAATTTCATACCGATACGATCGAAAAATGTTGGTGTTGCTTTTACTTCATAAGTCTCTGAATTACGTAGAACGGTGTACACGGTAAATTTCGATCGACTCGACTCGATCAATGAATAGAATATCATCATCAATTATTGAATAATAACGCTGATTGCTATATTTCCCACCAGCCAGCAGGTATGAATAGAAGCATGTGCGATAAATACTTGATGGTGCGGAATATTACAGACCGTTTCTCTGTTAACTGAATATTTGAAATTCACGAGGCATAGGTGATAACCACCAACTAGAGAACGAATGAATAATTGAGCGACTAACGTTCATGGTCCTATTATTCTAGAACATATAGAGTTTAGGCACTTCAAATATTTGTGTGATTCGTCTAATAATTATGCACTGTTCGTTAACATCGCAATGGTTTATTGAATAAGTCAATGAATTAACATTGTTCGCAGTAGAATTGAAGACAGACTATTTGACTACTTATCCAGAAAGGGTACAAGAGCGCAGTGAATGGGCTACCTACAACTGATACCAGGAGCTTCACAATCATGCTCGCATTGAGAAAAAACCAGTTAGAAAAAAGTCACCAAATATGGAATGGTGTGAAACGTAACACACGACCATCTTCTGTTTCACCATCAGGTCATTTGAGCGAACGCTTGACGTATAGCGTGTTTTCATCATGCAGAAAATTCTGGAGATAAATAATGAATGAGTATCAGATATGTAATCATGCGTGTTATACTAGTTCTAATATCATCGTTCATTTCAAATTTTGTGATCTTTAGTCATCAGATACTTGGACCCATGACATTTGCTAATGAATAACTAAAGAGTAACTTCTTTCATTCATCCACAATGGGTTATTTTTGTTATTGATGGTTCATACTCATATTCTATATATGGGTACCCTTTTCCATATTCGGATACTAATTTGCGATTTTGGTTTTTGAATCAGATTTAGATTTGTTGAGTAATACATTAGTCAAAATTACTATTAATGAGTACCACTCAAACTAGCACCTCAACTTTGTGACCTTTACTTAAAGTGTAAAACGCGGATGGTGCTCAAAAGAAGAAGCAAGTACCTCACGAAGTGCTCAGTAGTGGCAGCAATAAGTGAAATAAATTCAGGAACATGTCATTTAACTTGGCGAATGGAACATTCCAATGCCATTTCTTTTCTGCACACACACGCACTAATTTTTCGTTCGATTTCATTTGAAAATAGTATGCTTTTGCCATCAACGAATACAGATGCGTTGTTTGACATGAGAGTTGATTCAGGTTGCTAGAAAATATTAATGACTGTTTATGAATTCGCGAATTTAACACAGATACAGCAACGAAAATTCCTCGATAAAGCTTGAATGTTTGTCAGTAACAGATGTATACACAAGCGCTCGACGCATGGAGTACTCGCAAATTATTCTGATTAATTATGGTGATCAACACGAATTCCATTAGAATTTTCGATGTGTGTGTGGTCAGTTTATCTGTTGACGTCCAGACGACGTGTTGATGTGTTAGACTGTGCATATTTATAATAGAATGAGTATAAATTAGCTGGGAGGTGAAAATATTTCATTCAACCCTTTTCGGGAATTTGTTCTGTATCATCACCCTGATCGAAGGAGATAACATGACATCAGTCCATTGATTTTTTATTGTCGAATTATCCTATATCCAATACTGATAGGATCATCACTAGTTACAATATCTACTTGGGTGATTTATTCAATGTCGAGAAGATAGAAGCTCAGGCCATTTTGCTTGATATTAGAGAATTGAATTAGTTCTTGACCCTACGTAAAGTAATTCATTCTGCTACATCCTATCTCTGAGCATTAAAACTTTTGGTTCACTTAACTTTGCGTGACTCTCCATTTTAAAAGCTTCTAATGCCGACGAAATAAGCGTAGAGTGGAGTTCTTTGTGAGAATTCTTCAACCATTCAGATAATGCAATATGTTGAGTGGGGAACATGTTACATATTAATTGGGAAATAAAATCTCACTGTGAAAAACTTTCAGGAACTTCAATCATTATACAAGGTAACCACAAAAGAATGGATAGTAAGAAAGGAGAGGAATGCCTGAAAATTATTTTGATGTTTTCAGGATATGGCCGCCAGGGGGCATAATCGTCATGTGAAACTCTTTTACCGTCTATACGACGAATATTTTCCGACATACAGCACTCTTTGTGGCTACACTGTACAAGTCATTTTATGTTATGAAAATACCAGAATTTAAAATGAGGAAAATAGTCCTGATGGAACGAAAATAAACTTGTGTGAAAATTAATATATTTCCCAGATTGGTCTCCTATTGAGTGTTAGAAGAAAGGCAATACTTTTCATGTTTCTCAAAAAAAAAGGCTACAGCCATAACCACAGGACATCGCCGTATTCTTGGACCTATGGTATGCGGAGATTTATATGGAAATATGTTCGCAACACAAATAATAATCTCGTTGTGCCCAGACTGCCTTGCCTTATTTTCGTCGTTTTTACGACATGAAGAATGTCGCTTTGAAACTGCAATACTTACATTCGTTCTACTGTATGCGGTGATAAGTCCAGTGCACCTTGGAAAACAATTTTTCAATTTATATTTGTAGGAAAATATTTGTGCATGATGGATAAGAAGGGAAAATACTCCTCTCAGTTTCGGAAAATCCATGATGTTTTACAACAAATGTTTCTGCATGATTTGACCTATTTTCTGATGTGTGACTAGGAAGGATATTTGTGTTGAATCGGGTACAATGCAATCTTGAATCACTGTGTTGTTTTTGTGTATCTTAGACAGCTCGTTTTTCTCAGCGTCGTTTTTCTCAGCGTATCCTCCCAAATTTAAAAGGCGCGCATGCACCAAAATTTCAATCATACATATCACAATTTTTCAATACTTTTTCTGGTGTTCAAAAATAAGACAAGTCTGAAAAACACATTTCCCGAACAAAATTTCTAATTCGTAATTCATATCCTCCTCCTACAGAACTCTTGACAACTTACAGAAAATATACTGTGCTAAAAACAATTCCTGAAGCCAGTCTCTCGATATCAATTTATAAAAATCAATGAAAAGAAAGTACATATTGGGTATCAAAGTATTCATTAAAAATAATAATTCAACTAGATAATTCCATCGTAACATTCTTGCAACATTTATAGCAACAATTAAGATATCAGAGTTGTTATTACTGAACTTTTCCTGTTCTCAAAGATAAATAGTTTTGCCGTATTTCTTCTCTTCAAGATGGTGTACTTAGAAAGCTATTCCAGTTGTCCATGATGGTCGTTCAGAGGGTAGAAAGTACAGCAAATGGCACCCCCATGACTAGCTTAACGGTACGCAACGAGTGGAAAATAACACCGAAGTTTTCAGAAAATGACGTCCCAGCAGCATCGTCATAAATCGTTATTTCAGTATGCTTTGTTCCTTCCCTATCCCGTTTGTCATGTAAGAAGATTCTAGGATCAGAATAATGTGTTACAAGAAAATTGTTCCAATCCAATTAGTGGGATAGGGATGCTCGTTTAATTATATTTATGCTTTAAATTTGAATGAATCAGAGTGTAAGTTTTATCATCGGAACATAAAGACTTCGATAAATGTTACTATAGTTATATCCCCATTAAAAAGATAAGTTAGTCAATTGGAATTGTTTCTGTCATAAAAACTATCCAGAAATTCCGATTATCACACATTTAGTATTATTATTATATATTGCAACAATTTTTGGTTGATCGATAAATTAATTGCTAAAACCAACAATGGTTCAAGTTATTCACCCTCAATCCATTTGATGGTCTGGTTGAGAAAGATTTTCCAAACAAAAATTCAAGTGTTCAAAGTGCTCCAATGCATTAAGAAGGCATTCGAACACTGACTAACTCAGTGTGACACCGGGGTGGGTACACATACACGATAACAATTTGGTGATTTAATTGGGCCTACCTATTATATACCTATCTATTTGTAATAATACCTATATTGAGTCACTTAAAATTATTCATTACTCTGAATTCCTAGGTGGCAGTCTTACCAGTTCATACAATCTTATTTTCACTTTTGTGGGCCTTTATATTTGTCCTGAGACCTTGTCTTGAGCAATGATTCCCGGGTCCAAGAGTCCCAAGTGATATAATCCTTTCAAGGTGGACACCTCATACAGAGTAATACAGGAAGCTGGGGTGGAACAGCGGTCGCCAGGACCATCTGTACCCACAAGAGGGTACCCAGACCGACAGCCCCAGTAATAAGGGGTGCAAGCAGTATCAGCCGAAATAAAGGCAAGAAAAACGAAGGAGAGAAAAAAAAGGGTATTTTGTCCAACCAACATATACCAAAAATGGACCAGAATATCAATGTTACAGAACTATAATAATTCCACTAGCTGTGGATTTGCAAACCAGCAAATTCTAAATATGTTCTGTTATTTCCACATCAACATCCAGACATGTAAAATATTCTTAAAAAAATGGCAATGTTTACCCAAGAAAAGATAGTGCCTCGCGCCAAATTTAAGTGAGTCTTTCTTCATGTCATTTTACTGATTCAACAGGTTGACATAGAACCATAGAACATGACTAGCAATGACTTGATCAATCAGTACATGAATCGAACAGAACCTCATTCCTGAATCATTAAAAGTGTACCTACATGAGACCATTCCCTCGAAAAATTGTCATTCTTAGGCCAGTCTGGCTACACCACTCGATGAACAGTGATTTTTTTACGAAGCGACGACCTGAGTTCAACGTCATGATCTAGACCGTCGCTACCAATAACATACCGTGGTTAACTCAACACATTGGTTCTTTATGTTCCGAGCTCCATACTCAATATTATTGATAGCTCATATGATGATGATATAATTATTCTTTACGTCCTCTTCATAAATCGATAAAATGAAATTCTGAGAACGAATCAGTTTCATTATATGGAATATTGGGAAAAAAAGTAATACTAACTTCAATGAACTTTACTTTAGTGATCCTAAATAATTTCTTTGATGCGATATACAATCTTATAAACAAAAGGATTTATAGAATGAGAGATATGTGCAAATGGAATGTGGAATATTTTTGATCACTAAAGAACATATTCTTTCACTGATTCAACATCCCTTACAGAAACGTGAAAACATATTTATAACGTCTGTCTTCCTTCTTGATATAACAACTTCCTTAGCATTCCTACCAAGAACAAAAACCTCAAAGATCAGAAAACCTAGGAAATATCTTTCTTTCATCTATTCGAAAATAATTCCAAGAAAAACATAACGCGAATGAAGAGAAATGACTAACAGGGAATAACAGAAAGCCTTTTGTTTTGTAGCTGGAACTGAATCGGCTTGATGCCTGATCTATTTGTTGACAACATCATGGATTAATATGTCATTAAGCAACGAGCTTCAGTTTAGCTTCACTGAAGTAGTTGCGTTATGCACAAACTCGAGATTGATTAATAGAGCGAGTATGCTCGCTTAATAGGAATACTGATACTGCTCCACGACGGGGTGTTTTGGAGTTCACTATGAGCTAGCTTCTGATAAACACGAATATGGAAAGCTAGCAGCATTACTAATACTAGGAGATATGCATATTCATCAATCTTACTATTCAATTGAACCATTCTAAGGTATTGATTCTACATTCTCTTTTGTCGACGTTTAAATCAATTAAATGAAGGAAAATAATAACCTAGGTTAGGTTAGGTTAGGTTTGAAGTGAGTGAGAAAATTGACTACGAACGTCAATAAGTTGGTAACATTAGTGAGTTTGTTATTACCTACAGTCCACAATTAATTAATTTTTTGCTCCTTGAAATGACTAGGAATCGATTTTGAAATAATACTTTTGACGATAAGTATGACGGGTTTAAAAAAAAAGAGACGAACAAACTATGCATACTAGTACATATTGATATTTCAATGAGAATAACTGTCGAATTATCAATGTAATCTGCAAATCTCAAAGACCTTTTTTGTAAGGCAATCGATTTTTTGTAGAAAAAGTAAAACTTCATTCTCAATATTCATTTATCACAAAGTTGCAGAATTCAAAACAATGAGATATATTAGTTCAAATTCTTAAATATTCAGCAACTAGATTTCGTGTCAGATTGAAAACAATAAATTTTTGGCTCAGCCTAATACTTTGAAAAATATCCGAATATACACAATCATGAGTATTTCTTGAATTTGCTTCAAACGTTCAAAATGACCTTTATATCACTACGACATAAAACAAATGTTCAAGCATAAACTTAAGAGAAAAAAGGAGATGGAGTTACCCCCAGGCAGTCAATATCTACACGTATTCTAAAATATGTGTTAACACCGAACGCCATTACGCGTAACGTTGTGAAACGCTGAATAAAATTTGAATTTTTCTACTTTGCCAATGTTCAAGCTGATTCTGCCTGAAGGCAAGCGAATAGAGTAAAATATGATATGACAGGTGACGTGCTCATAAATTCGCTTGTTTCAGATTCAATCTCGTATATTTTCCAACGGTATAGTATTATTTCCTCTCTGCCGTTTCTAGCGAGTTCAGTGCTCGTATGAGGATGAATACATTGGGAGTTTGAAACCAATTTTGTCCATACAGAGTGTTTATTATATCTCACTATCATAATGTGCAAAATTATATGAACTTTATGATTATTGGAATTGTTTTTTGAAACTAGGATGTTCGATACAAGTAATTTATTTCTATGAAGAATAGTTTACATCATCATAATGAATTATTAGATTCAGCAAGAAACGATCGAGACTGGCATGTTTTATAAATTGAAAGGAATAGTTATCCTGATATTTGTATGTCTGTTGAAGAAACGAGTTGAATTTAGTTTTTTTTTTGAAAGTATTTATATGACATGAAAAAATCCAAAGTAGAATGCGGATGAGGCATCAAACATGTGCGTTTTTTCATTACAATCTGTAGCATCTCAAATAAACATTGTAACATTAAAGGAATATCTGAAATAGAGTACTCATAAAATCCTGAAACTTGTTATTTTTCTACTCAGTCGATTGACGTGAGAGTCAAAAGTTACTTTCAAATTGATCCGAAATGAGAAAACATTTCATCTAGTATAAAATTCCACGGGGAAATGAAAAATCAACCTATCGCACCGGCAACTTTCATTCTCCCTAGTTAATTAACGCAAACACGAAAAAACAACCGCTTGCGAAAGGGGCCTCTAAATTACCTCCGATATATCGGTGCACATTATACTGTTGTATTGGTATAGGTGAGTGCGGGCAATATCGCCAAATTCATCCGTGTACGGCGGAAACCAAAAGTGTTTGATCACGGAAGGCGGTGAATAATGGGCAGTCGGGTATATGCATTGACTTGATCACCCGACTTAATTGACTTTCAGTATAGGCCTATACAAACAGTATGAGGCAAATTCATGGAATAATTTGGTTGACTTAAAACAGATGACTTTCGGAAAAAATCTGGAACACGTCGATTTGATTTTTTTCCTCACAGAATGTACATGTCAATTACAATGATAAAATTAATCGAACAGTATAACATGATATTTCGATATTCCTGCAGGTCGGAAAAATATATGAAAGTGGCGGAAAAGCAAGTGTATCACAATATAACATAACCAAAATAAACGCACTGTTCTTCAATTATATTGCTTCCCTTCCACTGTCTCCAGCCGACTGACTCGTCAGCCGTCCAGATATCAGGAATGATTGCCAGAAGTTTCAACGTTTCAATGAATGTAGATGGGCTGAGGCAAAAAACTATTCAATTGTACTCTCAAGTAATACTTATCACCCTTCCTCTGGTCCAACGTATCATGTAAAATCATCGTTAATATTTATCATTATTTATTCGCAAACAGACGATCCAAATTTTTATTACTTTTTGTAGGTAAAAATATTTTTTTTTATAAAAAAATTAGGAAATCCATATTATGAAAATTCGAATAGATAAAACTTTTAAAGGAAATTAAATGCAAGAAAAACTCGGACGAAACTCTTTTCGATAGAATATGAAAGGAATATTTATATTTATTCCAGCAAGATACATTTTCAAAGGATATGATAAAAAGCATCGTCGCTTTTTTTATAAAAAACTCGAATCCGAAGAAGCATCCATAAACTTTCCAGGAACTTTTAACTAGTCCGCTGTAAAGCCGAATTCCTTGAGAGTTTTCTTTGTGAACTTCTCAAAGACTGAATATAACCTCGATACGCATCAGAGTTCCACAAGGTTTGAGATAAATCCTTCTTCGTGCTGCATGCCAACAGAATTTGATGTAATGAGAGACATCGAAGTGTTAGGTGAAATGCTTCTAAAAACTTGAATTAATTTGTTTGTGGATCATATGTACACATATATAATTCTGTTATATAAAATAGTTATACTCAGTTGGGTTATACATAGTTATACTTTGCCTGAATTGTGGAAAACACCAGAGTACATTCAAAAAAGTTATATTATTCCAGATTCGAATTTTCATTTTGTCATTTTCACCCAATTTTCCATCACTCTACATCACTCCTTTTCATTAATATAGCACTAATAATAGGGTACAGGAACGAAAGAAAATACGTTACTTGAATAACTTATTCGACCTCAAAAACAGTTCTTTGAGTTCCCGTAAGATTAATTTGCGATATAGAATGGTAGGCACAAAGTTACTCCACCAACTCATCAAAACTGGAAGCAAGCAGTGCAATTTAATCAGGTTAATATTATTCGACAGTTAGGAACTCCGATCTTGTATGCGAAAAGTTGTGCCGCTGAGACTACAAATACAAAATCCAAAGATCCAGAATAGTGAACTGGAAAAAAAAACAATTACTCATGAAAACATCCATTTGAATGTGTCGCTGGAATATATTGCAAGCATTAAATATAACCTGTTTCGAGACACGACGACCAATGTTGGAAAATTTTCATTGAGGTTATCCTCCAGGGAATGAGACCATCTAAAGATTTTGCGACTGGATCCCAACATTCGTAGAAATTGTCAAATCTAGTCCCTACAGAGTAGTGTTACCAAAAGACCTCGAACCTAGCTGTGGTGGAGACCTCCAAAGTTTAATGAATATAATTTATTACAGAGGAACTACTGTGGGGTATGTTTGAAAGGGATGAATAGTGGTGTGAAACTACTCGAGATATATCACTAGATATAACTTGATTTGTCTCAGCTACAGTATTACTTGACTATTTCATCTTGAACACAGTTTGGAAGATATTTAATAAGATGAAAAGGCTTTAAGCGAATATGATATTTATACGAGAACTGACCAGAATATTCAATTGAGATGCCTTGCTGAACTAATGTAGAATAACGTATCGAGCCAAATACCATCATGGGACACATTGAATGCAGAAGTAGATACTTATGTAGTCGCAAATAGAGTATAGAAGCAACGTTCCAGGTCGCAGCTATCAAATATTAATCATGTTGCTCATTTCCCTAAAAGGGTTCAAAGCTACTCAAATGAGAGAACCATTAGATGATATAATTTCGAATAAACCGAGATAGTATATTTGGAGTGAAAAACAACTGGAGATAGTAGGAAAGCAGGGTATCCAAAAACTCTCCTGCCAAACGGAAATTGCAGTTACTAAAGGTGATTTTAGATCAAATTACCTTGATCCGATAATGCAGCCCTTTGGAAAAGACGTCTTCATATGAGTTTTCTTCAAATTATTCATGAATACATTTCCCATTCGATAACAAACATGATGACTGTTCAGAATCAAAATAATTTGACACATTGTCATATTTTGTTGATTTTGAAAACGGTTCATGATATCGATTCGAAAAAAGAGAACATTTTTCATGAAAATTATTTCGAATTCTTCAAATTTGGTGTAGGATACATGAAAAAGTTAAAAATATTTTATCATGATGAAAATACCAGTTGGTTGCAGTTTTCGTTTGAGAGGAGAGTTTCTAAATACCCTGTACAAAAGGCTATTTCTAAAAATCGAAAAACGCAATGATATGTCATACACTCTGGCAAACATGAAAGAATCCGTTAAAATTATTTACTGAAGCTCGTAACTCTGTAGTGGAGCTTTAAAATTGTGCTGTCTAGTGCAAATCGATGCCAACTACTGAGTGTAATGATAATAGAGGCCGACACTGATCAATAATAAATGTATTATCATCCATGAACAGATAAAAACTCATTGGATCATTGGAGTAGTACGATATTGGCCATTTCCCATGACAGTCATATCAAAAAACATTCCTGCCAGTTCAATTCAAATTCATGGGACGTGAGATCGATAAAGTCAATCAATTCTGGTCGAATAACGGTTTGATATTTTTCAAATGAAATTTTACGCTCTGAATATCTCCACGGCACAATGGATTCGGGAACATTCGACCTATTTCAGAAACGAATTATAATGGCTTACTGTCGGGACTTCTCGTCCTGCATTCAGTAGATGATGTCGCACGTGCAGACAGAAATCCTGCATATCGGCAACAAAGCGGACCGGAATATCATCAGAAGGGTGCATAAAAATGTGCACCAGTTCCAGGCTGCGTGTTCTGAATATGTTAGATGAAAGTTTCGATGAGGAGAAGACATGTGATGGCAAGTAGCTATCTCAGGAAATCGACCACCAAAAGTCCTTTTCACAATGCAATGGTGCCCTTCCACTGAGTATAGTTTCGAAGTTTGACTACAGGAACTACAGATAGTTTTTTGATGATGATACAAGAAAACAATGACTATGCGGTTTATATTAGACATAATATTTTTCCTGAATCAATTATACTGGATCAGGAGGCAATACATTTCAACTGGAAATGAAGAAGGCATGCTATATGTAGATCTGTTATTTCATTTCATTTGTCACCATCAATCCATCACTATTAAGGAAATTCTTCACCATTTTTATTCAACCATTGGCTGATTCCTTTGTCCTAGTATAATTTATTTTTCAGTGGTTCGACTTACCAATATGTCCCATTTGGTAATTGAGGGCATTTTTTTATAATTTATGTGGCGTACAAGTCTCAATTTATTTCAAGTATAAGTTTGGATCCAGTTGAAATTTGATGTCTTTTATATGTTTGTATATGTTTTACATAGTTAATTCCATGGTATAAGTACAGATCGAGATATTTTCAATAGTATTAAGACTTCGGGAATTGTGATAATGGACCCCTGCAGTAGCATGTGGTGAATTACACCTGAAAAAATTCGGACCGACTGATACTGATTCTATATTTCAGACCTTGAAAATATTAAGATGAATCTAGATGTTTGATCCTGACAGCTCTCTTCTGGAAGAATAACATCATCATTCGCAAAATCAATTGTTCTAGTGTTACTTTTTCAGACATGTCATTAGTGAACAAAAATGGTCCTAGGACGCTTCTTTGGAATATGCCAAAATTCATAAAGTGAAGAGATACTTTATCGAATGACTGATAATGTCAACTAATGTGTAGGCTTGATGGGTAGTAGACCTGTTTTCCTGAATCCAAACTGATAGTTGTATAATAAGACAGATATATGCTCTCGAAGTTGAAAAAATTTTCATTGCCGATAAAATAACCTTTCTTTGTAGTTGAAATTTAGAACAAAATTGGTTGTGGCCTTCACACAAACACTGCTGCAGAAAATTACAATCTGATGGATTACGTGGACGATATATCTTCTTTAGTACGCATTCTGGGCCATAAGTTTATTCATCAAATTATACTTTTTCTTTCGGTGTACTGTTGTCCTCAAAAAGGTCTACACATTTTGACTCTCCCTGTAAATTGGTCTTAGTATATTTTAAGTGAAATATTCTGCTAGGAATAGCTGAGAGATTGATTGGTTTGCCCAAAATTATTTCTTAGAGTATGCCATTTCTGAATAATTCTAGAATGAATAATCGAAAAAAATATCGTGAAGAAATTAAGTGAATGTGGAATAAACAATTCTTGAATTCATCTGTAGTCTAGCCGAGCACCTCCAAATCATGAAAACTCTAAATTCCACTTCAACCGTTCAGGACGTGATGTATCTTCATGAGCCAAACCATCTAGAGTAAATATTTCCAATAAGCGTACAGAGCCAAACTAGTCCACCCACGATTCCTCGACATGAACTAACTGCATCAGTGAGGCGAAGCCGTAGCTTCATCAAAGTCGGGTCACAGCTGGACCCGAGAGTTCGCCCTAAATATCGTCGAATTAATGGAGAAGGCTGACAGTCGCCCAGCCAGAATAATATCCAACATTGGGCTATCAATAAACTTAGTTAAGATTTAGAATGGCTTCTAATTTGGCACTCTGGCTGCATGCAGAGTGCACATTAGGCTGCCAGCCACCGTGTGCTGTCGCGTATGATTTCCGATTTTGTGATGCCTCCTTACTAATCAGTCAGAGAATGGAGTCGAATTGATGCGTAGATCCAATTATAATTCATTATGGCTATTCTATTCGACAACACTCACGAGTGATTGAAAGTCGATCAACAAAGAGCTTTCTCGCTCAAATCGAGTGTAGTGTAGGGTGGTCGAAATTTTCGACAGTTTCGAAAAAAAAATTCTATTGATTTGTCATTTTGTTAATGATACTGGAAATTTTCAAGAATTTTTTTTCAGTCAGAAATTAAAACATGAATAATAATAATAAAAAAATTTATTCAGTAGGATCATCGAAGATGACATTGAACAGTTCAAAAACATAATATACTTAACACAAACAATAAATTGCATGAAAAAAATTCTAGAGGTATACATACATATAGGTATGTTATATTATAGTATCACAGACTATCATTGAAATATTCACCAAGCGTATAATAAGACTTATCCTAGAGCAACTCCCTGATTCTTAGCTTATAGCGTTTAACAGGTAAATCCTTGATACAATTAGGTAATTTGTTGTAGACTGTTATTGCCATGTGTTGACAAGTTTCAGTCGCTGTCAATCTGTGTATGGTTGGCTGTACGGCTCACCCTGTATGAAAAGTAATCATAATGAAGTATTTCAGACTGAAAATAGTAAGCGACTAGGTATTAACTCCACGAAATAATTTCTCTGTGACGGAACTGTAGAATTATTGAGTATTTGCAAAATCTATTGTGATTTATTCGTGAATAACCCTGTAACGGTAAATATTTTTAGCTGAACCTTTCCATGTACATCTGACCGAAACTCATATTAAACTCATAGGCGCAACATGAAATCGATCCGGCTTTCCGATTTGAAAAAAAAAACTGATAAAATCAGTAAATCTCCACTTCAACGCCCTGTATCTCGAAAACTGGTCATAGTATCGGATTTAGAATTCATACCTCTGAAGATGTTATGAAAATCAATATATAGTGAGAAAATAGTTACATTTGACCGAGGAAATTTTTGAATACAGGTTCTTCATGTTTTTCGTACTTTTCCCAAAATAGAATACCTTCCTATGAATAAACCACCTCGAGTATTTTGGAGATTAGAGACACACATATGTTCGTGGTATTACTTTTCCCAAAAATCAATTCATAAATACAGGGTTTCGAATCAATCCTAAAAAATAATAATTATGTCTAGTGGTTCTCTCTGTGAAACACCCTGTATAAAAAATGTGTACTGTGCACTATTTTCTCGTTAAAATACTATATCGAAGAGAACGTTTCAAAAATATGCCTCCCTGACGTCACAGTAGGAAAAATTAATTTTGGCAAAAAACTACCGACAATCGTGAATCACCTTGTAAATATGAATATTTTCAATCATACGTATCCACTAATTTCATTACTACAACATGTAGTAAACGTCTGCATGCAACAGAAATCCAATCCAACTTTTAATAAACAAAAAATAAATCCGAAAATCTGGGCAATTTTCAACTTTAACACCCCGTATTTAGAAAACTAGCCATAGGATTGGGTTGGGCCCATTGATACTTTTGGTTACTGAGTCGGGTACAACAACATACCAAACTTTCAGAAAATTTGACCGGTCGCCACTTTACATAAGAAAAGTGCAGAGTCCTTTATAGTGATATGATATTGTATATTTCTGTTAAGACTCTGAAAACTTGTTATATTTAATTTAACATATTGCAATAACTCATAGATGTATGTACTTATGAGTGTTAATATTCTGATGCTTTGAGAAATGGTCTTACAGCTGGTTCTTCTGCTATACCTGATATATTATACCTGATATCTCTTTCTTGGATTTTAAATATCCTGGTGCAATCACTAGATGTTCCCCATGCCACAATTCTATAGGATATACACAATTCATTTCAAAACTATTGCAAATGAATTGAACTACATGAAACATTATTCTAATCGAATATTTAACGAGGAAAAACCTATCAAACAAATTCCCTCGATAAATTATACGTTTTGAAAATAGAATGATGGGAAACCTATCGTTCGAAATCTGGGCGTGGTATCTCAAAAACTGCATTTTGATGCATTCGCAAACATGTCTATACAACTTAATGATGAAATAAGCAGAATACCCTGTCACTTTCCTCTCGAAAATTTCGTATTATTGATATTTGCAGATGAATATTGAGAAATTGGACGAGTCATGTGTTATAATAGCCTGATCGGATCAATTCAATGAAAATAACAAGATAACATACATCATGCATCGAAAGAATTTCTTGCAACGTTTCGAGTTCAAATGACAACTTCTTATCGTTGTACCGTAGGTATGAAATACACTGAATGTATAATACCAATTGGAAAACCTAACGATGATCTGAACAACATCTGTTAATTAAATTCCGAAAATGATTCATAAAAGAACTCAACGATCAAGGGCAGAGCCATAAAACTCTAAGTTGAAAATTGAGTCAAAAATATTTATTTCGACCAACAGAGTTCATGCAGGTTGCTTTACAGGAAACATATCTCGAAGTGAAGTTCACAGATTTGAAATCATCAAAAAATCCACTTTATTCAGTGGTTCATCAATATTTTACATTCAACGTTTGTTAACAATGATGATTCTTTTTTGTTTTTCATGGGTCACATCTAGGTCATCAGAAATTAAAGAATCCTTCACAATTTCAAGTAAGTACTCCATAAACTAAAAAAAAATAGCAACAAATCAAAGAATCAAATTAATGGAGAGCAAATATTGGGAGGTACTTACAAAATGAGACGAAGTATATTCTTCTGTAACTATTTGAGTTTGGATGAAGTCATAAGTGAAAAAAAAATGTATACTCATAGGCATTGAAAAGAGTTTACTGAATATACCAAGATGAACAGTGAATTTATCATACAATAAAACAATCCACGTCACAGAGATGCAGACAAAGAAACAATGTATCAACCATTTCGAGTTCAAACAAGAACCTTCGTGAACTCAATTATTCATCACGTTCTCTGATCACCTCATATTTCCTCTACAGACGAACCAGCTCAATTCGGCTAAGTGTCCTCTTGTCACAGGAAACGTATCAATTTCTGCAGAACGGGCCGCTTTATCTTTCTGGGCTTCGAGTGCAGGCTCGAGGTCCAGTGCCTCCCATTCATCATATCTGTCACCGTGAAACAATTACTTTTCAGTCGGGATAATCTCCGCAAATAACGGTACGAGCTCCGGCCGAACACATGTTTCAGCAGCTCCATGAAGCTCCATAGCGAGAGCTACTGATACGAGTTTGAGTCGGCAGTGGACCGTGAAGTTCGATAGAGCCAAATTAACGATGGTAGGATAGGAATTTAAGGAGATATTGAATACCAGAATATACCAGGAGCCGATATGGGACAGTGTTTATTTTGATTCGAGAGATTCATTCCTTCAATAACATACGTTTAATATCAATCAATCAAGGTAGTGGGTAGGAAACTCATCAGTGGGTGAAAGAAGCTAAGGGTAGTCCTCTAAACTTCTTCATTCTCAACACTATGAAATCAATTATGATATTTCCAATATGAGAAATGATTAAAAAATGAGCTCTGTGGAACTGCCACATCTTTCCTTATCACAATCTTGTGTCAGACTCTACTTCTACCGATAGATCGTGAAGGAATCATTCTTCCTTCTTCTGAAAACAGAAGATAAACGAACAGATATTGGAATTGAAGATGAGAAACTTGAAGGGTATCTGGAGAAACATGGAACAACATAGTGACAAAATTCTTGAAGAAGAAACTGAAGTGGATTCTCGATTTCATGTGCTATTGTATTCTTATTCGACCATACATTTTGATGTTCCTTTATCGTTTTACTGTTTTCTGAATTCATGAAATGAAAATCAACAACAGAGCCAGCAAGGGATATCAAAGTTTTCTTTCGGAATATTCCTGATGACAATATCTTTGCCAATAATGTGTTTCAATGGGGTATAAGATTCCTGCATATCTCATTATAGTTTGATATTCTGTCTGCTATTGCGTCCATGGAATATCATGAGATCATAAATTCACATACCCTTCGGAGACTTTCAAAAGGTACTTGTGAATCATATTTATATTCACAATGAGTGATTTCATAAAGGGTGAAGAAATTATTCACTATGAGTGATTTCTGATTTGATTGACTCTTATTGAAGGGTCATATAAAAGGAACCTTCTATTAGGACTTGGCAACCGATTATACTCATCAAGGGGTGATGTTTTCTCATCATTCATTGAACTTGTGATCAATGTGTAAAACATTCTGTTTATCCAATGTGGTATAAAATTTATTCAGAAAGATTCTGTAAACATCAATATGGAAAATTACATTCTCCATGTCCTAGCAATGTTAATGAAACCTTAACGACAATTTTTGACAATAAACGTTATGAAAATCCGATTCGTTCTTGTATATTTCAAAATTCCATCGACATAAACAAATTCATTCATCTGAATCCCCCAATAAAAAATTCCCAAAAGCCAAAGTGGGGTTTTATTCAGCCCGCGAGGAGAATATTAAAATAGCTAAACGGTAGTAGAGAGATTCGGATTACCGAGTCGATAAAAAATTGCTCTGTCGTCAGCCCAATCGATCATTTCCACCGTATATCCACATAATCCGAATTTGTCATTATTTATCGGAAATTCCTGTTTCCCTCCGTGACCAAATCGCCACGTCTTATGTACGATAGAGTCTCTGACAAATCACCTCTATAGAAAAGAATTATCAGGATCAGGATCCCAATAGTTTATTAACAATAAGCCTTGTCGACCAAAAATTCTAACTGAACAAAACATACGAGGTTGTCGAAGCTCTCAAAGACCATGAAAAGATCAATAGAGATTGAGTTTCCTTTCAACTACAAAAACAAAAAAACTGAATGCATCTCTGTTCGCTTCAAGCGGCATACATTTTTTTCTGGTTTTGCTCTCTTCGACGCCCTTTGAAGTTGACTCGAACGTTTGCTCTTTATCGCCAGAAAACTGTTGCAAAATCCTGGTTAATAGTTGATGAGGTGCTTCAAACAAAGCATCGCTAAATCACGAGAAGAATAAAGAAGGCGATGCAATCGGTACTGACGGGTGGAAAAGGGCTAGAGATTTGTGCTCTGCTGTTCGTTCATTCTAACCAAGTCCGACGGCATTTCTGGAATTTCCAGTGAAATAGGTTGTGGATTGTATCCATTTGGTTCACGAAATGAAATGGATTGTAGAAGAGGGAAACGATACGATACACACTGATTTTTATGATCAATTTATGAAAATTCGACAATGGTAAAGTGGCATATCTGGTTCTGAAAATTATTTTTCATGTAGACTGTACAATTTTATAAGCTATAAATATACAGGGTGCAACTAAATAAGTGTGAAACATTTGAGGGGTGATTCATCATCGAAAATAAGATTGGATCTTTCATATAAAGAAACTTCATTGGAGCATCCCATGTTGAGATACAGCCCCTTGAAGGAGGTACATGAAATTTGTTTAACAATTTTTTTCACAAGTACTAAAAAAGTTACAGTATTGTTATTAACCTAACATTTTCTACTACCAAAAAGACAGTCAGCCATTTATTTGGTTTACCCCATGGTTGTAAGGGGTGAAAAACGCAACCCCTCAAATTCATTTCCAATGTAACTTTTTGTCTAATTATTTGTTCACCATTTGAAAATTTATTTCCGATAGCATGTATCATTCTGAACAAAAAATGTTTCTTGAATTTTCTGCCCAAAATAAACCAGTTCGTCGCAAAAAATTATTTTACTACCTGCATTAATTGATTGAAGGGTAATGAACAAAACTAATTTATCAATAACAAAATATACAACATGTAGAAATCATAGTAAATTAGACATTACGCATGCGTCTAGACGTCTTCGCATTGGAGCTGTATCTTAACATGGGATGCTTCAATGAGGTTCCTTTATATGAAAGAACCTATCTTTTTTTCGTTGAGAAATCGCCCCCTCCCCCAAATGTTTTACACTTTTTTAGTTACACCTTGTATAAATAGCCTGAAAGTAATGGGCAAGATATCGTTATTTCAAATGAGTTGGTACGATTTTGACTTTTTTTGAGTACTTTGGTTAGTTTTAATATTTGTTTGTTCTCATTCTAATAATACCACATGGTAAAAGAGCATCATTGAGCAAATTCAATAATCAACTAAACATTCAACGAATGTATTATGTAAACAAACGCTACTCAATTTGGACCTCAAACAACTTCGGATATTCACATAAGCTATTATAGAAAAATGTATAATGTCCCTTTTTCATTTAGTGATGATTCATTCTTGTCACGTCTCATGTTTTCTTCTTCACAAATGCTCCCCTTGTCAAGGGATGAAGCATCCTGATAATCACAGAATCCTGGCCTCAGCTTGCATCCCTTCTGAAGAAAATGGCGGCTACAGTGAAAAACTCGGTGTCATGGAATTGTATTCGCCAAGTTTCTTTGAACGTTAATTGATTATGATATGATTAAGATAACGAAGTAACAATGAGATGAATAGTTTGACTAGATTTTTTCAAATTTGGTTAAAAAAAAATAAAAATACAGGAAATAATCAAAACATCCAGTATTTCTGTCGAGGCTAGTATTATTCAATATTGAATTGATAATCAACCAGAAGGACCCTTCTCTCTATGTTATTTGGAAGACGAAGAGAATGGTTTGTGATAATGAATTAGAGGTAGGATTTGACAAATATACGTCGTCTATAGTAAAATACTTCCCAGTTCTGGCCTGCTGACTCTGCAACGTTGGCAACGTGGCATACCACGACAGATTATTAGTCAACGTGTGTCCCAAAATGGAAAGTTGTCGATTCAGAGT
Source organism: Plagiodera versicolora (assembly GCA_037013635.1). Taxonomy (NCBI): domain Eukaryota; kingdom Metazoa; phylum Arthropoda; class Insecta; order Coleoptera; family Chrysomelidae; genus Plagiodera; species Plagiodera versicolora. The sequence continues at coordinate 1,395,373 of CM072978.1, forward strand.
ATTTCCGGATATCCTGATGGAATGCGTCGAATCTCCGAATCGAGCTATCGCATTCGTTTTCTATTATTCGTAGCTACTAATTGAACGAAAAACTATTTCTCATCAACTCAGCTTGCACTGGAACTATGACAAAACAAGTTCGACTTCATTTCATCATTATTTCTCATAATTTCGAATTCATTGTCCTGTTTTCAGTCGAACGACCAGTTTTAATTAATTCCAGTTCTACACTTTGCAAGTGACGCTTACTTCCTGTTTCAATTTACGCCAGAATATGAAAATTACTACGGCGTATATCCTAAATAGGAAATGTCGGATGGATGTTATGGCGTAACAGTTATATCATATTTCATTCTGGACATCGACTGAAAATAGATATATACGTATTTCGTTTGCAATTTCAGCTGGCATTGCGTCTACGGAAATGAATACCTAATTTGCTCGTCCCAATTGTACACTATTCAGTCGACTAGAAGGAAATATACTATAGTGACAGGGACATGTATGGAAACAATTGATCATCTACTAGAGTAGTAAAGAACCAAAAAATGGTTAGGGTAAAATTTTTATATACTCTCGATATTCATTATCATAACTATTATCAATAAAAATGTTTAGGTTTTTTTATCTCCAGATGAAAATATTTTACCAAAACAAAAAGTATTCTCATTCAGAACATGTGATATTTTCATCAAAGATTCAAATAATGCTCTCGCATGAACGAGAACCAGGTTTATTATCCTTAGCGATAAATAATTCAGCCAGACACTAAAAATGTTTCCTTCCACCACATCATTTCCTATTCAGTCAGCCTTCGTTAAAAATGGAAGAGAGCTGCAGTCTAATAAAAGGGGTAGGCAATACAGTCAGTCAATGTTCACAACTTGACTCACGATCTTTCCGAATAATGCATGGCAGAAACACTATTTATTTTCATTTGTTGAGAGGTTGCATAATGAACAGGGATACACAGTAAGTTTATCATATAGACAGTGGTTATTAAATTGAAAAAGTGGTTGCAAAATTATTTCCGAAGAAAGAACAGAACCATAATCCAGAGTATGACGGATTTCAAGATTCAGAACTCCAATTATACAGAGTGAGTGAAAAATAGGTACCGAGTTTTCATTGGAAAAAAGTAATGTAAGATGACTAAACTTATGGCTCAAAATGCATACTATGAGGGATAATATTGATATTATCAAAATGATTTTCCACGTAACTTCTAAACGGTGAAATCCAGCAAATTGTAATTTTCTGCAAAAATGTTTGTTTTGAATTACATTTTCCAAATACACTTCTACTTCACTTCTTTAGAGGATGAGTAGTTATTTCTTTGAGACAACCTATTCCTAACAAATGTTATGGTCAAAAAATAGGAGCATAATCACATGAAGATACAAAATACAAAAAATTTAACCGTTTTCGAGATATTTGAGTTTCATCGTCAACAATATTTAGAAGGTCATGACCAATTTTGTTCTGTAATTTGAATGAATAATGAATTGTAGAAAATACACTTCTCAGAGAAGTTATGTTTTTTCAAATGATTGATAATACTCATCAAATTTAACATAACGGAATGTTTAGAGCTCATAAGAAAATTTCGAGATTTTATTGCTCCTAAATTATGTATTCCTGAAGGTAATAAAAAGTTCCCTTCTACTTGCTATAACTTTTTTCACTCATAAAACTGTTATATCTGGGAAAATTTCAATAAAATTGCGATATATAGTGAACAGAATGATCCATTCTAATATGTTTGTGTCATTCCTGCAAGTTATTGAATTGAATTATACAGGATCGTTGAATTGAATTATAAGTATGGTAGATATTTATATGTATCTAAGTAGAACATGCCAAGTCCCATTATTTCGGAGGAACTACTTACTGAAATGATCATTCTGAAGGTGAGCTTATTATTTTTCTCATAATGAGCAAATGGGAAATAGAAGGAGAATCGGTGTTGATGAAATTTCTCGAAATTGGTACGGTGATTTGGAATCATTATACTCGTTTCCTGAATGCGAGCTTATTCATGAATGTTCCATTTTTTTATGTTCATTCCTCACAACATATTTGAACTTTCTCAGTGATTCACGTCTTCTCTAGTTGCTGAATCTCCCGCTAGGCAACGATACTTGTCATTCCTGTTCCCAATATCACTCGATCAAAGTTACCGTCTAAAATTCAAAAGTTGTATCTCTGTCCAATTCAATTCAATCCCCATGTGTGATTCTTTTACATTAGACGAAACTCCGCCAACTTTCGGTATTCGCTATACAATCTCTTTCTTGTATACGTGTCTCGCAGCGTCCGAAACTTCCCTATGACCTCCTGTTTGTACTTATTGGATTCCTCCCTGGAAAGTTCTGTATATGACTCGCCGGTCGATATGATATTTTTCGCATTACCACCCTCGAAGTTGACACCGAGAGTTTCGTATTAGTTTCGAGAAGTTAATTCGCTGCAGATGCTTTTTCGAGAGCTAGAACAGGTTCATCCTGGAGTTGGATGGTATAAAACTAGATTCTCATCAACTTGTTTTGAATCGCAATGAAAGTATAGGCTATTTATTAAAGGAAGATAGTTCTGATAGATTTGATCATCTTTCAATACCACTAGTGCAAAATGAAAAGTATCTAGCAAACCCCTGAACTTTCAATTGGTTGAGGCATAGCTGGAAACATTTACGCATCAATGGAAAGAATGATGCCAAATTTATTTGTAGAGGAATTTTTGATCTGCTGACACAGTTTGTTGATTCTGATCGAATTTATGAGGAATATTTACAATTGATAGTTATTCAATTGTATTGAATGATAAACTCAGCCCAACCCAAAATTTGCCAGAGCTGTAACTTCTGAATCATTCGAGATCGAAATTTTGAATTTGGTGGGTAGCAACTATACGATATTGTTCATTTTTTGAGGAGAAAAGTTGTATTCCATCACTTTCGGTCTAACCGGAAGTGACCCCAACTTTTGATTTTCAAATGGAACCACCTGTATATTTTACCATTTTCAGATTCAGGGTATCATTTTACATACACCAGTAGTTTTTCCGGATCATTTTGTGTGAAACAGAAAGAACAACAAAATGAACTCCACATCAATCTTTATTATTTTCAGTAGCATAGAAAGAGAGGCGACAAAAAAATAATTACAACATACTCAAATTGGCCCCCATTTTGTGCAACGCATTGCTGACACCTTCTAGCTACACTAAAAGTTGCGTTGTGTAAAAATGCTTGGGGTATGAATTAATGGGCACACTGTTTGAACATTAAAACATATTGAGGATTTTTTTTTAAGTAGACGTTAGAGTATTTTCATTCCAAATTGCTATTTCAATCTTCAGTACATAAATATAATCGTCAAATCATTATTCTGGCTTGAATTCAATTGTTATACGTTTTCAATGATTTTTTAATCCATTGATGAGGATAAACAATTTATGTCGGTGAGCTGAGAATGGGTGATAAATAAATGTATAAAAATATGAATAAATGAATGAATAAATAAATGTCAAAATCATACTTAGGGTTATCTCTCGAGAAGAAATATTCTTGTGGGAGAAACAGAATGAAGATAAACACAAAACTACGAGATAAATAATGATAATTGGGAAACAAAAGAATTATAGAAACAAACAGACGGTTTTTATGAAATGACAAATGAAACCTCTCAATTTTGTACAGAATCCAAACAAAGTGGGATCGAAATAACGCAATGAATTTTCGTCTTTCTCTTCTACACTCAATGACATTTCCGAAAAGAAACATCCCTTGCACTCGATTAAACGACACACCAACCTCCTCCGAACCGTATTGACGTATCTCGCCCCCTCCCATATAGTTTGCTCTTAAACTGGATTATCGCTAATAGACCACGTCGAAAAGTAATAAAAACAACCCCGAGACGGTGTTTTCGCTCGGCAGAGGCCAATGTCCGGGATGAGGGCCATCGTATAGTCTTTATTTCCTCGAACTTCCCCGTAACCGCTCTGATGCTTTCATTATTCGAGTGCAACGTTAAAAAAGCGTCGAGACGAGGGGCAAGACAGATGCTGAATCGGAATGAATAAATGTTCCGTACCCGTAACGGGTGACGTATTTACAGCCACTGGTGATTCAAAAAGTCTAGACGACTTGTTGGGTGGCGAAATTGTGAGTCGAGTCAGCGTTTGCACTTGAATAACTTGTAATATTGAGTGAAAATCAGTAACAATGAAATTAGTGAAAATACAGTGTGTGCGTAGTTGATCAGCATAGACAGAGGATCCATGTGATTCCATAAGCCTTATCTATTTTTTCTATTCCTTAAATTTGTTTTTCTCAGGTAACTACAAGATAGGACTACGAATAAACTATTCACAATTTGTAAAATAAATGACTTATATACAATTTTTTCTTATCTATTTTCATCTATAGATTATTTATTCATTTCAGGAAAGTTCTATGAATTTTTTTGTATTTTTTTCCTCGCCTCTATAAATTTTTGTCTTCAAATCACGATATTGATTTTATAACACATCTGAACACATCTCTTCATTATTTCGTGCAATCAATATCATCATAAAACTATCAGTTTCAGTTCTTTGAGTTCACATGAAAGTATCATACAGTGTGGAACAGGAAATATCAACTGTTTTCAGATGTATTCAAAATAACATCAAACATCAAAATAAGAAAATTATTTCATTTCACGAATGATGTGAAAAAAAAAACAAAAAAAATTCAATGCGAGAGATGTTCAAAATGTGAAATTTGAAACAGTTGAAGATAGGTATGGGACATTGTACATGAATTATGTCTAGAATTTTCTGAGGAATCCAAAAAACTAATAATATACAGGGGGTTGTATTTAAAATGAGAAAGTTGGTATCGGCCACTGTCACATGACACACCCTATATGATTATTTGTTCGCAATGCGCATCTAAAAATACAAATCGACGTGTCCCAGCGTTTTTCCCAACTGGCTGTTATTTATTCGTTCTCGACTTTATTCCATTTGGCCATTCCACACTGTATGTTCTCCTGTACCTATTTGTCCACATCCGCAAGATAGGAATTCAATTAATATGATTTCATACCTATGTGACGATGAATCTTATCGATGATAAGTTCAACAGTACTCATCGATTGTAATTTTTAAACATAAAAATACTGGTACCGCTTACACAAATATGTATATGTAATAAGCGGTTTCTATAAATGTTTCCAGGAGTTCTCAAGAACAAGAAAGAATAATTTCTCAAAATTTCAGCAAATAGTTCAAAACAGAAAATTATGGTATCGTCAGGTACTTCAGGAAGAATGGGATTCATGTAGATCGAAGGAAGCAGTAAAAAAACTACTTTGGTTAGGAGATGATCAAGGATATAGAGCTACTATCGGCACAACTACAACAAGCCATAGTTAACTCATATCACGAAGCCTGTCCTCTGACCTCCCAACCCAGCAAAAAGGCGGTTTGCTGGTGGAATGGGAAACTTACTGCTCTGAGGAAAAAAACGCGAAAGTTGTGGAACAAAGCGAAAAAGACAGGGAATATGGAAGAATATAGACAGGCCCTGACAGAATATAACAAAGAAATTAGGAGCTCAAGAACGATGGCGTGGAGGAAATTTTGCACGGAGGTTGAAAATACCACCGAAGCAAGTAGACTCCACAAAATCCTCTCTAGAGATCCAGTAAATCCCATAGGGACTTTAAAGAAACCTAATGGGAAATTTACGCAGAATGGGAAGGAAACACTGGAAACATTGTTACAGACGCACTTCCCAGGATCTGAAATTATCACCACTGCCGAACTTAGCAATCGGGTCGAGTCTATAGAATCGACCAGGTCAAATATGGGTGATTGGCAGATTGCTAAGAAAGTTATAACATATAACAAAATTGAATGGGCTATTGACACCTTTAAACCATTCAAAACGGCAGGGGTAGACGGGATATTCCCTGCACTATTGCAGAAAGGAAAGGGCTTACTAATCCCCATCCTCTGCAAACTATACAGAAGTAGCCTAGCCATGGGATACGTCCCTGAGGCTTGGAAAGCTGTAAAAGTAGTCTTTATACCTAAACCTGCTCGTGCTGATTACACAGAGGCGAAGGCATATAGACCTATAAGTTTAACCTCCTTTTTGTTAAAGACGATGGAAAGATTAGTCGACAGGCACATAAGGGAGGGGCCGCTAAGCGTCAAACCCCTTCATAACAATCAGCATGCCTACCAAAAAGGAAAATCCTGTGAGACTGCGTTACACCAATTAGTTGGGAAAATAGAAGAATCACTGAACAACCAAGAGATTGCATTAGGCACATTCTTGGATATAGAGGGGGCCTTTGATAACACCCCCTTTGAGGACATGGTGACATCCTTACTGCAATTGGGAACTGATGGAACCAGCTGCAGGTGGATAAAAGCCATGTTGAGAGATAGGAAAGCGTATGCAACCATGTTCTGTGACAGCGTGGAGACGAGGGTAGCCCGGGGTTGTCCCCAGGGAGGAGTTCTCTCTCCTCTGTTATGGAATGTAGTGGTTGATGACCTCATACGCAAACTAAACGACAGTGGAGTATTTGCCCAGGGCTATGCAGATGACATTGTCATCTTAACCCAGGGCAAGTTTTCAAATACACTGAAAGAAATAACTCAGGGAGCTCTAAACCAGGTGGAACATTGGTGTCAGGATAGGGGGCTTAAAGTCAACCCCGAGAAGACTGCACTAATAGCTTTCACTAAGAAACGAAACGTAAACCTACAAGGGCCACGTTTTTATGGGAAAACGCTGCAGTATAGCGAGGAAACGAAGTACCTTGGAGTCTTCCTTGACAAGAAATTGTCATGGAACTCTCACATGCAGCACATCTCAAACAAAAGCAAAATGATGCTAATGGCCACAAAGAGGGTCATGGGGAAGTCTTGGGGACTGAAACCGAAAATAGCCCACTGGCTATATACGGCAGTGATAAGACCCAAGATAACCTATGGCTCAATATGCTGGTGGACTAAGGTGCGGCAATCCCAAACCGTAACTACACTCGGCAGTATACAAAGGCTAGCGTGCCTATGTATTACAGGGGCCATGAGAACAACCCCTACTGCTGCTATGGAAACCATGCTAAACCTCCCACCTCTGGATCTATACATCCGGGGCGAGGCAAGGCAATGCGCCTATAGACTCGAACAACAAAGCTGTTGGAAGGGTATTAAAATACATGGGCACACAACCATAAATAATATAATTAGACACCCACTTCTAGAAATGGGGACTGATTATATGAGTAGAGAAATATCTTTTGGAAAAAACTATGAGGTTTATACAAAACTCAAGGATGACAAAGGATATGAGGATCCACCTGGAGCCCACACGTGGTATACAGATGGTTCAAAAACCAGCGAAGGAACTGGATCAGGCGTCTTTTCAGCGAAACCCAAGTTCGAGCAATCAAACTCATTGGGGAAGTACGCCTCGGTCTTCCAAGCTGAAGTACATGCCATAAACGCTTGTGCTGTCGAGAACCTGAGGAGAGGATATAGGAGGATGACGATTCTCATTAGGTCAGATAGCCAAGCGGCTCTCAAAGCATTGGCATCCCGGAGCATAGACTCAAAAATTGTCAAAGAGTGTGCCAAAAACCTGCAGGACCTGGCGAACCATAACAAAGTAACATTGATGTGGGTGCCAGGGCACAGGGGTATTTCTGGCAACGAGGAGGTGGACAAACTAGCGAGGCGAGGCTCTGCAACACCAATGGTTGGGCCGGAACCAGCGATAGGGATACCCAGAGCCAGCGTTAAAGCAGCGATCAATGATTGGATCTACTCTCAGCACCGACTGAGGTGGGTACAATCAGAGGGAGCTAGACACAGCAAGTTAATGCTGAAAGAGCCCTCACCCAAGCAAGCAGTTAAATTACTCTTGCTAAGTAGGGAAAAACTCAGAACGATCACCGGCCTCTGTACCGGGCACTGGTTTCTGAGGAAACATCTGCATAACATAGGGGTGTTTGATACAGAACCTATATGCAGACTGTGTAATGAGGAGGAGGAAACAGCCACCCATATAATCTTCGAATGCGAAGCCACAGCTCAGTGGAGGCACAACCAGGGGTATGTACAAGACCAAGGGAGTGAGCCACCTAGAGCAATAGCAGTCCCTGAGCTTCTACTCCTCAACAGGAGAATTAAAGATATGGGACTGAACTAGGGAGTTTGGAAAGGTACAAAAAGCAAACAATGCTGCAGTGCCTAGGGAAGTAATAGACCGGTTCCAAAACTCCTCTTAATCTAATCTAATCTAATCTAGGAGATGATCAGGAGCTAAAAACATGGAATTTCTTTTTTATTTAATACTCTCCAGTATGGAATGATAATTTCCTATATTATATTGAGTGTAGCAGATATTTTGAATCTAGGAAAAATGTCCGATCGATACATTCGTCCTTGACAGGCTCTCACCTCTCTCACCTTCAGTGATCAGAAACGAATCTTCGTCGTATGGAAACATTAAATGCTTCATTTCGATTTTTCCAATCCGAGACCTGTTGCGTAGAATACGTCAACACCCTCAGAATCACTAGGGTGGTATTATATTATTCCATACATATTATCGTTTGATTATAAGTAATCATACACTCAGGTGCAGATTATGGCAGAGATTACGAAATTAGTGAACATAACCGTGATTGATTGCTATTTCATCTGATGGGATATTGTCCGATAACACGGCTGAATGAATAACATGAATTTAACATAATACACGTGTTGGTCTTCGTTGGTGGTGATCACAAAGTTTGCTATCATAGAATCGAATTAGCAACTGACAATGATGTTTGTTCAATTTGAAATTCAATCTCGGTTGAAAATTTGTATCACTATTCGAATTACTCTGGGGCACTTACAAATTGACATAATGTAGGTACTAATTGACATTGGCGAATATTCATTCCATATAGATTCTAGTTCATTTTGTTATTTCTCATACATATTTTTTCTTATATCTTTGACTCACGTTCACAAGTATAATTCAACAAACAAAGATCAATTCGTTTGAAAAATTGAGAAATCTGATTTGACGTCCAGAAAAACTTATGGGTTAGCCATAGGTTGCATTTTTGGTAAGAAATGTCAATTTGAACAAAAACTAATTTCCATTTTTCTGTTTCCTAATCCGGATGAATCCGATGAACCAAATACGAAAGATTTTTCACTATTTTCAACGTTCTTAATTCCTTTTGTATGTCGATATCTATTATTAACTTGCAATCTTGAATTTGAATTGACGTAAATTAGGATGTTTTCAACAAAATTACGGTCTCACCGATATCTCTTCAATTGATTAGAAGAGAAGAAATAAACCTCAATACTCAGTGTCACAAGAATATCGGCATATTTTGAAGTGAATCAACTTGAATGCCTGTCAAATATTCGGACGTGAATACATTTCAAAGGTCTCCAGGCGTACGGTGTCACACCCCTCTGTCGATGAAACGTATTCTCAATTCATTAAATTTGAGTAATCCAATATTCCCGACCTCATCGGAAACCATGAAATTTATATGTATATGTTATCGAGTTTCGCCCCTACTTGCCATCAGGATAAAAAACCGTCTACCTAAATATTTATATTACTACCACCCTTGCCACTGACAGTGAGGGGATGTAAAGTGTCTTCTGCAAAATACTTTCAGCATGAGAGAAAGAAGTTTCAACTAGACAAAGGAAACGCTTGAATGACATACCAGCTGAAATGTTTTGGCGTGTATTCATTCTGGTACTCTGACGCTTATGAAAAATGCTCCTTACTCACGTGTTTTCTCATTGAAATGTCCTGTCAGTCGGGTGAATAACTATGCATACCTGCAACAAAAAATATTACTATTATTCATCGTCATTCAGAACTGGAGCTTCATGTGCAACATTCGTCGGTATGTTTTTGCATCTTTCCTTCACATGTTATTTGAAAAGTTATCAAACGAAATCATGAAAAGACGGCAAATTCCGAACTATTCATATAGGTCAGCATAATAAAAAGACATCTTGATGAACTACAGTAATTATAATAAATACGAGGAAGGGAGTCCTACATTCGTGATATTTTAAATCCATTGAATATGTAGGAATTCTTACATGGAAGGAATCATTTGTTTTTCTTTTCCGATTGAGTAACACGAGTGAAAAATGCTCTTTTTGCGTTTATACAGGGTGGCCAGAATGGTGAGTGCAGTATCTCGGAAATTCTTTATCGTAGAGACATCCTAAGAAAAACTGTATCATCAAATTTATAGAGGTTACTTGAATCAAATCAAATAAACAGCTTTAATTCCTAAATGACTCAATAGATTTCAACAAACTTAGTCTCATTAGAAAGAACACTAATTGATCTATTGAATCCATCTTATTTCTAGTTCGTTTGATTCCGAGAGATATCGCAAGAGGGCATCGTTTGATATATTGAAAAAAGTCACAAAATTATCTGGAAAATCAAATACAACACTCAGACTTTCTTTTCATGAAAATATTTTGAAACACGTTTCAACACAGAAATTGAATAAATGCCAAGTTTACTCTTGAATGTAGATGAAATACCCTCCGAGATTGAATAATTTCTCTTGTCTCAATTATTCTTTGCCTATTCAGAAAATTCACAAAAAACACCAACACCATTTCGGCCTCCTAAGCCGGTCTTCCCCTTCTGTGCATCGGGAGAATTCGACCACATATACTTGGGAAGTATAAATAATGTATGCGAAGGAAATGTCGATTTTTTCATTGGTCTCATGAGGTTTCCTCATATTTTGTAGGATGTCAACCGAACGAAATGGATGTCGGAACCTTCGATTCGCAGGAGAAGATTCAGCCACCAATCAGGAGAATATTCGGCCACCAATAACGCCGAAAATAATGATTTGTTCCGAACATATCTCACATGACAAGTGAATGCTGCCATATATCAAGTTCAGAGATAATAACGTCATCCAATTACCCTTCTTTATCCGAAAATTCCTCGCCCCTGCTGCTATGGTATCATCGGACGGCGTTAAGGTCCCGAAACGTCATAAATTCCCTCTCTTCGGGCTGTATATCAACTTTACTTTCGCCCCGAATCTCATCCCTCTGTAGGTACAGGTGTTCTGGAAGGGGACGAAAATACGGGAAAATTCGTACATGTCGGTTTAACGAAACTTTATTACCGGTTGAGGATAGATCCGGTAATTTTCCGGGTGAAGGAATTAGCCTCCATAAGACCACGGCATAGGTTCGCGAGAGGTAGTTTCGTCTAGTAAGAATCAACGACCCTTTCGGAATTAGGGTGGTTTTTGTCGAGATTATAAAATTTCAAGCCTTCAAGCTTTCATAACGTGGAGATTTTGACGAGGATGTATGCATAATTACGTGAGTGTTTTGTTTCCTGTGGTTTACTCGAAAAAATAACTAACCGTGAGTATGCATTGAGACAGCAAAAAAGGGGTTGATGCAAAAAATTGCCTACCCGCATCGTTTGCTACATCATCAAATTGAATAAGAGACGAGATTACGTCAAATTTCAGGCCCTTCAAGAATAAATAACCGATATGTTTGCCATAGTTTTAATAATGTGTACTAAATATAATTAAAATGTTTGATTTCATCATTATTGATGCCTCAATAGTCCATCAATTGTGAAAAATGAGTGTAAATAGAAAATTGTATCGAATAGGATTTCGAAAAGAAGAGCGAAACTGTAAAGTCGCATTCCTTCCTCAAAAATCAGGAACAAATGAATTAAGTGTCGTGAAAGTAGAGACTAATATTTACTAATGATTCGAAATGAATAAATGAATAATTCGTTAATACCTAATAAAGTTATATAATATATATGAGTTAGTTATAAAGTGAAAGACGAAAAAAATATCCTTCTTGAAGAGAGCAGAATTTCGAAATTTTCAGAGATTTAAAGAACTTCAAATAATTCACATTCATAAAATAATATCACATAAACATGAACATATTGAGCAGGACTGAATACAATGCACTTTGACATGGTCTTTTCCTAATCTGTAAGCAATGTTCTCCATTTATTATAGAAATAATGTATTCGATCTCATGCTTGAGGAAATATGTAGTTTGAACATATCAGTTACTCCCAAAACGTTAATGAATATCAGAATTCGATTTGTGCATTAATTTCATTAAGCCTCGAGCACATCTCATCTTTTCAATCTGACAACATAAATAAGTGTTCAGAATAGAGTTGTTTGATCATCGAAGATTCCTTCCATCGAGCACGTATATCGTAAATTTTGAGCTATGAACAATCAACTTCAAGGATGTTCCGAAGTGAATCACGCTACATGGTGTGTGTGTTCTGTCAACAGAACATCGAATACGTTTCAGTCATAATTTATATGCACAAACACTGAACTGGGAACTACATATGAGAAAGTAACTCCCATCCATATTATAATCAGGACATGAGATTCAACACAGCTTCTCAGTTTGCAGAGAAACCACAAAACTCGCATAACGTTACGTAACAAGCTGGCAAACAAATTTTAGAATTTCCCTTTCAAATTATCCCTCTTCGAACGTCACGTAATCAAATTATGCCATGGGTGTTCATCACGGTGATGGCATTTTTGCAATAAACGAATTGTGCCTATTACTGCAATTGTTGATGAACGTAGATCTGGGTTTATATTTAAAATATTTCTTATTGATACCTTATAGTTCTACACAACCATAACCATATAAAGGTTAATCCATGCTCATCATTTCTTTCTCGTCATAATGTAGTAGTTTCTTCGAGGCCAAACCTGTGACTAGAGAATGTGAATCTCGCGATGTTTAGAGCTAAAGCAGATCCTTTGTTGTTTCCAGATCCAGATGTTTAACCATACTGCGAGATCTCGTCAATTCTATATTGGCTGTTTTGTGTGTTTTTTCACATTGACAATATTTGAATTTTTTCATAGCAAACGAAATAACGAAAAGAAAAAAATGCCCATTATCCAAGTTGAGTTGACAATTGAACTTAGATATTATCATTAATTGAATGAAATTCAGCATATTAATCAAGAAAATATACCAATCAAATGAAAGATTCATCACGAATTCGAAGGCTTCCTCAAACTCAACGCTAGTTGGAACCACAGATCTCAGGCAGTTATCCACGAACTGTAAAAGTTTGCCTTTTGGTCCCCTGGACTCGTATGAATTCCATTTCCTTTTTGATTAATGCCTCCAGATAATTCGAGATCAGTTTTCTGTCTCCGTTCTGTTATGTTCTTCGAACATAACGACAGCAGTCAATCACAGTCAAGACATTTTTATGTTCGAGTGCTATCTCGTTAGCTCGCGAGATCTCGCACGAGATTGCATTCCCTAACTTGATGTTTCATAGCTATTTGGGACAAAATAAATACCAGTATGAAATAAACAAAAACATAGTGATAGACCTGTTGTCCGTTCTGGTCCTATTATCATCACTCATACATGTTTAACTTTACTCATTGGCACGCCTCTTTAGCTTCCGCTAACAAACTTCACCTCCTAAATTATGGAAAACCGCACTGGGGACTGCATTATAGGTCTCAGAACTTGGGAAATGGATATGGGAGTTGCGGAGTTTAAGGTCTTCATCGGAGGTGTTTGTGAATTAGGATCAAGTATGTGCTTGCAAAAGTGAAGTTTAAGAAGATGAACTGACCGAGAGACCACTTAATATACATTATATATCAGTGATGCTGAACGTTTTTGCGTGAATGGAAATGAGTGGAGGAGTTTTATTTCTGAATTGATCACAGAAGGATGTCACTCTAGTTGGTCCTATCGAAAGTGGTGAACTCATTTCAGTAACAATTACAAGTAACAATTGTATATTGGAGAAAGAATTTTCATCTTGCTTCATATGATACAGTGATTAGACTTCGGAAATTAAATTAGGTAATCATATTTCTTCTTCGTCATACAGATATCGAAATGAGAATAAATACATCGACACAATATGAAACAATAAACAAACCACAAATGCCAATAACAGTTTGCCAATTTGGTGTTTTTCGGGAAAGTGTTTTGAGATCGCTGTTATCTTTATTGATAATTTTATCAGTTCATTTAATTTTTGTGATCCACCCAATATCTCTTCCAATGATACCTTGCTGTCAATATTGAACAGTTATATTAATATAACAGTAAAAATACATTCTAAACTAAACGATTCCAGAGCAGTGCCAAAGACTGAAATACCAAAATGTTGGATGAATTCGTTTATAAAATGAAAAATCCTTATTTGTTCTCACAAATCAATTCGATTGCCTCCAAAGTGATGATCCGTCTGATAAAACGCACTTTTTTCAACACTTTTTCCGTTTTCAAACAGTGTCGTGTCTTTTTCCGATATAGCTTTCGAGACCTTCTTCGATTCGGTTTTAATCTCCTCAATCGTTCCAAAACGGCGTCTCCGTCTTCTTCAGTTTACAGAACAGCACGGAGCCAAATCAGGCGAATACGTAGGTTGCGATATGAATCGAATTCTTGGCAGAAAGGACCTGGTACATTATCGTGATGAAAGAACCAATAGATGTTCGCTCGAGACTTGGCGCATTTGAGACACAAAATATTCTTCAAACTGGTTCAGGCTGAGCCAAATGATATTATAACATCATCAGCGACATCTCTAATTATCAATCAACGGTCGATAGACGTAGATGGTCGTCTTCAATACGTTCTCAGTCTTCTTTGAACTCATTATTCCACTTATAAACGTTATAAAAGTGCCATAATTTTATCACGAGAGGTCTTCCTCAAAATTTCCAAGTTCTTTGCTCAAATCACCCATTGTTAAAATCTAATAATTCATCTCTCGACTAACAGACAAATGTTATAGAGATTCCTACAAGCCTGAAGAAAATTGGTTGGGAGTTTTAGATGACAATTTCACCTTACTTTTTGGCCACAGTTGTATATTTCTTGTGCAACTTGAGAACCATTATCATTGCTTCTCTGGAAGTACCAATTTTGTCGATAAGACTCAACCATCTCCAAAGTTTAACCAACATTTCAAATCAAATAACTTCGAAATAGACACGGATATTCTGTCCCGCTCGCATCCTTCCTCTCGTCACCGACAAATTCTTCTTCCGGCCAGAAATACCCAGGATGGCATTCCGGCGTCACATTCTGCGTTCAATTCAAAACATATTGTCATGCCATTTCACGCATCAAGATCAAACCTCCCCATATTAAAGATATGTTTACATCCGTGCCAGTGCTCGATGAGTAGCCCGCGGCGTTATAGGGTGAAAGGGTTAGAAGTGTTGTTTAAATGCGACCCTTGCGGTCGAAACATCAATGCCAGCTCTAAAACCCGATTAGTTACCGCAATTCTCAGCTCCGGCATACCGGAAATATACAGGAAATAGCATACGTTCTAGAGGAGGGTGTACGCTTCAAAGGAGTTACCGCGTGCCAGTGACAAGGGGGTGCAATTCAAAGACAAGGAATCATCTTGCTTCAATTCAGCCCACTTCATTGGTTAATGTGGTTATTGGCAAGGTTTCATTAGCTCCCAATGTCCTGACTAGACTCAGAAGCATAAAAATAAAAACTAGATGAGTTGGCAGGTTGAGTTCGGAGAACCCTGATGAAACTACAATAGACGAGATCACAAGATCATAAATCTGCTTCAAAATCCAAATATGATGATAGAAATATTAGGTGCGCAACTAAGTTCTCGCTGTTTGTCAGTAGATGGCTCTAGCAGTAAAAGCTGGTCGATTTTGACATATCCAAAACGTCATGAACCAAGCTCAGACATATGGTAAACAAATCATCACGACATATAAGTGATTTTGTTTTCGCATTATATACTTTTGGTTAAGTAAAAATGTCTAATTTTGTGCGGCAGCTCAAGCGCATTACTGGGGAACGGTATCGAACTCAATTGATGCGATTGAGTCGAGCACTGCGCGAAAAACGGCCACAATACGAGCGAAGGCACGAAAAAGTGATTTTACTGCATGACAACGCACGGCCTCACGTTGCCAAGCCTGTTAAAACCTACTTGGGCACACTTAAATGGGAAGTCCTAACACACCCGCCGTATTCCCCAGATATTGCGCCGTCCGATTTTTACTTGTTCCGTTCAATGGCACATGGCCTGGCTGATCAACAGTTCCACTCATATGAAGACATCAGAAAATGGCTTGATTCGTGAAGACATCAGAAAATGGCTTGATTCGTGGATAGCCTCAAAAAACGAACACTTCTGGCGTCAAGGTATTCGAGCTCTGCCAGAAAGATGGGAAAAAGTTGTGTCTAGCGATGGACAATACTTTGAATGATTCATTTGTAACAATTTTTTTATAATAAAATTACATATTTATCGAAAATTCAGCGAGAACTTAGTTGCGCACCTCAGGGTGAGATCGAAAATCGAGAATCCAGAGGTTATATGGAAGTGTTCCTATGAGTTTTTCAGCAGGAAAATAGTAGATTATTATACATGCAACAATGTATTCGATATAATGAATGTGAAAAACTATATAAAAGGCTCGTAAAAGCAGTTCATTTAGACGTTATGAATATACTACATGGTCATGAAACGGAATACATAAAACGAAAATTGAAATTTACAGAGAGATATGAATGTGTTTCAATTAGGGCTCTCACGTAACTAACAAAAGGACGGCGAGAAAGTATCATATCATATCATATCTTCATTTCTGGAGAATTAATTACATTCATACATTTTCATGTAGCAAAACTTGATTATTGGACTATACCAAGAATATTTAGTCCAATTCTTGAATATGGGGTGAAAAAAATTGCGACAAGTATTTTGAAGTTATATACCAAATTCTTGTCATTTGCGAATTTTTCAATATTCAATAATATGCGGGTGAAACTTACCGATTGCTCTTAGACCTCATGATGAAACTGCTATTAGTTAAAAGATATGTTGTGAATGGTTCGAAGACTTAAAATGCAGTGATTTTTATTTAAAAAAACCGATTGTGAAAATGTTATCAAAAATAAAGAAAAAATAAGAATCACTTGTGTCAAAGACAAAATCAGTTGGCACTATCATAGCAAGTGAGCCAACAAGCGATTTCACTGAAACAATTCTGTTCATAATATCAATAAACGGTGGTTATCAACCTGTTATACGTTAATATCATGAGTTTTTCATCAATACAACGAAATAATTCATTGATATTAAATACTTAATGATCGGATTTCATTATATTGATGAATTTTCACATTGCACTAAAATTAACCAACTTTTTGATTGTATTTACAACACTTTTTGGTTCAGTGTAGGAAGCAAATTGGAAATTCAATATGAAGTGAAATTGACGATTACCCAAATGCCTACAAAGCTCCATTTGGAATCCTAGCCAAAATCGCCCAATTTGAGCATCACATTCATTGTGCCAATTCTGGATGAATTCGTGCGCATCTCATCGTCAGAAGTGTCGCACCTAATCGCAATCTGCGATGCCACTGAAGGGATTCGTTCTGAATACGTAATACCTACGGATTCCTGCCTTCATAACGTTGTTAATAACTTGACGTGGGGTGAATATGCAAATATCCGGCGGCAATTTTCCGATGCAAAAATTCTGTCCGTTTTAATTAAGGAGACAGACGTTAGATACAGAAGCATATTGAGAAAGTTCTTGTACACCGCTTTAGTCATCCAATAAGATATGCCACTATTCATATTCTTAAATTCAAACATTAAGGTACTGAAATATCTATCGAGAAATATTCCAAAATATTTGCAATACTTAGTTGATATCATTCAACTATTTTGTATCGGATCTCAATAACAAACTTTAATTGATGAACGCAGTTTCTTCGGTCACCATTTAAAATCCTGGAGAACACCAGTAAACTATAGGATAAATCCTAAATTTTTCCCACAAGAAGACTATTTTCTGAAACTAAACGATACTGCACCAGTTCTCAACATTACCCACCATATACAATGATCCCTTCTTTCCATCCATCAATGTTACATCAAGGCATTTCTTCGGAATTCTATCTGAAAAGTTAGGTTATGAAACTAACTAATGGACTGTCATATTTCATCCAACAGTATGATGTGTAACAGGACTGAATTAATTCTATTTCTCATACAACCAACAAACTTTTTGTTGACATAATAGGATTTCTAATTATATTTTGAACAGAGTCTATGTCATGCATACATAAATATGTAAGCCTTATTGGAATGACGCCAAAGTTATCGGATTTATAATGGAACTGCGAAGTATTCGAAATGGCGAATGCGCAAATAATTGATAGTCGCCATATTCTTAATATTCCAGAATAATATACCAGTTACTCATTGAATTTAATATGCTTTGTTCAGAATCGCTTTATCACGAAACGAAATCACCCAATGCGCCACATGTATTAGGTCATCTCATCGGTCAATAAATTGTTCTCTCATATCTAATGAAGATGTCTGTCTACAACTATCAAACTGATATCATGATTCAATTCCTTATTAACTTCACGAAGGTTGCACACTCGGAGTTGTGGTGGTGCAACGTCTGAAATAGTAAATGTCCTTACAGTGTTTTGATGCATATTTAACGAATGAAGATATTATGCATACAGGGTGTTTCACAGTGGATGGAACATTAGACGTATCTGGAGAACAGAAAGACAGATCATTTCGAAAATTTGTAGGCGTGGATAATCAAATTTGCTCTATCCGTCTAAAATATTTTCATCGATACAGTGTTGCCGCTTGTATAAGAAGGTTGTAGCTACTTTGTTATTTCAAATGGAACGCCTCGTATATTATCATTTTTGGAATCCTCATAAGATTCCTCACAACTTTCCCACATAATTTCCTATACCTATATGTGACGATTTCCGAGATAAAAATTATTTTGTCAAATTTTTATGGAAAACCTGACCATTGAAAAATATCATTTTTTTCCCAATGCAAATTCACGAAATATTACAATTTGGGTTATAGCTGCATAAGACCATCAAGTATTCTGTCGATGAACTAGATATCAGTTTCAGCATACAGGGAGGCTCAGAAGTGAGTGTCATCCAGGCACTCATGAAAATGACTGAAACTCCGTTTTTTTGAATGGAACACCCTGTATATTATCACTTATTCGAAAAGCTATAACATTTTCCATTTCAATTGAGTATACTTTCCCTATACCTATCTCGTACAGTTTGTTAGTTATGATCACTTATGTTATGAATTCGTCTTCAATAAAATAAATATTGGATAGTGCTTAAGATAGTAGGCTTTGAACTTCATTCTGACAAAGAATTAACATGTTATTCCTTAATTGTTATCTTGTATTCAAGATGCATGGGTGTAAAAATACTATGGCAGAAAATAATTACTTGAATGCGGTTTAGATGGATTTATTTCATTTATGGTCAATGTAACAAAAATATCAGTAGAACATGCAGAGAGTTTAATGAAAAGCATAAAGTGATCTACCTTGGATGAATCCGAGGAAATTCATTAGATTGAAGAGAAATTTTGAAATGTTTTTGAAACTTTGATACTTTTAGTTTTTCATGATGATATAAGCGTTCCAAAATTTCTCTTCAGTCTAATGAATTTTCTCGAATTCCTTCTCTTATCTCGGAAATCGACACAGATAGGTATAGGAAATTATATGGGAAAGTTGTGAGGAATCTCATGAGGATTCCAAAAATGATACGAGGTGTTCTATTTGAAATAACAAAGTAGCTACTACTTTCTTATACAAGCGGCAACACTGTATTGATGAAAATATTTTAGACGGATAGAGCAAGTTTGATCATCCACGCTCACAAATTTTCGAAATGATCAGTCTTTCTGTTCTCTAGATACGTCTAATGTCCCATCCACTGTGAAACACCCGATATATGAATGAAATTAATGTCGGTCAGTAACAAAATCAAGAATTTCATGAGTTCTGTACATTCATATACAGTGACGTACATAAAGTACGCAAAAAATTAAAAAAATATATATTTGTATTTTTTCGAAAAAATAAAAATTCTCATCAACTCAGGCTCGTCTTGAAAACAACTCAGCATTTTTCTAAATTGAATGAATCTTATGAAACATTGGACATTTTTTAAAAATTTCATAAACAGATGTTTTAATTTTTTTCAATTGATTACAAATATGGTATATCTATTTTTAAGGATGACCTCAGCGTTGTAATGTTTGGCAAAATATCATTGAAAACGGTCAATTATTCCTCACATGATTCGTTCGTGAGTGATTTCCATGTAAATACGTAAGGTTTTTGTTGCATGGCAGCCTGAGTTGATAGCAACTTTGATTGTTTTGAGAGATACAAATAAATATTTCCTCAATATGTTGCGTACTTTGTGAATGTAACTGTATACAGGGTGGGGCACCACATACGACACGGTATCTGTAAACCAAACTATTGCATATATCAAAACTTTCTTCTTCTCATTATCTGTATATTCATTGAGGCTGCAAGAGGAAATTTTTTTGGAGTATACAGGGTGGCTCAAAAAAGTGTGACATATCAAAGTTGGGCTTTTTCAAATGGAACACCCGGTATTTTGTTGCAGTTTTGGATAGTTCAGGAAAGAATAATACGATTTCATGAATGGTACCATGTACCTAACTATAACCGTTTTCGAGTTATTGTTTTCTTTTTGAAAATGCAGGGTTCAATTGGAGACTGAGTAACATCGAAATGTATGGAAACCGTCCCTTCCAATTCTGACCAAGCATTAAAGAGGTTTCAGGCTATTGATTCCGATAGAACTCGTTTCCCAATATTATACAGGACGTTCAAAATTCATTGTCACTTTTTTATAATTTCAAACGCAGATTACTTTGTTATTTTAAATAGAACACTCTGTATTTTTTCAATCTGAACGATACAAAATGCGATTATCTTTCATTTCATATCGAGGTTTCCTCTACCTAGCTTGAATAGTTTTCAAGATATTGGTATTTTCTAATAGTAGTTATAATTTCAGTGCATGCTTTGAATCGAGAGAGCTGTGAAACGACATTTATTTGATTTGGTAACAGAATTCTCATTGACAGTTATTATACTTCACTTGATCGAACATTTCACTGTTATTCAGATCCATATTCATCTCAAATTCACTGTCCGACAGTTTTTGAATATGTGCTTTCCGCAAAGGTGGATTGGTAGGGGAGGACCACGAAATTAGCCAGTGAAATCGCCAGATTTGACTTGCCTTGATTTTTTTCATGGAGATATTTGAAAAATGGGATTGACGACACTTCTCCAACCACATTGGAAAATATGAAGAAGAGAATAAGGGCTCCTTTTCGAAGAGTGTCGCCTCAAATGTTATTAAATGTTGGGCAGTTTTCCATAGAAAGAGTAGCTCTTTGTAGTCTTCATTTCGAGCACCTAGTTTGAATTGAATACATTTATATTTCATGTTTTGTTGAAGTTTTTCAGTTGAATAATGAAAAAAATTGTCTGTTAAATGTCGGAGTATGCATCTGAATAAAAACTTCATTTCAGTGAACCGTAAAAGTTCGACGAAGTGGAGTATAATAACTATCAATGAGAATTCTGTTAACAAATCAAATGAATGTCGTTTCACAGCTCTCTCGATTCAAAGAATGCATTGAAATTATAACTATTATTTGAAAATGCCAATATCTTGAAAACTATTCAAGCTAGGTATAGGGAACTTTTATATAAAATGAAAGATAATCGAATTTTGTATTGTTCAGATTGGAAAAATACAGAGTGTTCTATTTAAAATAACAAAGTTATTTGAGTTTGAAATTATAAAAAAGTGACAATGGATTTTGAACGTCCTGTATAATATTGGGAAACGAGTTCTATCGTAATCAATAGCCTGAAACCTCTTTAATCCTTGGTCAGAATTGGAAGGGATGGTTTCCATACATTTCGATGTTATTCAGTCTCCAAATGAACCCTGCATTTTCAAAAAGAAAACAATAACAGGAAAACGGTTATAGTTAGGTACATGGTACCTTGCATGAAATTGTATTATTTTTCCCTGGACTATCCGAAACTGCAACAAAATACCGGGTGTTCCATTTAAAAAAACCCAACTTCGATATATCACACTTTTTTGAGCCACCCTGTTTACTTCGAAATTATTTCCTTCTGTAGCCTCAATAAATATACAAACGATGAAAAGAAGAAATTTCCGAAATATTCAATGGTTTGGTTCACAGAGACCGTGTCGTATGTGTTGCCCCCTGTATAGTGACATTATTCGATTTGATGAATAATTGAATATCAATTTTGGTCAGTTATTATTCATTTGTAAATATCGGAGCTTTGACCTTGATTTTGAGGTCTTTATTCTCTCTAAGAAAATATCCAACTGAAAGTAACTCATACATAATTCTAGAATGAAATCTGAAGAAAATCCAATCCCTCCTACGAAAGTCATATGCATACTCCGGCATGAAAGAAGTTATCAAACTGGCATTCATTCACCATTTCGAAAAGGGTAATAAGCTCTCAGACCACGTCTCCTGTAATGCTTCACGGCATATTTCATTCCCTGAACACATAATAACGATCTCTACAGCAACTTCTCCCATTCCGAGCGCATTATATTTCTGGAAAATATTTTTCATATCCCCCATCTGTTACTCAAGTTTTTATTTTCGCAGTAATCTCCTCAACATCCAGTAACTTCTACACGTGACAACGTGAACAAAACTTCAAATGAAAGTAGACACGCAGCATTGAGAATGCCGGAGTTTTCCCCGCGAATAGCAACATGTGGTAAATAAAGAGCGAGGAGTCATTAAGGAAGAGAAAGGAGCGGTTTTACGAGCGAGTTTTGACGAAAGGAAATTGTTTTTTCCTTGATAGCGTGAAGTGTTTCACTACGTGCCTGAAAACGGCAGAAGCTGATTCAGGAGAGTTGTCGATATATTTTCAGCTAATGAGCATGAAACAGAAGCTTCTTCGAGCGGAACGGAAATATTTACAGAGGCGGTAATTACTTTTGAAGAAGTCGAATAAACACTGGAATAATTCTATTCCGCACTGAGTAGAAATATATATAATAATAATCTGGCATAAACATCATGAGAACATTGCCAAATATAAAGACATGGAAACACAAATATAAATGATAGAGGAAGGATAATGAAAAAAAGGATCCCAATGATCATATCTACTACAGGTGGTAGATCGAAGATTCTACTATAGAATATCAAGAGATTGAGTTTAGTGAATATTTCTATAAGACCTAGCTGACGCAGTTATTACAGCGACATCTTGAAGTGTCCAGAATTACTTGTTAGATGAACCCTTTTGATATCTGAGTAGATATTCACGGCTTGACTCACATCGTTGAGAAGGATTTGAGAAGTAAAATCATCCAAAAAACATAGTTATACATTTTTTTTAAAGAAAATACAGAAAAATAATTGAGAATTATACTGGATTGAATCTTCAAAAATGAATCGACTGGAAATATCGAAATAAAAATTGACCTGGACAAGCGTTTTTCAATTTTGCTTTCAGTAACGGATAGTGAAAGGGAGTGAGACTGTATACAGGGTGTTAATTAAGTATGTTAACAAACTTTAACCACGAATAGTACTCCGAAAAATAGAAAGAAAATGTCATATGAAGATGGGTCCGGAAATGCTTCCTAAGGGAGCTACGCTCCTTTGCATGGGGCACCCTGAAGACGGTTTTCCCTCGATATTATCGAAACCGTTCATAACAAAATTACGAAATTAGGTGGGATGGGTAAACTTTCGACGCAATTGTTGCAATTGTTTTTCACAGCACACTAACTAAATATGTATGTAAACGAACATTTATTTACAATAGCCTGCATCGATTCAATAATTTGCATTTCTCTCGAAAACTGTTAGGCCTATGGAGATGTACCAAGAGACCATTTTTACGTAGAAATCTCTGCATTACCATATTCTAATCCAAAATGTCAAAAAAATTACCATTTAGAAAATGGGGTTATTTTTACCCCTAACTCCTTCCGTATGATACGACTGTGATTAAAATTATGAAATTCTGAATTCAGAATCAGATTCAGCGTCGAAAGTTTACCCATCCCACCTAATTTCGTAATTTTGTTATGAACGGTTTCGATAATATCGAGGGAAAACCGTCTTCAGGGTGCCCCATGCAAAGGAGCGTAGCTCCCTTAGGAAGCATTTCCGGACCCATGTTCATATGACATTTTCTTTCTATTTTTCGGAGTACTATTCGTGGTTAAAGTTTGTTAACATACTTAATTAACACCCTGTATATTACAATGATATTCATTTATATAGAGGATGTCCAGGATAATGTAGGGAATTTAGGAGTCGAGTATTTCTCCAGCCTATCACTTGTATAAAACCAACTGTTTCTACTTCACATTTCCTGAATTTTATACCGAGCAAGGCATGTCTCATTACCTTCAATTTATACTTTTGATCAGTCATAAAACATATTTCAAACATTTTGATTCAGTTCGCGTGATCTTCAAACTCCAATTAATTTCCTTGGTATCAAATATAAATGTCACATTTTCATCATCTGAAGTTGAAGTGTTTACACCAGTCGGCCTACCAATAACAAACCCATCTTATCTGACTCTTGTTTGCAAAACCACTCCTGGTCGAATTCTCATCAGCACAAGAAACCCAACCCCAGTATTAATACAAACACGACAGTCAACCCTGTCTAGCAATTTGTACTTGTAAATTCGACGTTTGTGAACGACTCTTCGTTTCCATGAGGGTGTTTCATTAAGAAGACACAGACTAACGATCATTAAAATGTCATTCCGGGTGGCGACCGATTCATCAACAGAACGAGAATCGATGCGGAATGAGCACAATCAGACAAGATGAAATTCTAATTTGTTTCAAATGGTATCAATTTCTCAAAGAGAATCAGGTGTTTTCTTCATAAATAGGAGGTTGTATGAGTTGATTTATAGAATTTAATTTTATCCGAACTAAAAGAAATCATCAGAGCAAACTGAAAATTACAATTATTATCAATTTCATGACACATATCCGTTTCAAAATTCATCAGTCGATTCTGATAATGATGTTTCATTGCACTTAGTGGATATTACAAATTTAAATGAAGAGTCATTCATCAGAATAATAAAGGTAAAACGAATCAAAACATGGGGGGTTAAACTATCGTTTCAATATAATGGTGGAAAGAATTGGCATCGCTCAAAAGTCACTCATATTTTATCAGAATCCAACAACACCATTCGTAGATAACGTAAACCAAACCGTTAAATCAGCAATATCAGCAACTGAGCCCTGGTTTAGAGGAAATGTGAAGAGGCTGTATATAGGATGAACAGAAAAACTTTCAACCAATTTTGCATGAGTAGAGTTGCACGAGACTCTCGAAATTTCTAGAATTCTCGTCTCGAATTCGAGAGTGTTTTTTTTTCCGAGACTAGATCGGGAAATAAATTTCGAGATTTTTCGAGATCGAGAATTTAATACAAGATTTCTCGATCTCGAAAAACTATACCGGGTGATTCTCCAAGGTGGCTCGCCCCTATAACTTTAAGTTTTTTATTATTGGAAGTGAAAAAAACGAACTTTGGGGGTTGTGTATTATAGTTCAATTCACATTTAGTGACATGTTTACTTGCTTTGCTATACTTCCAGTTTGACCAGAAATTAACCCAACTTTCGATTTTTAAATGGGACGTCCTATGTATTTTCACTTATTTCGATTGAGAATGAAATTTTATATCCAACAACAATTTGTAAATATTTGACATAAAATAATCTTCACTTTGATTTTCATTTCTCGATCTAGAATGCCATTGATTTATTTTCCTATTATACAATTTGGATACATCTTGCTTATCATTATTAGCTTGGTTTATACAAGTAATGATAAAGTACTGTCCGGGTCCAGTTCCACTTATTTTTTCAGAGGCCTCGCAATCTGCCGCTGATTGTGCTGATGTCTTCTGAACTTTGGAAGGTTGTTTTCTTTTGCCAGGTAGACACCTGGTTTACGATATTTTTCTATCACTACACTCACTAATCGAGTCATTGCTACTAAAAATAAAAATAAATTCTTTCCCACTATCGTTAAATAGGTTTTCCTGAAGTTTCCGGAGTATCCATCATCTTTCAATGATTGAAAATCTGCATATAATTAACGTATCAGTACGCAAAAAATGTAGGAAAAATAAAACATACCTAACAATATCCCAGATAAACGAAACTATCTATACGACTTAACCAATAGTTTATTTTGCAAAAAATGTCAAAGCGCACCGCTTCTTTAGAACACAGTGGACGGACTGACGGGCTCAACACGCATAATTTCAAATTCGAAGAAAACCTCCTGCACCCCGCTACTCCCGGACACATATCGTGATACGGCCACAAAGTATGCCAATACTCTCAGTACGAAACTGTCCTTACTCCTTAGTGGGAAATGCTCAAGAACATTCAACGTTTTCCTGCCAAATCAGGAATAGCGGGAAGACGGCGAAATTTATTTCAGTTTTGGTCTATGTGTACTTACTGGTTGGCTTGACAAATTTGATTCGGGCTTTTCAGGATAAAGAATGCCTTAAATACATTCATAATAGAAGACTGTTCTAAGTTGAAAAAATTACTTTGTTGCAGGAACCTTCCTCACGTTATTACGATTTTAAACTTTCGTATTATATAGGTAGATTTTGCATTGCATGGACGAAAATTTGCATTGAAAAATAAACCAGTCGTTATGATTTTCACTCTCTTGAAAGCCATAGGTTTTCTAATGTTTGTTTCGAAGCCAGCGTTTATTTGTTGTTATACATAGGTGGCTTTTAAACAGCAGAATTTATACAGGTACAATTTGTACCTCCATGATTCGTCTTGATTGCAAAAATCAGTTAACTATTTTCGAGACTCTCGGATTTTCGAGAATTTCGAATCGAGATCGAGAAATTTTCTTCGAGAAAGAATCGAGACGAGAGTTTTTTAATTTCTCGTCTCGTCTCGATTTTCGAGACGAGAATTCTCGTCTCGATGATACCCTAAGTATGAGAACCTGAAATGTATGAAACTAGCTATCTTATCGAATGAACAAATAAGGAGATCTCTGAACCAGAAACAAACATCTCACGTAGAAAGAAAATCTCATTCAGTAAATTTGTTAGTTTCCACCTGAGGATGATTATAGATTCAATCGAAACGTCTCTTTATATTTTTCGAGACCACATATAATTATCCAGTCTGAACTTTCGAATTATATCCAGAAACATTGTCGTCGTTGTTTTGAGTTCATTTCATCAGATTCGACTTTTTTTTTATTTTTCTATTACTTTCTATCAGAATTTCGTTATTCCATTGCAGTTTTTACACATTTTTCGTTATAAAATATGATTCACGGACGACCTTTGAAAGAAAATGAAATTGACTCAACAATATGCTCTTTGAATACAATTATGAAAATGCATGTGATGTTGCAGAGAATATGTCAAATATTTGCATAAAGTATATTTCGAGTTACATTTTTTTGAATCGACATCATTACTAATAGTAAAACTCGTTGAAGCCAAGTTCAACAATGACATTTTATTTCAAATACTCCAAATTCTCAAGAACAAATTTCTCATTGATATTTAATCCTCAATAACACCAGCACCAAAAATGATCGATAAATTCCACCAGAACTCTACTTAATACTCAATTCGTTAAAACAACCCGCGAATTTTCGTCGTGTTGGGGTCGTGCTGGTGATTGTTTTTCTCCTAAAATTTCACCCGCGAGTCTACTTAGCCTAATACAAAAATAATTAGATTTCAGTAGTAGAGTAGTAGAGTTGTATAGCTTATCGTGGGGAGATGAATGGACGGTGACAGTTAAGCGTGGGGGAGACTCGGGCTATGCATTTGAAATGAACAGTTTCGCATTGAAAAGGGAGGCCAAACAAGGGTTGACAAGGGCAACTCAAATTATTGAGGACAGATCAATTCACATTTTGATAATGTATTTATAGAACCCGGTCCTCCTAACATGGGACTCCAAAGTCTCCTCATTCAGTACCTCTTCACTATCATCTGTAAGGAAGAAAAACTAAAATCGAGGGTTTGAAGAACAAAATCCAATTAATTTTGCTACTGAAGATCTGTAGGAAAATGTCGGTGGTAATGTGAAACAATTTATTCCAATTCCAATTCCATTTTATCTGCCAATATTTTAATCCACTTTCGTTTTTACCCCTTTCCCTATTATTTTTATCTATTCAGTGTGAATTGTGAATATTAGAATTTTTCACCTTATAAACTGATGTATGATAATTGAACAATTCATGTATCCAAGAGATCATACATCATGATATAGGACAAGTTGAAATGAATTCGAATGAAGGCAAAATTGATTCACCGACAAAAACGTCTTGCTAGAAATGCCCTTGATTTCATCATTAAGTTCATTGTGTGAGATTTTACGAAAATCTCGATTGGATTTTTGTGCCTCATAATATGCCATTTAGAAAAATTCAATATTCCAAGTAGTTTCGGAGATATCCGAGGAAAACAGAAATTTGGGAAAGTCGTTTCTATTTTATCTCAAATCAATTGTAAATGTAAAACAAATAGCACTGTGCCGTGGTCACTTTGTAAAGATTACATGATAACGTGAGCAGAATTTTTCTGCGATGTTTCGACCTTCAGAAAACATCTTCAACTTTGTATTTTTATATGGGTGGGTTTTATAAGGTATACTCTGTATGCGAATCCATTTTTTATTGTGAATACAGCAACGTTTCACACAATATGATTTCAAAACAATTAATCGTCAAAAATGAAGAGTGATTACTTATTATCAATGAGTATACTTATTGTTGATATGTGCACTTTCCAATTCGTAGACAAAAAACCAAATACAGAATACCAAAGAGGGATTTTACTTGTTGAATCGGCCGATCATTCTGTTTTATAATCACACTCTCATTGTAACAATTCAGTAGTGTATAACTGAATAAGAAATGATTTTCATCAATTCGAATTGAATTTCTTATGTTGAAATAATTCAGCCACCACATCCAAATTACTCTGATTTGTTTTAAGGGCCTGCTTTGAACTCGCTGGGTGATATCATCTGCAAAGGCAGCAAACGAAGTATTTAAGACACTGCCATGGTCATCAATTTACTGAACTTTATTGTCGTTGTATGTTGAGTATAATTTCGAAAACGTAGTATTTGTTTAATTTGAAATCTTCGTCAAAGGACTAGTAATTAACGAACGAGAGTGCCGCTCTTCACCTTGGAGTATTTTTAAGTTCATTCCCTACCTTCGCCGGAACAATAGTTGTTCGAAACAAAAGCTGCTCGAACAATAGCATTAATGCTGCTTTATATGTTCAAGAAACAATAAAACAATGCGGGTAATCTCATTAACCTTTCTTCGGCAATTACCTGATACACTCTCCGAACTTTGGAAACGTCTCTCACGATCCTTCCCTCTTTCTCTCTCCTTAGTCTCAATGTCAATTGCCACGCTAACCTACCAATAAAATCAATAATTAATTCACTTAGCGCAAAGAAAAGAACGTCTGAAATCGAATTTTCGTGTTTTGTTCGGAATCCTGAAATCCATTCAGACTTCAAACAATCCTCGAAGCGGTCCATTTCGACAAGAACAAGGAAGAGCTCGCTCTCTAATAAAACTCCGTCTCGGAATTTTATTTGCCCCACTGAAACCTTAACTAACTCACCCGTCACAGAGGAGCACGAACTGGGATCCCCCGAAATAATAATACGTATACTGAGATGTTTGAGGATGCTGCGCACGTAGCTGCATATTTTCCGGCTCCCCCGTCTCAGCCGGGATGGAACATGGAAATGGGGAAAAAACTAGTATGGTCGTTCTCAGCTATTGTTCACATCACACTGTCACTCCAACAATTTTTCTCATTTCGGGAACAGAGAGAAATGAAAAAGTTTAATTCACACCAGATAAATGAAGTTGGGGCGTCAGTTTAACTGTTCTTCATTTTATTTCAATTATTCATGGAAAAACGCAATTTCCCAAATGAATGAATGGAGCACCTATAGATATTAGGTATACAGAGTGATCCAAATCAACGTGGCGGATTTGAGATGAAATGAACCGACAAGAATCAACAATCAAGAGGCGTTGGAAGCCGCCATTTTTTATAGAACGCCAGAAAGATATGACCACTTCAGAGAAGGGTCAGAACATAGCAAAAAAAATTCACGTATATGTATAAATTATCATATGTATGTATAAAGAGGAATACTTTTGGAGAATTATTCAAATACAAAATATAAGTACTTTTCTGTTTTGATATTTGAAATGCAGAATAATTAAATAAATTCTTCACTTTGTATTTGAATACCAAATGGGTATTTTAGATATACTTTATCCAAATAAGATACTGTCGAATGGAATTATTGGATTTCTTTATCAATTGACGATTTTACAACAACAATCTCAACAAAAAGAGCATCAGACACGTTACTTAGGTATTGGAATGAAACAACTTGCAAAATAACCAACATAAAAACTTTATAAACCTTTCTCTCACAGCTCAGAACTTCTTGAGTTGATGTTTCAATATATACATTTTGATTTTGCATTCAATTCAAAACACGATTCATTGATAATCAACTGTAAGTTAATTGATTAATAGATACAGTAAGTATACAAACTATCACAGCCTCTGGTGGTCATGTTGTGCAATTGCTGATGCATTCACTTGAAAAAAATGGAAATGGAAGTTTTTCAAATGAATCTCAACTCTGGATAATGCCAAAAACATATACAGATCACAACTATAGACCCTACAATACTAGATTTCTTCCGATTTTTCTGATCTCATGAGATTCATCTACTTACTCATTCCTTCTATTTTGGATTTCTAGGCTCAAATTGGTGCGTATAAATTCGTGGAACATTTTGAACTGGGAAATCCTTCATGAACAGAGGGTTTGCGAGGGTAACAAAATTTCCATCCCAATATCACCGAAATATTTTTGTCATGGCAACTTCAACTAACTCCGTAGAACTTCAAACTCCGCGCTCCCTAACAAAATACCCCTACATGACTGGATCGAGATTCCTCGCACGTTCGTACTCTTTTACGGAATTTCAGTTCTCTAGCAGTTCGAAAAAATATATGTACATACAGTGTGTTCTGATACCATTACCCAAATTGTTGAAGAAGATTCAAATATTTGTTTTCAACAGAAAAATAATGATTCGTATATGTTCTAGGGATGAAAGGGTATATACCATTCTTGAGCTCCATTCAAAAAAATTCCATATTTGGATGAAAACAATAAAAAAGATCATTCGATATTATGGACTCATATAGTAGAATTTGAACTAGCTGATGGTTGAATTCATTCGATCAAATATTATGGAAACGTTTAACTATACATAATTCTATCGATGACTAGTAAAAATGAATAGTTATGCGATATTTTACGTGTAGGTAGCTAGACACAGAAATCATAGTTTATTAAATTCAAAGAAAGGAATTAAATATGGTTCAATCGACCTAGTCACAACTCGTTGAAGCAAATAATAACTATAGGACAAAATGTACACAACTATGAATTATGTATCATATAAGGAAGAATACAATTCTGAACTGAATATTCTGATTACAAATGAATATAACAATGCTATAAAAATATAAACAAAAGCACAATCAATGGTATTCAGTCTTGGTCCACTAGACTATTTCCAAAAACAAAAATCGTTATTTTGATGGAATTTGTGAATTTTTGTCAGCAAGAAATTACTTACAAGAAAATAGAATGCATATGAATCATAAATACATATAATAATAATTGTAAGAATATCTTAATGTGCCAAGTTATGAACAGATTTTCGCAAAATCATCCAAGTGAAGAAAACCTATGCAATATTCTTCCGTATCAATTGATTTTTTTTTATTTTTTCATCATCATAAATATGAATGGATCGAAATATAAAAGTGATTTGAAACTGATAAAACGAAGCTATAACAGATCGATATCTATGTTGGATAGAATATTAAGCCGAAGAGAATTTATTAATTAGATAAAAGATAAGGTTGCAAAAACAAATGAAAAAGCGGAGCATGAATCCTGGTATATCATGTTTGATTAAACTCTGTTGCAGAGCTTCTGATTTAATTAAGAGTAAGAAATAACCAGTGGCGTATGGTTTTTCTTCAACACGCCACTGAAGTTATTCAAATGTCTATTGGCTATAGATTTTCATATTGTTCGAAATCATTCCCACTTTTTTCGTCAAAAACAGTTGTTCCAACATTCAGAATAGATACTTTTACAACAGTCAAGTTAGTATCAAAAAGTTTTCTGATATTCGAGAGTATTTCTGGAGTTCCCTCAAGACACTTGATCTTTCGATTCATTCCCTTTGGATTACTTGTTGTGAGACAATTCAAAAAGTTGAATATGTGCACTTGGTCAGGGTATTGTTACCAAATGTCATCTAATAGCTCCAAAAAATGCCAAATAACGAGTCGATAGTAACTTATCTCATAAATTACAGTTAGTGGAGAACTGTTAGGGCATCTATCGTGTATTGGCAAGATTTGAAAAGATTGGTATTTGTGGCTTGGGAAGAAATATATGACAGTTGGGGTTATGATAGAAATATGTCATTCTTGGAATGGAAATCGACGTTTTCGTATTTTTAATCAAGTGGTACATTTTTTATTTACTTCATTTGGTATCCATAATATCAGACATCACATTGTTGTTATGAATTATATCTTGATGGAACATTCCAAATGTGTTATAAATATAATATAAAAATAGTTTTGGAGGCGTGTTTCAATTCTCGCTAGGAAAAATACCAAATATACGCCACTGGCACTATTGATGCAATAATAACTGAAGCACTATTTGGCGATAACGACGAAGCATAAATCCACATGGATATCCATCGAACTGGACGTAGATGCGTTTTAGAGAAAGCGCATATACCCAAAGAAATTTGCAATACAAGGAAGGGAAAATATTTACAAGCACCTATATAATATCGGGTGATGATAACTGAGAATCATTCTGTGATCCTCGTTTGTGTAAAATGCTACCTTTGCAGGTAAGATCAAAATGAAGCGTTCAAATTACTAAAAAAAAATCGAGTTGTGACTTTTTCATTCGTTAGTTTCAATAACAGGTCAAAAATTCTCACATTCTTGATTTTCAATGATGAATATCTGATACTGATTTTATATCAACTACTATTTATAAATATCTGTGGCCTAAATATTGTCTACTAGTCAAGAGCCCTTAATGGAGAGGAATCATTTTTCACATTTCAATACTGTCGTTTATCTTACGAAATCAGTTATCATAATAACTATAGGTTTCGGGTTGTTGACGAGACATACATTATAAAGAGGATAATAAGTTAAATTTGTTGAAATTCTCATCATATCAGTTTCGATAACGCATTATATATTCACAGTTTATCATTCCTGATGACCAGAAATTATCTCATATAGAGCTCAAAGTTAGCATTTGGGTAATTGGACAGGTATATGAAATGTATATCAATGAACATCTTCCAGAAATTATTCGTCCTGGTTTCAATAACCTCGTCCGCACTAGCCGGTGATATAAGCGGTGGACACTATGGAGGAGGGAGCCTAGGAAACCATGGAGGAGGCCTAGAAAGCCACGGAGGCAGCCTAGGAGCCCATGGAATAGGAAATCTAGCAGGTCATGGAGGGGGTTCTCTTGGAGGGTATGGAGGAGGCTTCGGAGGTGGATATGGAGGAGGTATCGGCGGAGGTCTAGGAGGTGGCGGTGTCAACGTACAAACGATAACTCAGCAGGTACCAGTACCTGTTCCGCAACCTTATCCAGTCACCGTCAACCGACCAGTACCGGTTAGAGTACCCCAGCCTTACCCTGTAGTGGTGAACAGGCCAGTGCAGGTGCCAGTACCGCAACCATATCCAGTGGAGGTTCCTAGACCTGTACCAGTTACTGTCACGAGACCAGTTCCGTATCCGGTACCACATCCGGTGCAAGTACCAGTGCAAGTACCTGTCCAAGTGAGTACCAATACAACTGCGTGTATATGTTGGTATTTTGGTGATAATTGGTTGAGCGGAGAGTTGGAGACTTGGAACTTCAAATATGGTTCATAATTCAATATCGATTACATGAGACATTGTATCAAGATCTGAAGGGGTATTTAGTATTTTGATGTCTCAAGCTTTCAATTCCAATTACGCTATACAAAAAATACGAGATCCAATTACAGAAACGAAGCAATAACTGATGAAAAAACAAATAACTGAAATGAAAAAAGACACAGACCAAAATGTGGGTAGAAACATTGAACTTTTCTCCGATTGGAGAATCTTTGTTTCTCCTTTTGTTTCTGCTGTTGCTTATGGAGGGTCCACAATAATGCATTAATATTGAATTCAATATCTTCTTTAACGAAATTCGTCGGTAACTATATTTCAGAAGGTCGTGAACAATTTCGTTCTAAATTTTGACGTTTGTCATGTTGAAATATTATATTACAAGCAAAGATATTTGCAATTCTACAATGTGCAAAAATATGTAATGAGAATGCCTTAAAGAGATAAGGAACCCATATTTATTCGGATAGTCAGGCCAGCCTGAAAGCCCTTGCAGGTTATAAGGTAAAGTCCATATTCATCTGGGAATGTATCAACGAACTTCTGACGCTGACAAGGTTAAACAGAGTTATGGTTCTTCCATTATCAATAGCAGAATATAAAAACTCATTCCGAACCCTTACCAACAATTTTGTTTGATCTGCCATAGGCGGGGATACCTTATTTTATGAATTTATTATTTTTATAAATACGTTTGAGATCATATGCGAGAAAGTTTTCCTTAAAAAGGCAATCGAATCATTATTACGCCGTTGTTTGGCACTCAAATATATTCATTCGCCCATGGTCTCCAAAACGCCATATTTCGATTTAATTGATAAAATTTATAAATTCAACACACCACACTACTCCACCGATATCCAGACAATCCAATCTGTTGACTAAAAAAGATTATTTATAGCTTCCGAGCGTCCATAACCCTTCGTCCAATGCAATGCCTGATTCACTGTTTTTATTGGTTGAAAGAGATGTTGACACATATAACTCGAATCCACGTTGACCCTGGCGGCTTCTCTGACTTCGTAACCAATCATTATTTTTGTTTCCTAATTTGGCGTGAGTGCCATGCGTATATATAGGGCGTATATTAAATATTGATTACTCCTCGCATAACTATGTTCTGCAATTGGTAATGGAAGAACTATGCACATTTTGTGCTATTGTGAGGCACTAAACTATAGAAGAGTAGTACAACTAGGGGAACCTGATTTAAACCTAGAGATATGGAAACCCTGAAACCTAGTGACCTTTGCAAAATTGTCAAAGGGACAAATATCTTATAGGGTATCGGAATAAAAGGGAAAATATATATCCTTCGGACCCCTGTAATAATGAAAAAAAAAATAATTACATAACAAGAGTTGTAAGAAGCATATTATGCACGACTAGAAAAAGTTGCTTCGCTTTGCGGCTCGTGCGTAATTCCAGAAGTGCGTAATTGTCTTACAACTCGAGTTGTGTACTATACTTTTTCTACGACTGCATTCATTCCCATCAAAAATTAGGATTTCATTAAGAGAAAATATGTTTTTCTACAAGTGCTATGAAAAGTAGCGTATTTTTCATATCTCACTCAATTTCAAAACGATGTATTGTTCATACTGTGAGAAATATTTTTTCTCACGGCACTTTGCCCACACCAAATACATCTATATTGAGAACCAACAAAAATCAACAAAAACTATTAACAAATGCCGACACAATTATTATGAAACGTCAAATATTACCGGCGACGAGCCTTGTTATTCGTTTCCATGTCGTGCGATTTACTTTACAGTAAAGTTAAATCCTACAGTTTTACGTCGCACAATGCTTGAATAGACAGTTACATAGTTGGCGAGTTGTACAATTTTCGTCCTTTTCTGTAGGAGGAATAGAAAAACGTTGTTGCAGTTATTTTTTTCGTTTGTTATTCTGCTAAATTATATAAATACAATATTCAAACGAGATTTCAAAGAATGAGAAGATTAGGAGGATATATCTTTCTTAGTATTTATTGAATTTATCCATCAAGCTGTAGTACTATCACCCTCGGAAAACTCGGTACACATTTTCGACTCACCCTCGATACGATTTTTCAGGTGCCCGTACCTCAACCGTACCCAGTAAGTGTCCCTCAACCTTACCCGGTCCGAGTACCGCAGACCGTGGTGGTACCAGTACCGCAACCGATTAATCTAGGTGGAGGCTTAGATGGAGGTGCACTAGGAGGTGGACTGTATGGAGGTGGATTCAAAGGTGGTTTGGGAGGAGCCTACAGCTTCGGAGGAGGATACGGACACGGAGGAAGCTATGGACTAGGAGGAGATTATGGCAAGGGTGGCTACAGTTATACTAACGTGCAAGTTGGTGGGCACAATTACGGTAGCAGCTCCAAGCACTAGTCACACAGGATTAATTTGACTGTATTTTTTCATTTTCGATGTTGATCTCAAGATTTGTTTCCCCAGTTGGGGAAACAATTGCACATTTTCTATATTGGCTCGCCTTTGCAGGAGTACACTTTTCCCGAAAGGCTTCATGAATCATTTTTCTCATGTATACATATTTTTATTCCGCTCCCGATGACTTCAAAGCGGAACATAAATATCGCTCAGTTCCGTCCTGTCGACGGTTTCGCTGAAAATTCCCGAGATTTCCGACTGACTACTCGACTGAATGAATTATTCATGAGTGGGTGCTTGAAATCTTGCCCTAGTTCGATTTACTGTGATGTTTTCTATGGTTCCAAAACGTTTCGTTTAAGTGTTTTGACGTATTGAAGTACTCACATACAATTTCTCAACACTTTTCTCACTATCGACTGGATTTCTATGAACGGTATTGCAGATGTATTTTGTAATAAATAATAAAAATGGTTATATTCACTTGTGTTTTTTCATAGCCTTCGATCATACATGGATTCAAAAATCACGCGACCGCAGAAAACTTTAAAACTAACACACATTAAGGGGTTGGGGGTAGTCAGAGACACGAAAAAAAGATAATTTTAATTTTTTTTTGCTATTAAATCATGTTATCTTACAGAAGTAATAATATGTCATTATTATACAATGTTTTGATTTGAAGTCACGAATATTAAAAAAAAATATGATTTCCAAAGTTATAGCTGTCTGTGTTAACCCAGTTCCAAAAAAAGGACCTTGGAGGTTCATTTAAAATCAATCGAATAAAAATAAATTGTTTTATAAATAGATAATCTTGAGCCTGATCGAGGCTTTTTTTGTCAAAACTTAACAAAATGGCGGCCTCAGGAGGTTTTCTCTAGATTTTCGAAAAAAAAACAGTTAATTGGTCTTGAAAAATCGAAATATTTAAAAAAATATATTTTGTATTCTAAAAGCTGTATAAATTTTATTAAAGTCTACTGAGCGGTTATCGAGTTACAGTTGTCACCAGTTCAAAAAACAAAGTTTCAAGAAAAACGTATTCAAAGTTGCTTGTAGCTGACGCTAGCTATCTGCTTCCGTGCGTTTTGGAGTGCCGAGCGTGTTATTTGTCGAATAACTCGAAAAGTAATTATCGGATCAACTTCAAATTCTCAGAGAATATTTTCAAGATATAACAAGATATAAGATTTTTTGAAAATCCTGACTATCCCTAACCCCTTGAGTATGAAGAAAATTGCATTGATTTTTGGAGTTTGGTCTCCTCAGTATATGTCGCATGAGAACAACAAAACCTTCAGATGTCATAAATAAGAGAACTCAATAATAAAAAATGTTACAATATCAGTTAATAGTATTCTTTGGTCATTCGTATAATTTTAACCGAATTATTCAGTCAACGCATCGTTGTGAATCGATGACCTTGTCAATAAAAAGATAATACTTATTCATCGTTCATTGCATAGATGTAATGATATAACGTGGAAACCCTAAAAACCTTATGTTATTATCATTACTACGTCTGCACTGAAAAAGAGCATCAGTGTCACATAAATTTCCTTTTGTTCTATAACAGACTATCCGAAATCCTATAAAACTCAACTAACTGTACCGACAATACCGCTGCTGATCGATATAAGAGTAATTCAATCCTCGGAAGGGTAGGAAAGGGCATCAATTTTCCTCTTTACATCCGTTTCATTGCCTTCGAAATACGATGCTCAACCATGGCGATAAAAAACTTCAAAACCGTGGCGGTTATTAGAAATTTTATGAATCATCAGTATTCAAGTCGTAGTTTAGGGATAAAAGCCGCAAAACAATTGAGGGGAGATTCCATATTGATTTGAAAATTCTGTTGTTTATTGTTTTTTTGTATTCCAGAAAAAAAAAAAGTCCCAATAATATATTTATTCTCTTCAATGGAAATCCTCCGAATCGTTCAATAGAGGATAATTCATTAAACTGACCTGAAACAGCTTTTCAATGAAGGTTCAAGACTAGTTATATTCGGAATCATATTTCA
The DNA here is from genome assembly GCA_037013635.1 of Plagiodera versicolora. Lineage (NCBI taxonomy): Eukaryota > Metazoa > Arthropoda > Insecta > Coleoptera > Chrysomelidae > Plagiodera > Plagiodera versicolora. The sequence goes on from CM072978.1 coordinate 1,433,926, forward strand.
ATGAATATAATATTGAATTCATACTAAATGATGGTTTTTAAATTGCTCGTTTTAATCAATGTCAGATTGCTTAATAGATTTTTCTGCACGAAGCACGATTCTTCATCAGCAAGCTGGTTTACATTAGCAACACTCAATCTTCCGCTAGTGACAGTGCTTTCAATTTCAAGGATCCTGCCCCTGATTACTCCCGTTTCTCAAAATAACCATTTTATTCCATATTAACTGCTAAATAAATCTAATTTAACCGAATGACGGCGAGTTTCGGGTGAAGTGAATTAAGCGAAAGTATTCCAAAACTGCAAGTTTCGTAATAAGATTCTTGGAATTTGCGAAATTCCGCAGAGGAGGGGGAACGCTCAGCACCAAGAACGGAGGATGAGGAGCCAGCAGAAGTCCAGGAGTTGCACAAAAGGGGATGATGAAATGTCATTATTCGAGAGATAGCTAGAGAATTTCGAAGGGGTTGAAATGGACCTGGGGAAACGACACCATCCGTTCAGGATAAGAACTTGTAGGGCATGAAATTAAGTAGTTCATTTTTTTTTTCATTTTGTTTCATCAATCATGGCGAAGGAAATCTTGAGTTCGTCTGGATATTTCATTCATGTTATCAGATTGAATACGATAAATTGTCTGAAGTTCAGGATGGTTAATGAGGAAGTATGTGCTTGGGCGTAGAGTGTTCCTTAATTGCAAGATAAAGAATTGGTCGCTTGGATGATAAATGAAAACTAATTGTTTATAATGTGGAAAGAAAGAATCTGTCGAGAAAACAAAACCAATCGCAATGATGGACGAAATAAACAATATAAAAAACGAAATAGAATATCCTAACTGCAGATCTCAAATAAAAGGAATATTTCCAAATAATTGATGTGGAAATGAAATATTAATCCACTTTCTCCAAGCAATCAACAGAATATCCCCTTCCTTGACTCATCAAATTACTTCATCTGCTTGCACAATTCAGAAATGTTCAAGGATCCACCGAATCCATATCCAATTCCAAAGCTGATGAGTTTTCTCGAGTTAAACAAAAGACCAATTAAAGGAAGCTGATTCATGCAGAATTTCTGCATCTATAAGGAGCATCAAGAAAAACTACCCCCATCAAACAACCCTCCGAATCTTGGAGGGTTCACTCCAAGCCGCTGAACATAATCCGTTGAATTAAATTTTTATCGAATCGTTCAAGAGACATTCTTCAACATATTGAATTTTCTTGCGATTCTAGATTTTTCATGTTCAGAAGTTGATTTTTGTGGATGATATTTGAACCGATTATAATTTGCAATGCATTCGAAAAGAATTTTGTGACTACAAACTATATAACAAAGACTACCAGGAAGAGATTTTATCGAGAAAAACCTGAAACACGTCAACTTTTTATATGAGGAAGACAAATTTTGCGTCAAAAAAAGCCCAAACTTTACCCTCCTGAGCGGGGGTAACATCTCCTAAATATTCTCAAATAGAAATGGGGGTCAAATAATACCTCGTTGAAAAATCCTTTTGATTCCCTATAGATTGCTTTTTCATTTTTGAAATTCCGTCTACTAGTTGCAAAGATATGGACCTTTGAAATGTCGCTTGTTCATTTCTCAAAAAAAAAAAAACAAAGAATTTCGCTTAGAAACTTCCCGTTTTATATAAGTTAATGTTGGAAATATTTTCCTAAAAACAATTCACTTTTTTTCTGTTTTTGTTGATTTCAGCTAGTCTCTCGATAAAATCTCTTCCTGGTAGTTATACCTTCCGGTACGTTTTCGTTGGGCCACCCTGTATAGGCATGGAAGATTTCAATTCATGATCTTGACGAATTTATCATTGAGGTATGTTTACTCAACACTAACAATTCCGATCAAACCAAAAGTGCATTAGTTTTCAGACCTGTATGTAAAAACGTTACTGCAACAGACCTTCGACATAAAAACATAAGTCATTCCGATATTAGAAATTTTCTGGAGAATGTGGTCATCGTCCAGTTTGTTCTCTTAACACTCAATTCATTTAGAAGAACAAATGCAACACATCCGATTCCAAATTGTGCCATGTTGCGAAAATTAGAGAGGAAGATGTCTAGTACTCAAAAACAAACATTGAAAAAATACAGAATTAAAAATATCGGAGCATAGATGCGTCTCCTACAAGACATTCTCCTCTCTCCTTCGCCAGTTATGAAGAAAACGGTCTCTACTAATTCTGAAGTAATTAGCCGGCAATAATGCGGGTCTTAATTCATATTTGAGTCCGTTATAGCATGTGTTGCTATGAAATTACATCTTTGCCTTGGAATTTAGGAACCAAAATTTATGGTACAACGCCTTTCCTTTCGGTAGGCCACAAAAATTAGCGAGGGGAATAAGACCTGCGGGTACAGATAGGGGTGAGATGTATTCTCAAAGATGATATAAACCACTAGCGCTTTTGGTATTTGATTCATTATCATAATAAATAGCATGTACAACAAATATCTACATACAACACGATCTAAAAACATGAATCATGCAATAAAAGATGAGTTGAATGATCGATCCAGAATATTAACAGCATTTTTGATATTGGAGTTGAAAACTCAATGTGTTTCTACTCTACCTACCACATATTGTCAACATAGTTTGGTCGAAACCTAGCTGACAAAATATTCATAAATATGTAATATGGAATTTCGACGAGATCATCGATACGAATGGTTATGAAAGCTGAGTTGAGTGAATTGAGTAGAGAGAACTACAAAAAAGTAGTACAGAGAAGGTACTCATATTTTTTGGTAAGTTATCGAGGAATGTAAATAAAATGAAATCGGAATAGAATAATCACTTTTGAAGTTTCATTTGTGATTTGTTCAATTTGGAGTAATAATACTTTTGATACAATCGCAAAATTCTTTGAAAAATCCAATGCAAGACCATATATTTCTTTTCATGAAAATGGGGAAAAATGGAACAATACCAAAATGATCTACTGGAAATCGAATATCGATAGCTCATTCCTAGTCCAAAATATTGAAGAATGAAAATTTCACCATCACAATATCTCAAAAAAAAAATTCTGGAAATCGATATGATAATCTAATAATTCTATATATTTTTCGCTTCTTCACCTTAGCTTCGATAGCAATTCTGAAGCCTGAAATATCCTGAAAAATACCCAGAAAAAAATCCAATCAACAGTTTATACTGCATACATCTAGAATCTGAAATGAAAAATGATTCAGTCCAGTCACTTGTTTGTCAGTCGACACAGACAACAGACACCGAATCAACTGTTTGATGTGAATGTATGCAAGAACTAAAAATAAACCAAATTATGCGACCCCGAAATGAGAAAATTGCATCATTTCCCTCATGCGGATACAAATAATGATGTTACACTGATGCCAACGTTTCGGCAAACGTTGTCAGCATTCTGAATTGATTAGAATGCAGAATTGATTGGATTATTGATTTGGTACACAGAGAATAATATATGTGGTTTGAGAAGCCTTGTAGAATTTCAATTGGATGCTTCTTCATTTTCGAGTTCGATAAGCTTTGTATTAGTTTTCAGAAGTGGGATTTCAAGCAGATGCAATAGTGATTTCTAATAGTATTCAAATTATTATTCCAAAAAAACACTCACCAGCTTGGATTTTTGAAATGCATATGGAGCCTCTTACCTGAAAAAATAAAATCATATCAGCAATTCTAATTGAACTATCAATAACACTGAATCAAATTCGTTTTGCTTGTGAATCAATTGTGAACTTTTTTAAAAAGCTCATAATTTCCCTAATTTCCTAGTATTTGGTAGATAATTGAATATATTGAACGTCAAATATATAGAAAAGACCTGCATCAGATCCTTGGGAATAGAATCCATTCAAAAGCATATTGGGTTTCTTTTATCAATATCCAATTACATGTTCCGTTCCGAAATTACAAACGTCTTTATTATTACTTTCTATGTAATCACAAACAAAACCTACTACTTGTTTTTGAAGTTGATTGAAGAACTACAAAGTTTGATCGACGGTCGGTCTCTTTTCAGGTCACTGACACTATATTTTATTTCATGCAGATCAAATTTCATTTTCTTTGGTCTATTATTTCGATAGGAGAAAAAGATTAGCCAATACGAAACCATGTGTTTCTCATCATCAGTGAGACGATATGCCTCATATATCTTATGCTATGATCTATCAAAGAGATGAAAAAATAAGTAAGATGTAATGTTGGTCGAAATAAAAATTGACTATACATTTAATAAGTGCTCGCATATGAAGAAAAGAACTATTAACTTGAAGTCTTGATTTGAGAGATTTTACAGACTTCACCAGGACATTTTAATTGTTGAAACATCGAAATTACAATCAATTGATCACAGTTAGAATTGAGAACCGGTAGAATCAAGAAGTTCTCTAGAAATGAAAAAATCCTGCTAGTTTACGAGGAGTTTGAATTCGAACTTGAAATTAAAATTTAATTAGCGGCAAAGCATTTCGATGCTCTACTGTAACTATGGAAACATTTATATAATGCCTGCGATAAATTGAAAGTTAATCCGGAATGGTCACAAATCAGACCCGATTTTCGGTCATTAGCTAGGATTTGCGGATAGATATGGCCAAGGAGGTCGTTAATTTGCAAAACGGATTACAAAATTTCAGGAACGAGGGTGACAACATCTGATTCACTAGGTTTCAACTTATGTTTGGTAGGAGGAATGACAAGATATATGACGATAGCTGATGGAATTGGTCCAAATATTGCTCAATACGACAATCCCGATTATTGAAATCGAGTGAATTATCCCCTGATTCAAAATATTTCAGTGTTACACAATTTCATGCCAAGTGGGACTGAAGTTATTTCGCTATAATGGTAGAAGTGCGTTTAGTGATACTACGAAGAAAACCATCATTATCTCAATAAACGTTATTCACCTATGTATTCTTCATATTTTTGGTCTTTCATATTCGATGATATAGAGATGAAAGATTCATTTGTTGTTGATGTTGGAACTATTAAAACGTAAGTCCAATTGAAACTTTCCAGTCACATTCCTCCTACATAATTCAGATACCATACAAAATAGCAAAAATGTAACTATACATTCCTGAACTCTTTTTATCGGAATGGTCGTTACGTTTTTCGTATTCTCTCCTATCAGCAGTAAACCAGCTCCGTATCTAAAGGAATTGCAAGGAAAAGCGACAATGTAGGAATATGGGCGTAGATGAGAATAGGATAGGCTTCCTCATTTCCATCACCTGGAGAAACCAGAAATTAAACGCGAATACTATCTGCGAAAATGCTTGCACGTGTACCTGATGGATAATTTATGATGATTGCTTTTATTCATCGAACTGTGAAGGTAGAAACTAAATAATTGAAACATGATTATTAAAAATTTGATCAGTGGAAGTTTTTTATTCGATTGTATGGTATGTTATTTTATCGAAATTTTGATATATCGAATCATTATCAACCATTCAGTATTCAGAGAATCCAAAAACTTCGAATTATTTGATAGGTCATGGAGAAAACAACTCAATTGATCTCTGAATACTAAAATAGAAATGAAAAACTGTTGAATTTCTATTTAACAGATATGAGAAGAATTTGATATATCAATTGTCACCGCAACCGTTACTGATTGTACCAAGAAAAATCTAATGAAGCGAAGTGAGAAACAAAAATGTTTCTCTTGTGTCCAAAATGCTCATAGTCAACCCTGATTCCTTGATGAATACGAATTCATCGTTTTTTTTTTCAAAATATCAATGGTGAATATCGGATTTGTGATGAACTGATCTCTCATTTATTCCTTATCGACTTTTTGCTCATTTCATTGGTCGGAACAATATTGAATCATTGAAAATCATTTGGGAAGAAATACGGAGGATCCCAACAACTGAAAAAAACTGAATGAAAAATATGTTTATGAAATGTGGTATCTATTTTAAATACTCAATCAGCAGGTACTAAAATGCAATGAACTCAATTCCTTTTAATTCTCCAAAATGGGGATTCAGCTTCGAGTTCGAATTCGAACTATATTACCACTTCCAAACTGACATCCTCTAAGCCAGTTGTTGAATCGAGGATAACCTAGGGATATTCACTGAACGAGTTCTGCTAATTGGAGTTCATTAAATTTTTCATTAATGGTGTATGGGATGAACTCAGCGTTGTTAATCTCAGGCAGTTGGGCATTTAAAGGAGATCATTGGGCGATTTTAATCTATCATCTATATGAATAGTATGGCCATTCAATCTAGTATAAAAAACACGTTAATTGATGAGGTTGTTTTTTTTGCAATTTTATTATTGGACAAGAAGAAATATTCAGCATTATATTCTTCAATCAGGAATTTCATCCGAAATATACAGAGGAAATTTTCAAAATATTTGATTGTAACAATAATGATTTAATTGATTATCCTAATACACAATAATCTGATTCATAGCTGAATTATGCACTGAGGTTGTTTGATTAGCGATTGAAACTTCTATTGAACAACCGACCCATAGACTTCAGATGAATTCACCAGGTCATCGATTTTCTATTTTGGTCTCTAATATGGCAAACCAAAACGAGGTCAATCGGAACCACTAAATCCTGCGAAGCGTCAACGTATACGAGATGAATCCGTGCATATCACGTCTTTATGTATCTGTAGAGAATGTAATCAGGTGAAGAAAAGAGGAGTCCCCTAACAGTTGAGAGATTTCATTACGATAACCAGACATATGTCATGTGTAGAAGGTGTGATCTGATAAAGTTTATACACTCCGGTGAGTAGTGAAAAGGAATGGTCGGATAGTGACGAAGATTATTAAATGGAGAAATGGATCTGAAGTAATATTTGTCATTATTCATAGTGTGTTCCTTTCTTTCTCTCTTTCACTCAAACCTTTGTTATCCTTATTTTCTCATTTTCTACCTTTTTCTTTGCCTCATTTATCTTTTTTGGTCTATTAAGTGGATACATAGGTAATGAAGCTAAAAATGTATTTATTACATTCCCATGAGTACAACTCTTTTCAATTACGATTTCACATATCTCCGTATATCAAGTGAAAATAATATTTTTTTGTGGTATCGATATAACCTGGTACAGACATTCTCCCTGAAACAGAAGCTATAATAAATTGAATCTCTATGGATCTGAAGTATCAGAAATAAGATATGCGCGCTATCTTGAAAGCTTTATTGACATCAGGATGCGTCCAAATGGAGTCCTTTGAAATAACCCCTGTTCTCCTTTTACTTCGTCTTATTTGTAATGCATATCACACATGCAAGGAGATCAAAGGTATAGAGAACAATTTGCGGTGGGTAGAATCTGATATTGACAGGTGAGTTCACAAAGGTCGCTTGCATTATGATACATAATCGAAAACCATAATTTCAAGATGCAATCGTTCATGGAGTACTGCGTGTATGTTGCTATGGACATACTGAGATATGTTTTCATTTTCGTCAGACAATGGTTATTTTTCAATCATCCTCTGTATGTTACATAAGACGAATACATTTTTGTGAGAACTGATGTCGAAAGATGTATTTAATTCAGTTTCAGGAAACATTAGGTTGATTACTAATAAATTTTACTTTGTCGTTCTGTTCTCTGCTTTTTGATGTTCTATTTCTGCAGCTACTATGTGACGTTCGAAAATTGAATAATTTTAGTTTTGGCATAGTTCACTGAACTGATATCAATGAAATCCCATGAAGTTTGTGGATAGTCATCAAAGGCAATAAAAATAATAACAAAAAAAATATTTTGGAAACAGGTATTATCAGAATATTCTCCAGAAACATTTTAATCGCTATCAGACAAATGTTTTTATTGCATCAAAAAAATCTGTAACGTTGAAATGTTTGATGTTAAAAACCAAATCAACCATCACTTCAACAATGTATTGAATATGATGAATATAATGGTATAATGACATATCCTAGGATTTTCTTGTTTTTCGCCCTGTGTATATGTTATAGAATCTGTTCCATAATTTGGCCTCGCACTGTACATATTAATCATCCAGTAAATACTTATACTGGACTGCTTCAACATGTCAAAAAGTTTCTCGAGATTGACTGTTGAAGGTGAGCTCAAATCTCAATTTCAGAAGCAGGAAACCGTCTCGAATTCCTTAACTGACCTTGACTGGAGATAAAGACTCATAAAATGCAGGAAAATTCTATTGTCAGCAGCTATTTAATGACAGACATCGCATAAATCTGTGATAAAGGCCAGAAACGTTAAAGAAACGAATATGAGTTGCAAATCTACGTTTAATATCTTTCACTCACATTATCTGAAATTTTTAATCGGCTTGTCATATCAACCTTAGAAATATAAATGGATAATTTTGCTTTATTTACGAGTTTGATCATTGTTGTCATATAATTCCGAAGACAGTAATGAAATTCTTCGACAAGTTTACTGCATTTTCCTTATTATTCATACCAAGAACAAACTTTGCGATAAGAAAAGAGATGATCCAAGATCTCTTATAGAGAGACTCTTTAACGATACAAGGAAAGAAGTAAAACAGCGTTCAGAGATGAGAAAGTTAAAAAAAGTTAGTTCTAGATAGTACCTCAACACTTGTTATTTAATCCTTGAACACGACTAAAAAATACAATTTGATGTGGTCGAGATGTATATAGATTCTATCGAAATGTTAATAAATACATATGGAACAGAAGAAACACACATATACGGCTCATTCAAATGATGTCATCGGAGACAAAAACAAGAGGAGGAAAAGCAGGAGAACTTTACTAACAACGAGAAAAATTAGAGCCAGTTTGGAATGTAGGAATTTTCTGGATCCTATTATAGAGATGAATTCCCAATTGATTTTCGTTCTGATGCAATCAACTAATACTCAAATGGGAATGAGTTTAAGTAGCTTATATCATGAAATAGGAGTTCGATTGAGACATGAGAATGATGGAGTAAGCGGCAATACTTTGAACCCATTCCAAAAAATCACTCTGATAATATGCATGGGAGAGAAAAAGAATATGAATCTAATAATGACCTTCCCTTGAATCTAACATTTTTCTTCTCGAATACAACGGATTTGTGAATCAAAGAGTTGTGAAGATTGCAATTTCCACAGTAACAACTGTTTGGTCTACCTATATTGCACGAAATGAATAATGACGATATATCAGAGAACATATTAGATAGAACCAAACTTTACTACGATATTCTAGAGCTTCATCATATGAACGACTCTTGTTTGAACATAATTCAGAAGCTGAGCTCCAAACGTTCATATTGAGAATAGTGGGAAGATATTGTTAGGTGACACAGCCTTCGATATTGATGAGAAAACTCATTATGATCATCACGTGTACGAGCTTCAGTTGTTCGATCAGGATGATGATCATAATACCAATCTAGCTCTATGTACGCACAATTTCCTCTGCGTTTACATCAGAATGGCTAATTTCTATTATCATAATTAGATCTATTCCGTGCTCGTACAGACCAGCCATTAGACATTCATCCGTGACGGAAATGCGAAACAGTTGAAGAAAACAATGGCAGCTGATTGAAGATGGTTCTCGCTCGATTGAACACATTATCGAAACCTCGATCAGGAGCTAATACTAACGGGGAATTGGAATTATTATTGTAATTATTGCACCGGAAATGAGTGACATGTTTGGTAGATTTCTAGACTGAACGTATATTTGATAATTGTAGATATAATTTCCTGAAATTCACCAGAATCAAATTTCCAGAATAATCGAACTGTTCATCTTTTACTCTGACTTATATAATTCAGTTGTTTCCTGTGACGGTCCAGTTTTGGAGTCCTCACTATATATTGTATGTCGCAGACAAATAGTTTATGAATAGCAAAGCCAGGATATTGTTTCGTTCTTCGTTCCAATTTGGTCATCAATTCAAGGTCCATTTACGGGTTGTGGTATATTGCCAGTCTCAATATTTTCTAGTCTTGCAATAGACTTGTAAGCGTAGTCCATATCAGCCCTTTTTGTATGTACTCATCCGATTCTATTTCTTCGAACCATCTTTGATATGACGTAGAAGCCATTTTGTTTCGAGTTGCGACCCACACGTTATTTTTCTTGCCAAGTTTGTGAATGGATATTTATTTTGCTGTACTATGGAATCTCATTGACCTAAATGGAATTAATTGAAATACTGAAGCCTTCTGGAAAATATGAAATTATGGTAAAGTTTTGATGAAATAAGCGACTGGCTGTGAGTAGATTTTCAATTTAACTACGACCCCCTACAAAGAACGAGAGAATAATTCATCAAAAATCTCTGAAATTAAATGTCTATTTATTAGTAATCTACTTTATGTGGGGCAGAAAATGTCAGCGCTAATTTCATGGAGAATTGCAGAGTATTTTCTTATCTTTCATATCACAGTTTTGAATTATTCCATCTAATTATTGTATATCAACTTGGCGAAGCTTTCGAAATAGTTTTTGTGAGTTAAACTAAGTATTTTTATACATCAAATGCATCGTTCAAGTAAACTCAAAGTGTCTAATGTCTCATACTACCTCACCAATTTTCAATTAGGTGGCACCCATGATTAACCAATTCTTCGCGTTATAGTTTCTATTTTTGAGAAATCATCATCACATTATTTCAATTCAATTAATTTAGCTGCAAGCTTGGGACACCCGGTGTGTGAGTTATATCTAATTATTAGTTTCATTGTCGTTCTTTGAGTATATTTTTCGAAACCTTCAGGCCAATGGAGTCTAGATACTCGATGATAATACCAGTACTATGAATAAAATGAATATGTTATGCCCCAGAAAAAAACGTCACAATCATAATGATCCTGAAACCATTAAATAATAAACCGAGTAATACGTAAACGGTTCCCTCTACTGTCCTATATCCCCAGTATTGTGAAATGAAACCCGAGCATTTCATAGCACCCAGTATTACTGAACTGAATTATTTATTATTTCAATTTCATTAGTTTCGTACCATGGATCCTGAGCCCCGCCAAATCATCTTCTCGGAAGCAATCTCTTGCGAGTCATCTGATTTACCGTTCTATTTTTTCTTCGAGAGGAATATGAGATAATAATATAAATGATGCATATCCCGTGTCTCCTGACTCTTTAGATACCGATGCTCCCATATTCAAAAGCGTCTCGCCGCAGGAGCACTAGCACTTAGGATTTTATTTATACGAACCGAAAATGAATAATGAATTATCGGCCGGATCTAAGTGGATTCGGGGCGTCTGCAGATGAAATTTATTGTCTGGGTCAGCTTTTTCTATTAGAGAGGAGAACCAGGCGACTGAGGATGGGAGTGCTTTCCGAATTCTCGACGATGGACGCCAAAGAAATTCCAGTATAATTATTGCCAGAACTCGTTACATACCTATATGAAGATACATATATGAAATAATTATCAAATATGAGAATGAATTCATTTATTTATACGTTTCTATGTAGTCATTCATTTATTTATTTATTTATCTCCATTCATCTATTCACCTATTCATTCATTTATTCATTTACCTATTCATTCATTTATTCATTCAGCTATTTATTCATTTATTAATTAATCGATTGCCCTACAGTTACAATCAACTACAAAACGGAAACAAAAGATGATGATCAACAGTACACTATCAGAAATAATCAATTGAATCAACTGTCATAATTCAATCGCAAAATCTGAATGGTTCGATAATTTATTTCATTTTATTTATTGTGTGATCAACAGAATGAATCCAATTACAGATTACATAACAATACTAAGAGATAGCCATATGTGTAACATGATACATGATAACTATTGAAAAACTACTCAGAAATAAATAAAAAAGCTTGCAGGTGAGAAGGGGTACATTTTGAATAGTTATATAAAAAAAAGAAAATGAGAAAAAATGTCTCCAATCACCATATCAACAAACAAACAAAAAATAAACTTATTACAAATACCCTTTGAAATTGATCATACAATAGAAGAAAAAAAAAGTTATTCGTACAAAGAAAAGTAAAGGAAATAGAGGAGAGAAACTTACTATTCAGTACGCAATATTGATAATTAAGATATTTAAGTACCTAATGTGGAAATAAAACTGATATCTTACGTTTGAAACTAAGGAAGATTTCGAAAAAAATGTCAACGTTGTGTAGGTATTCATTTGCTATGAGACACAGTCTGTACAGGGGAGCTCCTAGGCCAAGATTGGAACGTGGAGTTGTTAGCCGGAATAATTCATTCACATTTCTCCTATTGAATTGAGGGACATAAAAGTTAATCATACTCAGTAATTGCGTGCAACTGATTCGATTGTTTACCAATTTGTATAAAAATAATAAACTTGCAATTATCCTTCTACTTTCAAGTTTTTGGAATTTGAAATTTAAAGAGAATTATGAGTGAAAACAATTTTCTCCAGTTTTCATTCATTCGAATCTATATGGAATATTTCAAAGAATACACATTATTACAGAATACAGAATCCTTTCTGAAACATCCAACATCTATTCCATCGCCATAAAAGTATTTTTTCAATTATGCGGCTGCAAAAACATGAATTTCCAAAGATACAAAAAGTTAGGTTGTTTTTTTTTTCTACTTCAAAGAGACTCGTCAAATATCAACTATCCACTCTGAATGAGTATAATAAATAAATTAGGCTTAATGAAGATGTAACTTGAATTCATCGGGATGAATTGTTGAACAGTGACATCACAAACTACACCCTACGCACAATTTAGCAGATGAGGTAAGGGTCTGGTAACCGTTTGCCATCACGTGATCATTCAATATACCACTCAGACCGAAACATCCTGTATACTCTTTGTACTCTTCCTGTGGTTTCTCATTTCTTCCGAGACTACAGATAAGGAAGCCATTCAGAAATGAAAACTGACATTGTTAAGTGGTAGCTCCCGACTCTTTCTTGATATTTAACAACATTTGCTTGGGGCAATGTGTGTTCTAACATCCCTATCGAAATATTATCGACTTTAATCTTCTTCACGAAGAATTTTATGTTCTATTTATATATTCATGAATATTACTTACTAAGGAATTCAGCCAGAATATAAAACCTTAATATTTTCTGGCATCAGTTATAGTTTCAAATTGTTCTGTATATGTACTTTACTTCGAATTAAATTTGCAATGAAGTAACATTGAATATCGATTATTTCCGGACTTTCTGGGAAATACAAGTCTCAATTTTCCAAACTAATGGTAAATTACAATTTGAGAGGAATCACTATCTCGATTATACTATATGCACAAGACAATATCATAATTTCTTTTTACAAGCAATATACCAAATAACTACAATCAGAATTTCGTCATCCAGGTGCTGTTGTACCAACCTGTATAACCCAATTCGGTCGTTCTGCCTCGCATGTCAACCTGATCTAGCTAACCTACGGAAAATTTCAGATATTTTCTATTCAACGTGTGAAAACTAATTCAGAATTCAATTACCAAAGTAAACGTATTCGATCAACCTAATCTCAATTCACCACCATGCACTTTCAAAGTAAGCCAGAATTAATATCAACATAAGAAAAATTGGTTTACGTAAAAATATAGACCTCCTGAATGATTATTATTGCGGTTGAGTATGATATAGAAAAACATATCGAAATTTAAATTGTTATAGTCTAACATAGTTTATATAACGTTATTTGGAATGATTATCAGAATACTTTGGGGAAATCATAAATAACTCGATTATTTCGAAACAAATAGGAAGGAATGTTGAGTATATTAATCTTTACAAAACCTTCATTTTACAGTTTGTCGATATTTTTGATAAACTACAATTACATATTAGTTTCGACTATTTTATGAATTATTTTCATTTTTACCTAGACAGTGTTCCACTTTATACTGATTTAGTTGATATGTATTCAAATGATTCATCATCACGGTCTAATGCAAAACAAACTTATGAACCGTCCATCAATTCAATAATAGAATAATGTCAAATCACCAAATATTCCAAAACCTTTTTTTTTCCAATGGAAATCATACTGAGTTGACAGTTTCCTATCCTGAAAAAGGATAAACTTGTGATAACAGGAACTTGCATCAAAAATAAACTTCCAACAAGTTCTTCAATTCAATTATCAATTGTATTCATTTTAGAGCTAAATCATTAGGTTAGTTCTGCGAGAGGTATTTTTGACACAATATTGAATTCAGATTACTCAAAAAACACATTCGTCAACAATCGCGAATCAACATTTTTCAATTCATACGATACAGAATTTCATTTTATTTTTCAACAAATTCAGATATGTACTTGAATTTTTCCAATTACAACGCTGAAATTACAATTGATTATACACGCTGTCAACGTAATTCTTCGTTCTTCGAAATTGATACGGCGAATGGCGGCCGGAAACAACAATTAAAACAATAGAGTTTATTTTCGTTATCATTTCTGTGAGAGAGTATTCGTTCCATACATACACAGCTGGCTACAAATGGTGCTGACATTTGAATTTATTTGGTATCACTTTATCTGGCCAAACAAACATTTTAGCCTGTGAATTTTCGTGACGTTTTAAAAATAGTAGATACCATTGGGGAAGACGAAGTGCAAATCAATAACAGAAAAAATGCGTATGAATGAATTCAATTTGAAAATGATATTCCGAGTAAAAACATGAATTCACAATAGCTGTGCACAATGATTGACGGTAGAGAAATTTTCATCGTTATGCAGCATACGGTACGTTGTAAATAAACTTGACACCAACATAACTGCGAAATTTTTCTTCCAACAAAATAATCAGAGGATATTGTTTATATATTTATTTCAACATCAGAAATTATTTACAAAAAATCATTGGAAATGAATCCAGCTAGGGCAATCTCATCAAGCATCAATCGTCCGATTCAGGTTTAACCGAAGATGCGACGGTTTCCATAAATCATTCGCATTCATTATTTATTGTTCATTTTAGATTCCTTTCATAACTAGCGAATAAAAAAAATCAAGCGGTATGTCATTTATAAAATAAATAATAAATTTTTGATGTTTTGAAAACTACTTTCAATATAGATCATCCCATACAAAGTTATCCTTATTTCCATTACTCATTGAAATATTAAATACCACAGAATTATCACTTCATTATCAATAAAATCAAATATTCAATTGTGAATTCATGTCTGCACTGAAACCTTGCACTGTATATCCCTGAGTGCAGGACGCTACAAAAAAAAATATAATTGCCGATTCATTCATGAGTCTGTAAATGAATCAAAGAGCCGATTAAATGAAAGTCTGAAAGCCCATTGGCGGCACTCTAGGAAGGCCAAAAAAACAGTATTAATAATCATAAATATAATGGAAATTCCGAGAACGTATCACAAATCGTAAAAGATAACATTAATACAGAAATGATTCAAGAGTATGAAGGTGGAATTCATAAGCTCATGATTCAGCTAAGGTACTAAAGTAACTAAGGTACTACTTTGGAACAAAGATTTTCATCGAATAGCAATGTTAATTGATTAAACCAAATGTTGTTGATCGTCTGTAGACCAATATTTTGACAGCATAATCAATTGTCATTATTTATTATTCTCTTCTCCGTTTTTCGAATATCTTCGAATGAAAGTTTCAAATGAGTCATTTCTGATGAGCATATAAGTAAATACTGCCATGTAAATGTAGGACATATCCAAAATTTTTACATATACTGATCCTAACAATATTTCACGCAGAACTCTTCTAAAACTAAATAGAAATTGGTATTGGAATGCCATATTAATGTAATGAATAATCCATGAACTGTCTTCTGTCAGAAAAACCTGATATGTATCATATCCATAATATAATCAAATGGTGATACATCTATAGTTCAGTAAGCAATAAAATATAATTTGAAAAGTGTCATTTGATAGATAAACATTTTTTCGGGCAGCTACTGTGTAGTTTAAATTGTACAAGCATGCGTTTATGTATTCGACAGAATAGAATCTCTTGACCTCTTCCGTTTAATTATAATCTTCTATAATTACATCAGATCCTACATCTGTCACTCGTTAACAGACAAAGAATGTCTCAACGAAAAGATTGTCAATTAACAAATTATGCGTTGTCTACTTATTAAAAATATACCCCAATAATGATTGGTTGAGCGATAAAAATTATTTATTAAACCCCAAACCTCCTGTATATTGAACATGGTAAGATTCCGGATGCATATTTACAGATGCTCGCGTGTACTGACATCAAGAAAAAAACTACGTTTTACAAATACTAGCAGCTTTCGACACTATGACTGATTCAACTAACACAGATAATAATATGAATACGTCTGAACAACCACACAACACATCGGACGAATGCTTCATCGATACAAAATTGGATTTTTCTGTTGAAATTTTTCCAAAAGGTGTTACAGAAATTATGAAGAACTGAATACATTTGAAGGCAACAAAGAATACATGAAGCACCTAATTATTTCCAGTCAAAGCAGTCATATGAAGAAAATGCTGTGATGATTTTCGATTTTTGTATGGCAGTTGATAAACAGCCGCTATCCAGAGATAGAAAAATCAATAATGCCGTCAGCAGAAGAAAACATCCCGAAGGATTGTCTTGCGGATCTCATAGAATTCGATCTGGATGACCGTCCAAAACAGAGACAGCAAAAAGAAACAAAAAAAGTAGAAACCTGATGATAAATATCACACAAAACCAACCTGATGCTAAAGGGCATGGATCTGTTCATTAATCTAATATATTTTTTCAATTTGCCTCAATTTGTAAATTTCAAGTATGTAATAAAGTATTCGTTTAATATCCCAACAAAGTTTAATTGTTTAATAATTCCTGGTGCATCAGTTGAATATTTTTTCGCACAGTCACCTATTCGGTTATTTAAAATCAGTGTCAACAACCATTAGCATCTGTAAATGTGTAACTACTACGAAACTGATTTCAACACCCTGGTGTCAACACACGCTTGCATCCCGAATATTTTTTAAATAGGGAAGTTTTCCCATTACGAATATAAAAGTTTCTGTCAGGTATTGATGGTTATCAATTCCATTCTTTTGAATTTCACTTTAATGTATATCGAATCACTCAATTGAATTGGACAAAGTAATAGCAGCTGATAACATTCTTGTTACCAATGCGAACTCATTAGTGTTATCTCTCACAGTGGCATTAACCTGTGGGTTCGACTGATATTCATTCACCTTCGCGTTTATAATTCTTGGTTAGTTTTCATAAATGAGTACCAATACTTTTGTAGGAGTTTTATTCCTGTTGTTTTCTCACATCATGAGATACAGATTATGTGATGCAGTAACTGTGTTTATTCATTTCGTTGATGAGAAGCTCAGTATTTTTTTTTCCAGTCCGTTTACCAAAAACGTATTTGTTGATATACTAGCATGCCACAATTAACAAAGATTCAACATTCTTTGGATATCTCCATTCCTGTAGAAAGTATCATCTCCTTAATATCAAGCACCACAGAAAATTCGAGTATGTTGATTCCTCTTTAATCAATTAAGCCGAGATGATGATATGACTTGGATGAAACCATCCATTCAAACGATGAGACCTTGAATTTTGTTGTTCGTTCAAATATGGATAGCTACCTCACTCTGTAGATCATCTCCTTCCAATCCAATTTTCTGCAGACATCCCACCTTGAACACTTGAGCATTATTCTCTCCAATTCTTCTCATCGTGGGCTAACAAACTCATCCAGTGATTCCGAATCAACTACCGAGAAAATTCAATCCAATAAAATGATCTTCACGCTACAATTTCTGAAAGTCACTTCTGACTAGGATGATGGTATATATATTGAAAAAAGCAAAAGCAAAGGAAGGCGATCGCTAAACTTGTTAGTTTGATTCATAAAATATTGAAATATACACATGAGACTTGAATACTGAGATGATATGAAATATTGATTTGTCATTGAACTATCTTCGAACATTCTTCGATTTTTCAGCAGGTTTAACAGTCTAAAATGAAATTTTTATCAGCCAGCTTACTGCTGTTAAATAATTTATGTTAATTCCATATATATTATAAGTCTATCAAATGTCTACATCTAATCACAAAATAGCACCGTATAATGTAGTTCAATTGATTATTTTTCCGACCCAAATATCGACCAATAGAATTGCACCATTCGACGTCACGTGGTACAACCTACATGGTATTATACTGATAATTTTTTGATCTTTTTCTCTGGTAGTTCCTATATATATAAAAAACAAAACATGATCCAGTCAAATTAACCACACGTCAAACTGACAGGTTGAATTCAATTGTGAAAATTGGAGATTTTGCATGAAAATGAGTCGATTTGGAGTTTGTTCTCTGTCCACCATCGATAAAAAAGTCAAAGGAAATGTTCCCATTAATGCGGAGAAGGCAAAAAAACCAGTTTGGAACCAATTTACAACTTTTTGTACTGAGAGGGAATACACATTGAGTGCTGAAACGAGTGAAGCGCAATTGGCAAACATTATGAAAGATTACGCTTACAATATGAAGAAAATGGATGGAGAAGACTATAAGGAAGGTACAATAAAAACAATTCTATTGGCCGACATTTGGGACGGAAAAATAATCCTCCGAATACCACACGAGCTTCAAAATTATCTTGCATTTCCCTCAAGGTTCCTTGCAAACAAATACGGAAATACCCGATAATTTTGAAGCTCTTGTGGTATTATAAGTGACAATGCCACTGTGTCGTTTTCTGAAGTCCACTAATTTGGTAAATATTTTTTTAATAATTACTAGTGCATCTTTTTGATATTCATTTGGAGAAAGAACAAAAATCACGATTTCAGAACGAAAATAACAATTTCAGATGCTCGTTATGAGAAATTTCCACCAAATTGTCTGACTCAATTTTTTCAAACGTCATCCAATTTCCTGAGCGTAACCAGGCAATTCGAAGGGAGCAATTTTTATCGCTCAACAGCTTTCCACTCAGAAGATTAAATGAAATATCCGTAATAAGCTGAATCAGCGACATTTCTCCCATTCCTAATAATATTTTTCACCGACTAACTACAGGAATGCCAAAGAAAAATCTCAAATCAACTAGTACAGGACAGTCATCGTTCAAACATATCCAAAGAATGATATTAGATACCGGAATTCTGAAAATAAGTACTACTTGCAGTGATGAAGTGTAGCATAAAATGTTCCCGGAATATACAGGGTGATTCACCTAACTAATTTATTAGAGGCTTTTGGATAATTAACAGAGATATCAAATAAATGAATTTTTGTAGCAGCTACAGCAAAATGAGATCTATTTCTTCAAAATATTTTCAATACGCTGTTACTTCCAGTTAAACTTTGGTTTTTCGAATGGAACACCCTGTTTATTTTAACATTTTCGAATTCTACGCAAAATTCTGGATCGGCTGCATTTTGAATCGCTCCTCTATTATTTGTTTTTGAAAAATTTTTTACAGGAGGACTGACTAACTAAAATGTCTGTATTATCTTCAACTATCACGTTTAAGACTTCAATCTCTGTATACACTTCAATGAAAGAGGATCATATCAAGTATCCTCAATAGTTCTTCAAAATATTCAACAGGGTGTTTGATATTCCAGTTTACTTTTTGGAAATTTCAACTCACAATAACTTCCTCATGATGAAACTACCACTGAAAAAAATTATTTTGAATATACCACTGAAAAAAAATATTTTCAGTGGTATGTTCAGTGTTCAGTCTGATAAGCTATGTAATATAGACACCGTCTACCCGAAAGTTCATTTCTACAATTCACTGTAGATATATTTTGATTACAAAGTGTACTCAAATCATCAATTGTTTTAGACGAACGTGATTTTCTAGAGAAATAAGGAGCTCAAACAGTTTATCTATACAAAATTTATAAAGGATCTGAAACACAATAAGGTTCTGTGTTGAATTATTACAATGGAATAACAAGACAAGCGAGACGAAACATCAATATAGCCATGAAAATACGAATGGAGGAGTTTTAGCTGTATATAAGACGTCTCTTCGCTTTATTGATATATTATTTATAGATCGAAAATGCCGGATTGTTCCTTACAAAAGAACGTAATTTAGAATATCGAATGCAAAGAGTATCGATGAGCTACCATTGTTTCATTTTAGTGAGGAATTATTAATGGAACTGTCAGATTTTTAGCAGATGTGAAAAGCAGTAATATTCATGCAAGATTTTCGACGATTTTTTTAATGTTTCAAAAGTATAGTATATATAGTAAATATTAATATGTTGTAGTTGGTATGTTGTGGAAATTTCTACCATAATGAATTCCAAAAATAATCCAAGGATTAATGGATTTTATTATTACAGCAACTCAAAATCAACAATCCAAAAGTTTTCCCATTATATTTTACGCATGAAAGGTCGGAAGGGAAGGAAGAAGAGTTTAAAAAGGATATTAACTACAGCTGAAACGCTTGGCCGTTTTATAATTACTGGAAAGTATACGCTACTCCCTATATTCATTCCCTAGTCTGAAACAAAAAGGACAATGTTACGATTTGAAACTCCCATTTCCCTTTTTCAGAAACGCAGCGAGCATATCCCCTGTCTTGAGTTATAAATTAGAAAGTCGCGATTTTTAGTGGTTAGTTTTTATAGCATAATAAAAGCACTTGAAATCATTCACAAATAAAATTCAAGAAGGTTCTTGAATCTCACAATATATTCCTAGACAAAGGATAGATATGTAACATTTTTTCCATTCCGTTTCATAGTCAATCATTACTTTAGTCATTGGAGTAAAATAAAAATGCTACAATTAAAGCACAGATTAGATATCTTTAATTAATTCCCAACTACAAATGATAATGATTAGTGCTTGTTTTTACAAACCCACCATGCAATTTCGTGTGTTGAAATCAAACCATACCCTAACAAAGACTTGCATTGATGTAATAGTTCCAGAAATGAAGAAATAACCATTTATTCAATAATTGTTCAGTGAGCTGAGTTTACCAGATGAAAGAGAAGGTACAATTGGAAAAACATGTGGTATTTGATGTGTGCAGCATTACAGATATTACATTAAAATAATACCGACTAAAATCATCACACAAATGTACGAACAGTTTTTCGGATTTTCCACATGGTTCAGTGCGTTCAAAAATTGAAAACTTCACAGGATATTTACAATGCGGTTCACCTGTTCATAAACTCTCAATTCACTGTCATTCGATTTATTTATTCGTTTTTTTTTTTAGTGAGGCTTATGTTCCGCACTGAATATAAAACAGTATTCAGGGAATCCATCCAAAATAGCATTCATCGATCGACCAACAATTTGATTGGTATTTTACTCATTGCTTATAGTTCCAGATAATTTATTAATTTCACCAAGGTGATCAAAGAAAAAGTGCAGAAGTCAAAGTTCCTCCTATTTTCCGATAGAGGTGGCAACACCGCATAGTCCAAAATATTTAAATGGTGTAAAGGACTGTCCCACTTCAAAGACTGCCCTTCTTCAGTTTCCCAGTTGAGAAGAATAATGTTTTAGATGATATCGATGATAAAATACAAGAAAACCATCTGCGTTATGTAATTCTCTAAGCATTGGCCTGATCCTTACCCTGAGCATCTGCAAAGTGTCACGAGTCGAGGGTTTCGAAACATTCAGAACTTCAGATAAATAGCTGGAAGCAAGCTGATGCCGTATTGTGAACCTTATCGACACTGAAAGATTTCGAGGATGGAAAATATCAGAGAAGCATCATATTCAAATTATTATCAAAACAGGTTTCTGACTTACCAGCCTGAATTATTTTTGAATATTTCTTCTCTTACCTGGAACAAAAATGAATTCGTTATTGAACACTTAAATATTTAAATGTAAAAGAAGTGGCGGAGTAGACCAACATTTGATTCAATGATATTTATTGTTTCAGGGGGTCTGTTTGACAGAGAAGTGGTTTAAAGAATAACGAAAGAATCCGATACTTTACATACTATACTATATAAATTACGTTTGTGTTGTTTTTAGGATGAACTCAACTTAATTTTTTTTTAAGAAACTTTTTGAGAAATTTTGTAATATCCCACATTTGCAGACTGAAATATGCAATTACTGTTCATATATTCGTAAAAGTGGTTAATTACTAAAGATAATAATAATATTTTCTATGCAGTTTCTCGAATAGCTTTTTCTGTCATTCTTTAATATTGCGAAATGTATAATTTATACAGAAATATATGTTTTCTGCTCTAATATTTGTTTATTCAGAATCAGATGAATAGGTGGATACAAAATTCTATTTCGAAGGTTTGTTTCCTTTTTTCTTTGAAATATGCCTCGCTAAACATTTCTAATTAGTTGGAAAATCTCTAGTTTCCACACTGCTTGGTACAATTCACATAATATTTTTTAATGAAAGCTGTCAAGGACTAAAAACGTGTTGCGAAAGGTTTAATGGAACGGGTAAAATGAGAAACTTTGCGCGAAAGCTGTGAGGTGTTAAATTTCGCGGAAAATTCACAGAGATTTTTTAACCTAATGGGACCATTTCTGGAGAGAAATATATTAGGCTCGGTCATTTTGTATTTAATCAAATTGGGAGCTTGGAACAGAGACAAATTGGGAAGGAAAGTATTTGTATTTCTGACAGTGAGATTTCTTCTTCTGAATTCATGCAATATATCATTCGTTTCTTATCCAGAAATTAATTGAAGATATGGTGTATTCTATATTATTGCAGAACGTATTGAATATTTAGTATTATTATGAGCTGGGGTTTCTCTCGTAGACCCACTTCCAATTTGTGGCCATGATTCGAACAAAATTATAGCCCAAAGGTAGGTGCATAATGATACTATTCCAGTTAGCAGAACTCCAATGTATACATCAGGCTAGTTCGCAACCAAAGCATATTAGCAAGGGTGAATCGTGAAATGCAAAATGTCGCACAGTAAACGCTGGAAGTAAGGAAATTCGATCAGTCTAAACATCGAAATGTTATTCTGAGAAACACGAAAGCCAACATTATAACGAGGGATTCGCTTTTTTTCAACAGAGCCTTGTAATAGGATGAAAGCAGGATGATAATCAGATTAGTATTTATCATACAATCATACAGCCGCAGGAGAATGGAATGAACGAAACACACGTACAGGAGTGCCATATTTTTGATTATGTATGCAAATGGGAAAATGTTCACTGCGATAGAGTTTCACCTAATGAGGGAACGAACGAGTCATTATCATTCGATCACAGCTCATAGCTCTTGTTTTCAAATCTTTGTTGCATTATTCGGTGGTTTCTGATTTTTTTCTCAGAAAATACAAATAAACTCACTCGAAGACTATTTTTCGTTGTAGTGCACTGTGTGTTTATAAAGAACGATATTTCAAAGATAATTAACATATAATTCTCCATATATGAACAAGCAATCACTGATCCAATGATAAAAAGTTACTTTATTGATGACATCTCCAGATGTTAAGATGCTTGTGACATACATAACTATAGGGCTGTATGCATACAGAGTCAAATCGCTAAAATATTCGAAGCATCTTATTGTGCTAGATTGACCAAATACTTGGAACACTTCGAGCTCCTCCCAGCAAACCAGAATGGCTTCCGCAAACACAAATCAACCAGCTCAGCAATTTCTGATTGTCTAGAATTTATCTACAGAGCACTAAATGATAGAAATACTGTTCTAGGACTGTTCTACTTCAGTCGTGCTTTTGATACAATTGATAAAAATTTGTTAATCATGAAATTGGAAGGATTAGGGATTAGGGGTGTTCCTCTTCAATGGGTAGTATCATACTCAACAAACAGAACACAGACAACAGAAGTGAATAATGTGAAATCAAATTGATGAATAACAAATGGAGGGGTTCCACAAGGTTCAATCTTGGGGCCACTATTGTTCATAGCATTTCTGAGTGACATTGATGACACCTGTATCTCCGCGAATCAAACAATAATATATGCTGATGACACTTATATTCTAATGTCACACAAAAAAAATTTACCAATTAACAAAATCAAGCAATAAGGCATCTAATGAAATAGAAAAATATAGCCTTGAAAATGGTCGTCCTGAATAGAAAGAAAAAAACAATTATGTCCGATTTTTTCCAAAAAACATAAATCCAAATTATGACCTATACTTGAAATTATCTGGTTAATCTCTGGAAACCATCAAGTTTTTGGGTGTTACTCTGGATAGTAAACTAACATGGAAGCACACATAAACACTGTATGTTCAAAACTGAGCACTACAGCTACATAATAAAAAATCCTGAAATTACTGTATTTTGGGCTGGTTCAGTCTACTCTGCAATGCGGCTTGATCTTTTGGGGGTCCTCCTGTCACTTCGAAAGAGCATTTGTATCTCAAAAAAGGGTAATAAGAACAATGTGCCATGCTCATCCAACTACAACATGTAAACCTTTATTCGGGAAACTCCAAATACTAACCCTTCCATGTTTGTATGTTCTAGAGCTGATTATGTATATTAAAAGAAACCAAAATGAACTAATGAGGAATGAGGACACTGATGATACTAGGAATAAAGAAAAACTTCGACAACCCTATGCAAGGTTGTCAGTCTGTGAGAATTCACCAAAGCATATTGGCATCAAATGTTTAAATAAAATAAGAGATATAATAGACGTGAATTTGAATGATACTCCATTCAAAAATGAAATCTCCTTATTGAAAAAGTATTTTATAGTGTTGAGGAATTTTATATTTGTCGATATTTCACTATTGTGGAAAATATTTCACCATTGTGAAACTGACTATTGTATTGAAAATGTTTTTTGTTTTGTGACTATACCCTATCCTAACAATTTATTTCATATTACCTTTTTTCTCGACTAGTCTGATAAGTTTTATACAAATGTGTTTTTATGAAGCCGTGTATAATCTTTGATTGATGAATAAATTCTATCTATCTATCTTATGCTTCATACGACTTCAGATTATTTGAATATAATTAATGGACGATATCGACAGTACTGATCTGTATCCTATCATGAACATCTTGAAATTGGGGTCCTAATGTTTGAAGGGGTTACAATGATTGAATTGCTACTAACAAGAAATCATCAAATTCTGATGCTGTCAATTCTCAGTGTTGAACAAAATATCAAGAACTATCATTTTTCGAAACTGATGAGGAATCAGATAGCACATGAAAAAATTGTCTCAACTTAAATATTTAAAAAAAAATAATTGTGAAGAATGAATAATTTCAGGGAATGAAGTTTTGACATTTTTCAAAGCATCTATAAATCGATGATTTGTATTCAGACAACTTGGTTCTTGTAGTTAGTTGCCTCTACACAAAATATCCAGATCTATATCACTTTTTATGAAAACATTCGGAATACATGGAATATTGTATAGGCTGGGCAAATTTCGATGTTTGTATAGGGTAAGTCGGTAACTGTAGAAGTTGAAAAAAATTAGGGTGGCTTCCTCGATCCTACATCCGGACAAGTTCAGTGGTGATTGGCCATCGTCTTTTGTTTTCGAATTATAAATAAAAGTTTGATTTTTTAACTTTTCGATACATACGAATTGAAGAGAATTGAAAAAAGTGTTCGATTTCGAGTTACGACCTAGAGTTGTATTTTCTTCAAAAGCAAAATATAGTAGCTATAAATTACTTATTTCCTCTTTGCGTTACCCTATCCTTTAAAAAAATCGAAATTCACCCAACCCTCAATTTAGAATTTCGACTAATATCTATATTTTTTCAAATCTTCAGAATTCAAATCAAATGTGAACATCGAAAACCTTGAACAAACGTGTTAGGTGATGAACCCTGTACAATATAAGATAATAAAATTGGAAGAAATTCTTACGACTCAAATATTGTTCCAGTATAACAAAGACGATAATAAATGTTTGTGAGATTCGTATATTCTCAAATTAACATCAGAAGAGATAATTTCAGAGCACGAAATGCTAACGAAGTTGACGTTTATAGTGAAACAGGTACGCGAAATATTCCCGGAATACTATACATCCAATTAATATCAAAACCAGAAGATATCAGCCTGTCATTTCTGTCATGAACGGGATATGGCCTGAATATATCTGGAGTAGCACGGAAAAAGTTCGTACAAGCATTTATCTCTAAAGTTTGGGATCTCCGTTTTAAGTACATCATGAGTTCAGATCCGACGAATGTCTTCGACTAAAGTCGACATCAGGAAAGTAATCTTGAAGTCAACCATTACAAGTTATACTTGGTATCCCACCTAATTTTTCAACGGCCTCAAAAAGTTTGCTACAGTGACACTAACTTGTGGTTTACATCAATTTTCATCGAAGTTTTATTTTCAGTTGCATCATTAGTGGGTGGTTTTTGTTGAACATTTTTACACAAGAGTTATACCTGTTTTGAATGAGAGTTGCTCTAATGTGTGTTATCATTTCCCTGATTCAAAATTATTTCCTGTGATGTTATTTTTTTGCCATGAATTTCCTTTTTTTATATTCGTAACACTGTGTAATCTAGGTTGGAAATTGATGAAAATTCTGTTCATATCACTAGCTTGAACTCCAAACAGAACAAATCCTCAATTTATTCGTGATATAACTAAGTAACAAAAGATTTGAGGAATCTGAAAAAGTTCAACAAGTGGATATGAACAGATTAACGTAAAATTGAACCATACTTTATCGAGGTGTTTAGAATTAGAATTTCAGTGCTAATTCACCCAATGACATATAGTCGAAGACAAATATATAATTACCCAATAATCAGATGCCACTTCGATCACCTGAATACTCACCTGTTCTACACAACTAACTACATTATCAGTGATTACACTGGACAAACTAACTTCTGATTGGTCTCCATCATGCAGACATTGACGACAGTATCATGTTACCTCAGAAACATATCCCCTAATGACATTTAATGACCGAATTCCCTCACAGCTCACCCCGGAACGCAAGCCGAGGTGTATTACATAATATGCATAGAAATCAAAAGTAACTATTGGGTTATCTGACCTGATTACAGAATATTTCTCTAGAATTCACATGCAAATTTGGGGTTACCACTACATTAAGTACTCAAGTACTTTCTCAAGTACGTTAACGTTCATTTTATAAAAAAAAAACTGCTGCGTACCTCTCACGGTTTTTGATTTACCAATGAAGTAGGGCCTTGTAGTTAGGGAGGCGAAGAGGGGATTTTCGGTAATTCTCGAGCGTGGCAGTTTAAGATATGAGAGATAGATACCTCAGACCCAATAGGAAAACTTTGGAAAGTATTGGCTCTATATGTAGTGACGCGCGCCTAGGATAGACGATCAGATTAGTAAAAAAAATCGATAGTCTGAAATACTCGAGTGCGTCAGATTAAGATATTGGGGGTTGATTTTAGTGTTTTAAGACTAAATTTAACAAATCTGACGATAAGTCCTTGACGCCACCGAGTTATAGGGTTGCGAACTTGTAAAAAAAACGTTAATCCGGCATTCTCGAGCGCGATTTCAATTTGTTTTCATTTTGAAGAATATAATCTAAAACTGACTAAAAATACAAAATCTGCCGGTTTCCGCATGACCGGAAGTGTGGAGGAGCCATTCCGTCTTCCGAAAAACGTGTTGCGGCATATAAGTCGCGAACGGTACATTTTACAAAAAAAAAACAGTTTGAATAAAAAAAAGGTTATTTTATTTTACACAAAAAAGGTCTCTTTACATTTTTGTCCAAAGTTAAAACTTTCGGACTTAAAGCATCATGAAAACTCAAACTCCCGGTTTTTTGAGTATATATGAGTTCCCGTGGTTTATCGGGAATCAATTGCCCGATGCGTATGAAAATGTTGTTGTATTGCCGGATATTCTGGGCAACGAGAATGACACTGAGGACAGCAATGACGAGACGCTTGATTCAGGTAAATTTTTGTAGTCTTCTATTTGTTAGTTGTATCTATCGATTTATTGTCATTCTTAAATTTCCCGTTTTATCAGGTAGAAAGAGAGAAAAAAAAGAAACAAAAAAACCTTTTTCGGTCAGATTAAGAGAACCCACTAACATTTTTGTCACATTAAGAAAATATGCCTTCAGGATACCGAGATAAACCTCCCCTATGAAAATCTGACGCGCTCGAGTATTCCAAAATTTTTTTTTTTGCATTTTCAGAAATATGTCGTAACTTATCGTCACTCAGAAATCGTCAGTTTTTTTTTTATTGGTGCCCCTTTTTACCCATTTAAAGCACGCCCCAGCGTGTTTAAATCGAACTTTAAAAAACGCGCGTTTTTTTAAGTTACCATGGCAACATCAACAAAGAAACGAGAAACGTGACGTCTAAGTGACAAATTATTGATTATTGATTTGACGGAGTACTTTGTACATAATAGTCGACGCCTTGTACTGCTCCTAAATTTTCTGAAGGTAAGCCAGCACAACTAGTTCATTTATTTCTGATACCTCTTGCTTCATTTGATGAACTTGTCATATTCTTTTTTATATATATCACTGAATATTTCCGGTATTAACCTCGATTTTGCCTCACTATTCAATGAATTGATATTGGAATAATTCATTTTTGAACTCTGCGATAACAATAAACATAAAATTGTGAATGAATATCTGTTTTTCTAATTTCCATGACAACGAAAGGTGTCTTAATGTCACATCACGAAGTCAACCATTTTGCATTATAGTTTTCATTTCTATTCTTTGTAGTTATAATACCATTATATATTATTTCATGGTGCACCAATAAAAAAAATAGCGTAAAGTATTCGTGGATAACTGGTCTTAAAAACACTTGCTCTATTTCGAGCACTTCGGCTGCGCCGTCGTGCTCGAAAACTCGCGCGTGTTTTAAAGACCTTTTTATCCACTTATACTTTAATATACTATTAAAGGTAGCTTCCTTGGGGCCTACTTAACACCCCTTCCGAAAATCTGAGGCGCTCGAGTAATTTTTTTTTTTTGCATTTTTGACTACTTTTTATGCCTACCCCCCCCCCCCCCACGCAAACCGGCAGATTAGTGTACCGTTGTTATCAGAGGCACTTGGGGAATACGTGGTATGAATATCTGACGCGCTCGAGAATGCCCAAGTAACAGTTTTTTTTCAACATTTTTGAAAAACCGTACACGCCATACCCACCGCTAAAATGGTTTTTACCATACGAGCTTTTCTTCCCGAAATTACTTTATCAATCGATTTTGATAGGTATCCACGGCGCTCGAGTATTACGCCATTTAGCATCCTCGCCTCCCTAAC
This sequence comes from Plagiodera versicolora, assembly GCA_037013635.1. NCBI lineage: Eukaryota > Metazoa > Arthropoda > Insecta > Coleoptera > Chrysomelidae > Plagiodera > Plagiodera versicolora. The sequence goes on from CM072978.1 coordinate 1,463,193, forward strand.
TATTGTCAATGCGACTCGAGTCATACAGAACGTAATAAACACCTGTCTATACCCCTTGTCCACCCACCATGAAGGTAATTAGACCGGCAAAGGGAATCGATAGAAACCCCAATGTACGTCTTAACTAGTGCACCGTTTCCTAATTACTGTGCTGCTCGTTAAATTGCCATTCGGATATTGGCCCAACAGGGGCACGAGGTCCAACAACCTGACCTGTTTGCGATAGACCTCGATGTAACCGATGAACTGGCAGGATAATTTGATTGGGTTTATCCACGGCGAAGGATTCCGTATTACCGAGAGAGGCCAGAGATGATTAGTTCATTATAGCGACCGATCGATATTTATTAAAAGAAAGTAACGGGTGTGTCTAACGACTTCACGAAATGAGTACCACGAAAAATTTGCAGCCTTTGGAACGATTCGACGGATGCCGGTGGAGCTAGGAAAGTGCCAATTTCCCTCTAGAATGAGTTCGTATGGTTTCAATGTGCAAATAATAGGTGAAGGGATGGGCAGTATAAAAGGGTGAATGGTAACACTGAGCAGCGCCAATAATATTTGTCAACAAAGTCATAATCATCATATTGCATACAGAAGTTCGAATGCTATATATACACTGTAAAAATATATCCTAAAAGAAAAACTCTCTTTAAGATAAAAACACTAATTCTAAAATTTCAGAGGACATAACAAAATAATATATAGAATTGTGAATTTATACAAAAAAACATATCTCAGTATCACATAAACATAAACATAGAATGACTAGAAAGTATAGACAAAATATTCCTCCAAATTGTAGAAGCATTTCCCCATCAGGAGTGTTTCAACTGATTTTCGGAAACTCTTCATATCGCTAATGTCTCTGATTTATTTTGGTAAGTGATTGTAAATCTGCTCGCTTGTATGAATTAAAGACTGTTTCCATTTTTAGAGTGAAGAAACGAATGAAGAAATACCACGAAAACGATAATTTTATATTTTCGTTTATAATTGTTTTCGAATATTTTTTTCATGAATTCGCAATTTCGGAGATGAGAAAGGAAGGACTGTCAAGTTTGAATTACACTATGAAAATTCTACAAACAATACAATTTTCAATTTCATACGAGGAGAGCTTTAAAAAAACAATGTTCTTTTATGCACACAGATTTGACAGTGACAACTATTCCTTAATTTGTTTCTGTCATTGTTTCTTTAGATCACTGCTCGTGAAATATGAAAAGTTGTATTCTTGGCATACCTTTTATAATCGTTATGTGACTAAAGAAACTTTCTCAAGTAGAAATCTATAGGTGTTTTCAGTCATCATTTTTAAAGCAATCTCATATTTTACTACTCAATAAAAAATAGGAACGAAAATCTGAAAATTTTGTTCGTTTAGAGATACTTCCAAAAGTATTGTATATAATAAAATTTTCCTTTCGACTTATTTTTCAGAACATTTGTATACCATTGATTTGCCTATCTTATAAAAGAAGTTATTTCGTAAAAGACGGTAATTGCATTATCTTCAATTTGCAATTTATTTCTCATATCACCGTTTCATTATAGTAATGGTTTCGAAAAAACATCGTTATGGACGCCAGTTCCACATTCGTCCTGGAAAACATACATTCGAAATAATATTCGTATTATGGCATAGAAAAACAACAAAAGGCACGTACTAAAGTTGATTACCACATTTTTATATGCATGAAGTTCATACATCGATAACAGTAGGGGCATATAAATCGCTTTCAAGAACAAAATTTCCCTGAAAAATACGCTTTCATGAGATGTAATCAAAGGTAGAGGGAGAGACTGAAACTCATAATGAATTTTTCATAGAGAAAAGAAACCAGTGAGCACTACGGAGTGTGATAAATGGGAGTAAATTAAACATCTACAGCAAATTTACTCACCAATTAAGAGACATTTACAGCTTATCAAATGAGTATACTCAGTATAAAAAAGGTTGTTTGAACATGTTTCTCTAGAGATATATATTCTTAGCGAAGATGAAATCGTTCGAAACGGAACAAGAAACTTCCTCCATGTCAATACAACTTCAATAAAACCCCCACTAAAATGAAAAACAGTAGTTGTACAGCCAATCTCAGGAACTTTACAGCTTGATCGCCACGTTAAAAACTTTCCTCACTATATTGTCAAGGCTTGCTCCCAATTTATTCGGCAATTGCGAACTAAAAACAGAACTCTTAGCCAGTCTAATTTGCTCGTTCAATAGAATCAGCTCGCTTTTCTTAACCCATTATCCCTTCGAGGAGTTTCAGTGGACTATAAAAAGCGGATACTGCTACAATTGAGACAGGTAAATGGTCTATATATAACTACTACTGGCAGAGTGAATGTAATATCGAGTCGAGCCTGTTACACGGGAATTATAATAGCCAAGCAGACGATTCGCTGATAGAGGATTCGTGGAGATTTCTGGAATAGGAAACTTCATTTATCCGCCCGAATACCACATTGGAGTATTCGGATGCGATTGACGCTGGTCTGGAATGGATAAAAATGCGGGATATCGTTTGGGAAGCATCGGAAGACGAGAGATTTTTCCAGAGACAGAACGAAAACGAAGCGCAATATAAATGGAAGACGTTGATATCGGAAAGATATTAGGTTTGATGAATACCGTTCGTTGTTGTTCCAATTGATTTCATTGCTTTCATGGGTATGGAATAATAGCAATGATTGTATCAAGAGGAAGAAACTATAGTATCAAGACGAATGTAACAAAGTCAGTTTTCTCAAAAATGTCATTAAGAACCAAGCAGAGCAAGGTTGAGGTGCAGGAATTCATTGCCCCTTTTTGGAGAAGATACACTTGGTGAGCACACTTCAGTGTTCTAGGCAGAAATGTTTGCAATTCTTCAGTGCGCAAAAGTATGAAATGAAAAGGCCCCCAAGAGAAATAGGATCCATATTTATTAAAATAGTCAGGTTAGCCTAAAAGGTCATGCAGGGTAGAAGGTTAGGTCCTGGGATGATACATCAGGACGATAATATGGTGAATTTGACCATGTCCTAGAAGAACACATCTACAATTACAGGAAATCAACGCAACAAGGCAAATCTGATTTGAATCTTGAGAACGTAGAAAGTGCGTGCGTCCTTCAGTAATATAAAAAAATTTAATTTTTTTTATCAAGACCACTTTTTTGACATACAAAATATTAGATCAGAAAACTGTTTCATTGGGTTTTGAAATTTTCAGGAATAGTGAATGAAATTGTATGAATTATAAACGGACAATTTAATGCAGAACTATCAAATATTATTTATATCTCCGAATGTTTTTCACTTTTTTTCATTAAAATATTTGAAAGTGAAATTAATCAAATATACATTGTTGAAACAGCAGGAATGGACAAAACTTCAAGAATTGAAATATTCTGTAAAAAAACAGTGAATAGATCAGATGGAAATTGTTTTATTTTCGGTTGAAAATGTTTTTAATATTTCGAGATATACTTGCTTTTCTCATGAACTGCAACGTAGTAAAAAATATTGAAATTTGACGATAATTGGTGCACTATGAATCCTGCCAAGAAAACGTTGAGTGATAAGTAACTCATATGATAGTTACAAATATGAAGAATAGCTTGAATGCCTGGATAGATTAGAAATTAGGTTCTAGATACAGGGTGCTTTTGAATAAGCAGTAATTTAGGAGATTTCAATTCGTATAACTTTCAAATCAGTTCCAAACAATGCACTGTTTATAATGAAAAAAAATCTATTTTCAATAAGAAAGCTCTGAATGTGACGCTTGAAAAAATGCATTCTCATTTTGATATTTCTTCCAATCAATAATATTTGATCTTGCAATTTATAATGAGACGATTAACATTCCTATCCTACCCCACTATAACATGTGAGCTGAATCAAGTTGAAACGATGTAAATGCAGCTACAGAACATAGGAAAGGTTTAACTTTCAGAAAGCGTAATCTCGGCCATTATAATAGACCTTCTTTCTGCTCAAGTCGGGCGTATTCACATTCGTTTCCGGCCAAATTTACGTACGGATTACTAATGAGGTAAATAATCTGGAAATGGAGGCAGAAAGGAAACGTTCGAGTTAGTTCATTTCGAAATTCGGGAATTCCATTTTAATTCGCGATACAGCGACTAATTCAAGTTTTGGAGTCGTTGCAGTGCATCTATAATTGAATCATCAATTGTTAAATTCACTCCGTTGGGTTATATATTCGTGCTAGGCGATTGTAAATTAAAATTAAATTACGCAGCAGGTATATTCATATCTCATTTAGTGGGTTTTGTTTTCGTAAAATTCGTCAATATCGTTTGTGAAAGAGATTCTATGAACAGTATCTTATGGTTCGAGTTCACATTAACATATTCCAAATTTCAGTGAACAACAAAACTCTTGGTCTATGTGATAATTGAAATATATCATGACGATTCTGGAAATGCTAACTAATGTCATCAAGATTTTCCAATCGAATAACAACATCCAAAACAATTCCACGAAAACTCTACGAAATATTTATCTCGTTATATTTTTGAAATCTGAAATCTACTTTTTCTTTTATAGTTTTTGTGAATATCTTAGTTTATCCTTGTGAATTTCGATGTTTTCGATATTGAGTCTCAAAATTTGCTACAGAGCTACTAGACGTAATCATTATCAGAGTGAAATTGAAAAATTCACCAAAACTTATACAATGTAGTCAAAATTATAAAGTGGATGTTTTTTGAAAAATCTTTTTTTCTTTCAATTCAACTTTCCGTTTATCAACAACTAAGTGAACAGACGATTAAATTCTGCTTCAACTAACAGAGAGGTTTATATATGTGTTTCTGAATCAACGAAAATAAATTCACCAATTTCGTTGTATTTCCAATTTCTGAGTTACCACTATGAATGAATAAAGGGATTCGCGAATTCGTTAATCTCAAGTTAAGAATTATATATCTGTCTTTAGTCATCATATTTTTAAGAGAATCGAGAGTCTGGAGTCGTTATTGTATTTGTTGAAACAAATGAAGGAGATGACAACTCATTGTTTTTTGACATCTAGAAAACGCAGTATGTGAAGAATATATCGAATGAAATGAAATTTTTGTCAATTTTGGTGAAATAACCAAATGGTGTAGCAACAATTTTTTTCAATCTTGATATTGTTCTTTGACTCCCTTATCATATTCTCATTTCCTACTACTATACTAATAATATTTTCGTTTTCAATGAATATAAAAAATAAAATATTAGCTCTGAAAACAACATGCTTAAGCTGTTTCGTTGTTTCCATTACTTCAGAGTTCACCGAACTCAAAGTGAAGTAAAAAAAAACTAATATAACCTAACAAATATTTTTCTAATAGTAAGAACGTGCCTCTTCATAAAAGAGTGTTCGATCGGCCACAATACGTCATTCGAGTATCAGCTTACCATCCTGTGTGAAATATTACTTTTCCCAGTCAAAACAGTCCGGAACCAATTCAAGGAATTTAATGACTTGTAGACAACAACGTGAGGTTTCGAGTTACAAAATGTCCGAAAACAGCATTTCATGCTTTATCTGGATTGCAACTATAGATCAGAAAGAAATCGAGGGAGAAGAATGTTCTGGTCTTTTTGTTTCTTCTTTCTAGGATTAAATAAAGTATCTAATTTGAAATGAATTCAGTAGATCAATCATCAGAAAAATATTTTCAATTGTACATAGTTTCAAAAAATGTGATCGAAGTGATTTTTTTTAAAAAGAAATTAAATGGACAATGAAACTATTCAAACAATTTTCTCACAAATCAATAGAATTTCAAAAAAATATCCGGCATTGGGAAAACACCAAAATAATTTTCATACGAACGCCAAAGACAAATCAGAATTCAATATATTCCCAGCTATATTCAGCAAAAAATATAAAAATTCGGCTGCTTCAAAGTAGCGTAAGTGTCCCAATCTGTGCTAGGTTTTCAGTAGTTTCCTGTTTCTTCCATTCACAGAAATCAACTAGCAGTTCAAGATCTGGAGACCTTGCTGGCTACTTGATGGTACCTCATTCTCCACTAACCTGGATTATTCAGATTCAGTGAAATATTCATTGCGATTACTGGTTGATCTGGAAAATCTCATTTTTCGTCGTTAAAATTGAGACACCCGTCTCCTTGTTGTTTTCTACAAGTAGGCCATTTCTATTTTGATATTTCAGAGTTCCACGCCCGTAAACTTGACTAAAATTTCCATTCGATTAAAGCAACCTTCTCTAGCTGAGTCAAATTGGCTAATAAACCTGGCCTTCCGGATCTTATGGTATACATAAAATATATTTCGTGAGGATAAGAATATGTTGTAAGGAGTGAAACATTGACGTAGTTCAATTTATGTTAAGGGTTATTTTGAAACAATAGTGAAAATAAACAACGGAATAACTTGTGTTTTCTCGTCCATTTATATTCACAACTTTTTATATCCTTTGTAATCTTCATTTCCAAATCATTATGATTTCGACTTGGAACTTTTATGAATGATATAATATTTTATGATATGTTTTTCGCCATTTTCAATGTAGTGTGGTACTGTTATAAAAAAATTAAAAAGATGGTAATTTCTTTATGGTTTCGACTTATACTTTGTACTTGAATTTCATATGAAGTATCCAAATCATCATGAATATTTTATTTGTTTCTCTCTTTTCAACAATTCCTCGAACTTATCCTTTATAATTCAAACGAATAACAAAATATGCAGAACTTCTCCAAAAACGTTAAACTATTGAGGTCGTTATGACTAGTCATGACAAAATATATTTTTTCTGCTCCCCAAATTTGCACAACTCGCCAACTATTTAACTGTCTATTTAAGCACTGGGCGACGTAAAACTGTACTGTATTTTCACCTAATGGAATCCTAATTTTTGATGGAAATTAATGCGGTCGTGGAAAAAATATAGTACACAACTCGGGTTGTAAGACAATTACGCACTTCTAGAATTACTTTTTTCTAGTCGTGCGTAATATGCTTCTTACAACTCTTGTTATGTAATATACTATTACAGTTCACACTACGCCGATGTCAAAGGAGATGAATATCTTCATAAAAGATTGATGACGCAATCATCCAAACAAAATGTTTATGCAATCTCATCGACATTTCATCTCGAGCCTTTCATTCTTGAATTTATGAAGTATCTGGAGGGTGAATACATAAAAAGTTACATGGATATCCCGAAAAAAATATAAATAATATTCTACGTGCTGTGATATATCAAGATCCATAAAAAAATGTGGGTTTCATGGTGTTTGTATGCATACGGACTCGAAATAAGAATTCGCAATTTCAATTTCTGTAAAAAATAGATATAGATATATTCTAGTATGATATTTCAATATTGAAATAAAAAATATTTCAAATTACGCAACCTATATTTTGGAATTCAATTCTTCGTATTTATTTCACACTTTATGATTTCATATATGAGTGTTTCATTATTATAATACAAGGTCTATATCTTGGAAAAAAACTTATACCGGGTGATTCTTCAAGGTGGCTCGCCCCTATAACTTTTTTGTTATTGGAGATAGAAGAACAAAATTCGGGAGTTGTGTATTATATGTCAATTCGCATTATTTGACGTATTCACTTGCTTTGCAGTACTTCCGGTTTGACCGGAAATGACCTCAACTTTCGATTTTCAAATAGAACACCCTATATATTTTCACTTATTTCGATCGAGGAGGACATTATCTATCCAACAAAACTTTGTTTGTGAATATTTAACGTATGAAAGAATTTTTATTCCAATTTTTATTTTTCGATCTAGCGTGCCATGGATCGATTGAAACGCTTCCTTTTTGATCAAGTGACATGGGAAAAATACAACTTTGAGGCATATGACTTCAGAGTCGTTTCTATAATTTTTTCAATGTCACAAATATCTTTTTTTTCAGTTAACTCGATTTTTTCAAATGGAAAGAGGGTGGCTCGTCGGGTTTTTGTGAAAGATCATTTTCTTACGAACAATTTGATACCTACCACACACTTCCACTTTATTTTCACTATCTTTCTCAATAATTTCAAGAAGCCCAATACCTAACAACAAATATAAAAATTCTTTCATACGTCAAAGATTGACAAACAAAGTTTTGTTGGATAGATAATGTCATCCTCGATCGAAATAAGTAGTAAAAATATATAGGGTGTTCCATTTGAAAATCGAAAGTTGAGGTCATTTCCGGTCAAATCGGAAGTACTGCAAAGCAAGTGAATACGTCAAATAATGCGAATTGACATATAATACACAACCCCCGAATTTTGTTCTTCTATCTCCAATAATAAAAAAGTTATAGGGTCGAGCCACCTTGAAGAATCACCCGGTATGTGAGATTGATTTATTATAGGGTATTCGAGTTCCTTGAAAAAAAAAACGTTTCATGCCGATTTCTCAAAAGTAGGTATTCAAAATTATGTTTGTTTAAACCTCATTGGGCATTCTACATTTTTTATAGTATTAAAACAATTTTGGTGTATTTTAAATTGTTTTGTGAGAGACATTCTGTATGATAACTATGGAGAATACCACCATCTTGAATTCGGATTCCTCAGAATCCAGATTTCAGTTATGGTATCGTTCATCACCAGCGACACAAAACTAAATAATAATCTGGATATCAAGTTTCAGAATAATTCAACATCCTGAAGGGTTCTACTGAAACTTCCTCAAATTAGTAGAACAATATATTTAGTTGTGGACTAGAAGTTCTAGGGAAGATATTTCTTGCACCCCCTAAAGTAACCAGACATAAACAAGTATATAGTGTTCCGAAAAGTTCATTACCGACGGGAATTACCATATGCTTCCTGTATTGAAAAGAGCATGGCGTTTCAAAAAGTTCCAGAGTTGACAAATGGCATTTGCAAAATGTTTGTCATCTACACAAACTCGGTGACTGTCCATATCTTCCACACCAATATCTTCGAGACACAAATAAAGATTCTTCTCATCCTTCTGTAGCTTTATATAAATCTTCTCTGACTTCGGCTACACTTGATTGGGATTTTCAAAATGACTCTAGATTCATTCAATAGGAAGGTGTAATGTCTCAATTGACTTGTCAAACAAATGATGAAAATTGTTTGATATGAATTTATGATTCTATATCAATATCCAATCAGTTTCACACTTCTGCTTGATAATAGATATCATTTCAAAACTTTACGACGTCTTATTCACAGAATAATATGAGCATAGCTGGATAAGGGAATGATGAAGCAAGTAAGGCTTTCTGAACTCTAAGAGAACTTTCATCGTAATAATTCGCAAAGGTATCATATAACATACTAATGAATTTCATACCGTTTGTAGAACTGTGTTTTGTTCAATGATCTGAAACACTCTAAATATTAACAGCCGATAGACAATATTATTTTCTTAATGCCCAACGAATGTTCGCATACTTAGCTAGATTGAAAGAAATTTCAAAAAAGGAAATTTCCGAGAGCTCAATATTGGATTCTCCAGAATATAATTTTTGCAAAACAAAAAAAGAAATAATATATATCCATATCAACAAGATCTTCTTTTTCGATATTCAAGGAACAAAATTATACACAACTTCTTGTGACAAAATGAAATAATTTCAATCATTATCAAATTAATATTATTTTAGCTTTTCGGTACGTTGAGTGATTAAACAGCAAAACACAATCAACATGATTTGCCTTTCAAAATGCTTCTCAAGTCGAATCAATGTTCCTGATCGAAAAAACGTCGCTTCTCCATTAGGCAACTATTCGAGAATATAATGGACCTCCGAAATCGCCATTGTGAAGTGTTTGGCTTTTGTTTCACCCTAATGAAGCAATCAATTAACAGGGTAATTAAACTGAGTGGCGCAAGCTATGTCAGTTTGTTTAGAGTATTCATTTTCGAATTTTAATATAAGTGAAATACGATACAAAAAATTGTCGGTACCAACAAGTGGGCGATATTGCATATTAGTATGCCGACAGCGAAAACAAAGAAGTTTGCAATCTATTTTCCACAACAGGTTGTAAGTAGATTCACGTGAACGTAATTTTTCATCAACTGATTTTTTATTACGTAGACAGACAGCTTACATCTCTGTTTGAACTCGTTGTTATTTCATGAAAATAATTCTGAAAGACTGAATTCAATAAACGAAGAAATCAGTTCTTTTATCTAAATGATTAGAAATTAGTTTCAGGATGACCAACAAACAAACGAAAATAGCGACTTTCAGATTAGCAGAATTGTTGGAAAACTATGTGTCAACTGATTAAGACGCCAACATGGTTTAACGTCTAAACGATCTCAGAAGATTCACGAAAGAGATATGTGGTATCAAATGGACAGGATGACAAATTACCGTTGAAGATGAGTCTAACAAAAGGGTATGCCGTTATGAAGGCTGGTACAATAAAATCCTGATTACATCAATGACAAGTTTTTGTTGTTAGTGAAAATCCTATATAATATATTTCAAATTTATGATTTTGATCAACATTAAAATCATCAGACTATCAGTTTTGAAATTATTTTCTCAAAATTTTTCGAAATGTGAGATTGGTAACCAAATAGATATTTTGGGAAGTTGACAAAAGATTGGAATTACAGATGACAGTAGATGCATAAATGGAAAAATACTCTCAGAAGATAATCTTGAACCACATGTGGAAAAAAGTACTAGAATTTGAAAAAATAAATCCCAATTCGACAATGACAAATGTAATAATGACAATCCCAGATCGCAGTTGACATTATGTTTTCTCTACTTATATCAAACTCAGCTGACCTTGAAAATAATCAGATTTGTTCAATTTTATCAGAAGTTTCGACTTCAGTATAACTTCGTTCGTACGTTGTCATCTTTTGAAAAAAAAAATCACCAAGAAAACACTACCATAAATGTACTCATGAATCATCATTTTTTGCCCACTCTCTGATAATTCATTATTGATACAAAAAAGGATCATTCCCCTCTGTTCATCCACAGAAATAAAAGCAAACCCATATCACATCCGTCAACGAAATTAAAATCACCCATAATGTAAAGCCCCTTCTTTGTGGCTTCTCACATTAGTGAGAAGTGTGACACTATGAGCTGCTGACAAAAACTTGAGGTGACATTTAGAGACGCATCCAAAAAATATTGAAGGCTATATTTGGGAGCATAAATCACTTTTTTGTATGTATGGGTGGTTTTACTGAATCAGATTAGTAACAAAGAGAGCATAGAATTAGTCGAATATCAATGAAGAGAGAGTAAAATATTACATGAACGGATTCCTTATCTCATTTTACTGTAAGAGTTTTCCAATGAATTGTTAAAAACCTCTATTTTTTCTTACTTTGAGAACAAAATCAATAACAATTTCAGCGTTAACTTCAACGTGAGTAATTCTAATGCCATTAAAAATTCTTGACAAATTCTGAATTCTTCAGCAGGGACACCTGTTCTAGGGTTATCTTTGAGCACCACATAATTGATTTTTACAAATTATACTTTGGAGGGAAAGATATTAATCACTTTCACGACGTCATGAAGAATAATCATAAATTGTCTGCAATTATAAAATAATCGGATTTTTGAAGAGGCCTGTTTCTCCTAGAAAAAATGGGTAAGTTGATTTAACTTGAATACAATGAGAAATGGTATGGGAGCATTTTGTGTGGACAACACCGTACAACCGATTAAACCTATCCACCTATTGAACACACTGTAATTATGATGGCTACATGCAACTCGATGTAGGCTACTGGCTAACTAATGCTAGAATTCGACATGATATGCAGTGAAGGTAATCGTGTATATGTGGTAAGTTTCTGGACCATATTGAATGTTTCCATAAACGGAGGAATATCTTTCATGGACCAATCAGACATAAGAAACCTTCATTTCGCAAATCTTACGACGTAAACGTAATTATCATTTCGTTTCCATTGAACAGTCGTTTTTAATCTTCAGAAAATCGTTCTCATTCATGGGGAAAACATACTTTTATAGTATGTGGAAGCAGAATTACTCAGAAATTAGAACACAGGAAAATTTAAGTATTTTCTACGTCACATTCAAAACATGCTTGTTGAAAACATGACATTTTTCAACTTGTACAATAAAAAAGCAATTTTCTCAATTTCAAAAATTGAATTATCAGGATATAATTCGAAGGCAGCCTTATGAGATGATGAAATAATATACAGGGTGTACCATATTGAAAAAATTGAGTTTTTGCTAATTGAAACAACCTGAATTGATTCTTATCCAAAAAACACTTTGTATACAAAATGAGACTTCCACTCTGTTCAGATATTTCAGCATTTTTTTACCTTCGTACCCACCGAATGAATTCACTTATTACCGATAAAGTTTTTTTGCAGCATTTATAGAGCACCAATTTTCGTAATTTGACAACGTCGCATTGTATGGTAGAAAAAAGATGGAACTGGATGCTGAGTTTGATGCTAAATTCGATGGTGAAAGAATATACAGGGTGTCTTATTTGAAAAAAGTGATTACAATGTTGTTTCGCCTAAGCTGAACACCCTGTATATCTCGAAATATTTAATTATTGTGTATTTGCACGGAAGTAATAACTTTTATTCGAAACATTTTTTTGGATTATTATTATTATGAACGAAGAGAAATTTTTCACATAAATAGATCTGTTTTTTCTTCGAAAAAAAATGGTGAGGAACATTTTTGTGGCTTTTAAGTATCCTTGAAATTTTGTAAATTGTAGTTTTGTGACTCTTCCGAATTCAATGGTTGCCGACCCTTAGCCCGAACCATTCATCGGGGATTTCTGGTATCGAAGACATGCCGAATTCAATGAAATGGGGATTTGCTGGCAGAAATTACTTTCCTGCAATGAACTGAATTTTTATGACCATACGCTCGGCTTTCGCCTTCGATACACTAATGTTTACTTTCGGCTATTGGCCATTTGTATTTGAACAGCTTTTATTAATCCTTCTCTCGCTTTCATAGCCTTTGAAGGAGGCACGTTTTCAATATCGACAGATTGGCAGAGTGTTGCCTTTTATTATTGGGTACATTATTTTCGATTCTCGTTTCCACGTTTCAGGAATATTTTCAGACGCTAAAAATAGAATATGGTGGAAAATTTATGGAAAATTTTCGATATCTGATTTTTCATATCGAATTTGAAAATTGAAATACTTGAATACAGGAATCTTTCGCACAAGATATCAGTTTTTTTGTCATGAAACGTACGATAATCGATTAAATTTCCTGTTATTCCTAGAAGTTTCTAAACAGCCACTTTCTCTTATTGTCATGATCTGGCTGATCGGTCATACGCATCAATTTCGTCTAACTTCAAAAGCAATAATCTTTTTCTTAATGAAACCTCTTCAATGAAGTATCACAAATAACTGTTCTCTTTTGAGAAGACTAGTAGTTTTGAAAAATCATCTTTTCATTGTAAGATTCGACTTTGGCAGGTATATATTCAATTTTCGATCTTTTCAGTTATAGCATTCAGATCAGATCAGTCAGCTGAAATGATTTCGAAATGGAGGCATTTCCGGTTCATCCGGAGGTTGATATCAACTTGGTTGTTTCAAAAAGGACACTATATACAGGGTGTTCCTTAAAGACGTGCTAATATTCGAAAGGGTGATTCTTTGACACATTTTGAGAAAAAATACTTCCTATAAACGTATGTCCTAAGAGTCTTAACTTTTGAGATACAGGGTGATATAATTTTGAAAAAAAAAAAACAATTTTTTAATAATAACAGATAATATTTTGGACATTTTAGAAAGATTTGGTACATGTCTTCTATGCATCAAGGTGCATTTTGTGATGTACGAAATTTTTCGTTTTCTCTAACAGTGGCGTCCGTACGGGTTTCGCATTGAATATTTTTGGAGCAAAAAATACTACGCCACTGCTTTCTTCCAAAATAAAAATTACTTTTAAGATTCTCATTCATTATTGAGCAGATTTTCTTTGTCCGACGCATGGTTTTCGATTAAAAAAAAAATAGAAAACAAATCAAATTAAGAGATCAGATTTGTTCCAAAATGCACCATGATGCATAGAAGACATGTACCAAATTTTCTAAAGATGTCTAGAATATTATCTCTGTTATTATCAAAAGACTGATTTTTTTCAGAATTTTATCACCCTGTATCTCAAAAGTTAGGACTTTTAGGACATACATTTATATAAATCAAATATTAGCATGTCTTCAAGGAACACCCTGTATATATTTTCAGATTCTCCATAATATACTTGACGCATTTCAGTATGGAAGTCTTTTAGATACTTATCTAACGTCAAAAATATTCGGAATATTGCAATTATGTTTGGCCTATGACAACTGGCATATGCATATTGTCGAGAAATATTCAACTCATTATCTTTGGTACATATCAAGTATTGGTAAATATAATGGTTAATGAAAGAAAGTATCCCCAATTTTTCGAAAATCGGTCTGCAGCATTCTCTACACTGTCGTGTACTACCGTATGGGAATAGTTTGTGTGATGTTTATCAGTCATCTAATAAGAGTCATTACATTCGGCTGCAATGATCTCATGCAGTGGGAAAAAGAGCCATCTTTGCATTTCACGCCTGCAACACTTGGATGGTCGTAAACCAAAATACTACGTCTTAAACTCAAATATAAACGATTAAATCTCGAATATCAATAAACAGTTCGGTTTGAATGTTTGAGTTACTCTATTTTTTTATGTTTGGATTAAGGCCATTTGGAGGAAATTACTTTTTGACGTTGATCGACGCTCAGAGTTATAACGTGATGAGTGTTTACAAATATTTGATTCACGGTTATTCAATAGCATCTTGTTAAAAACTCAATTGAATTCATTGAAGAAGTAGACAAGATGAGGCATGAACAGTTTCAGCAATTAACATCTCGAATGATTTCCATGATGATATGAATGTTGTGAGAGCTGAGAATATGAAAAGAGCATTCAAAGAAGAATCCACTTTCTGTAGTGTTAAGGAATCTGGGTTTTTCTGACACAACTTTCGATATTCATTTCGACATTCATTGTAGTTCAATATTCACAGTCACTATTTCCTTCATTTCATGAAATTTTGCATTTTTCATGATATATAAAAAGAAGTTCATTATCCCTTCATCATTTATTAGTATTATAATTTCAGAACGATCTCTTGAAGATATAATTTCCCAAAAGAGTCGCAAATTGTATTGATTGACAGTAATTATAGATATACATATATTCTCAATATAATTAGGTATACAGTGTGGAACAGCCAAATGGAATAAATTCGATATCGAATAAATGAGAGCATTTAAAAAAACATATATATATAGGGTGTGTCATGGGACAGTGGCCGATACCAACTTTCTTATTTTGAATACAACCCCCTGTATATCATTAGTTGTTTGGATTCTTCAGAAAATTCTAGACATAATTCATGTACAATGTATCAATCTTCAACTGGATATTTAGTATACGACTAAAAAATCACAAACTATAAATCATCAAAATGGAAAATTCAGACTTAGGAATAACTCATCATATTTCTCAATTATCGCCCAATAAATAATTGATAATGAAACGGAATAATTTCAGTGAAAAAAATATACTGAAAACATCATGCAGATGAAGATATAACACCTAATGGATTTACCACAATTGAAAAATAATTTCCACGATAGGTCTTCTATGAAATTCAGACTATACAATGAATACATCATCACTTTTTTTCCCAAAAAAACATCCAATAGAATTGAACATTGACATTTCATTACTTTCTGTATATTTCTTCCAATCCATTCAACTTGTTCAATATATTCAATCCAAACGTAACAGAATTTGTGTATACACAACTTCTTTCTGCAAACATTGAATCGAAAATGTAATTGGATTTTATTTTTTATGGGTGAATACATATTCGAATATGGCGAGTTGTCTATAGGTACGGATAGGTAAACGAAGTTGAACAATAACGTTGGGTGAGGGTTTTTGGTTTTTAATCTTTGTATGCGACATATTTCCATGATTTTTGTACTATATTTATTAATATATAAAAAAATCATCATCAATAAGTCGAACAACTTTCAAATATAATCTGTTTTTTTTTTCATCAAGCTAGCACAACACAGAATATTTCTGTCATCATATACAGATAATTTAAAGCTTATTTATGAAGGCATTGCCGTATACTTCGCTCTCCACTGAAAACTGAATAAGAATTCTGGAAATTCAGTTGAATCGTACCATAATTCAAGTCGAGGATTAAAACTGTCAATTTTGTGAGAGTTCTATAACGACTCGATGATTCTCGTCGATATTGCATATTCTTTAGATCACATGAATTTTTCCAAATCAAAGAATTATTACTTGACAAACTGAATTCTTCGGAATGTGAAAAATTAAATGCAACAAGTTCGAATAAAATGAAAAAATTCGAACCAGGAAAAAGTTAAGATTAATGAAAAATAGGGATATTGTCAATAACAAAAATACGGAAACATTGAATTAATTGCAATAATTACGCAAATAGAGAATAAATATTTCCTAATTAAAATATCATTGAAGCTTATTTCTAACGAAAAGTATTAACATACATATTAGGTGACTAAGATAAGGTAGCCTAAATTGGGACCTCGAATAAATTCGGTTTTTTCCTACATATAGGGTGACCAAGAAAAGGTGGCACAAATTCGAATATCGAGTTTATTAGGTTGTTTTCAACACTATTATTGGGGATACACAAACATGTTGAGTCTTTAGTGCAATCATACATTAATTTTTTGGATATGGTCTTATTCTGATTACTATCAAAAAATTTTTTTTAATAATAACTCAATAGTATTTTTGTTGTGAATATGCATTCACCTAATTTTTACCATTGAAATCAAAGACTTGGGTTCATTGGTATCTTAGTTGGCGTGATTAGTCAAAATTGAGTCAAAAAACCGGAGAGAAGTTATGAGAGACCAAATTTATTCATTGGAATAGTCACCCGAATTTTTAAATTCACTGACATTTTTAAATTTTAGTGCGACCATCAATATATTTTTTCGATACGTTCTCTTTCTGACCCCCTATCTAAAGTATTTTTTTTTTAATAATATCTTAAAAATATTTTTTACGTGAATATACATTCACCTACTTTTATATATAAATGTTCCGACATCAAAATTGTAAGTATAAAATAACGTAAACAACGCAAACAACAAAGTGAGGTTAGATACGAACGTCAGATGGGTATTCGATGCACAGGTTGCTTAAACAAAAGTTGACTCACCTGTAATTAATGCGACGACTATACAGCACAACTGCAACTTCTCGGACAAGCCCATGGTGGCAGAAGTCACCAAATACCACAAAGAACAGCAAACACCACTCAGTAACAATTTACGCGAAGTTGAAAAGTTGGAAAAGTTCACGAAACTTGGGTATACACAATACGTGAACGAATCGAACAGCCTGTCCTCTTCTGTGTTTCGCAAAACAAGCAAGCGACTGGAACGGAATAAAGTGGGGAAGCCGTCGCACAGTGGATTCCTATTCGAAAATGCCGAGATAACCTGTTCGGCAGTCTCCGGTTACTTCCGGCAAGTGTGCATTGTAAATGCGTTGGTGTCAGTGAATAGGTACCCACCTCAATATTGGATGATAATGAGTCAAAGATAGTAGGTATTCATAATACTATTGATTCATCAATGAAATTTATCAGTATCAAACCAAACATCAAACTCGCGTATTGTAAAGAACAATCCAATTTGGATATCGAATGGATCATGAAAAGAAAAGAAAATAGTATATATGGTCGATAATTAACTCTCGGTTAATATTTCACGCCACCACTGCACCATTTTCATTTGCTGAAATCTGCTGAATAATAACATCCGTGACAATTCACTTCAGTTCAGTCAAATATTTGCAGTCTCTATTGACTACTGAATTCAAGATCAAATCTAATATCTTCATGACATAGTAAATAATTTCGTGCAACATTTGGGAATCAACTCATGAGGGAAACTTTCAAATCTGCGAAATTTCATTATATCGCGCAGTATTTGCCCCAAGGTATCCTTCTGAACCTTCCTCAATAATCTGATGAATGCTTCTCTGCTCCAATGGTAACCAAATCAAACGTTGGGTTTCGGAAATGTAACTCAGGAAGTGATGAAATAATTGCATCTAGGAAGCCTTTGATGATCTAATGATCTCGATGCCGTCTTCACGGTCGTTTATAAAGCCCTGGGCTTCCTTCTACTTCGATCGAAATCAAATCAATGGGTAGGTCTCGAATATATAGCTTTCAATGTGAAAAAATTAGATATATCTCATTTCTATCTGATGTCGAGATAAAATCTCATGATGAGTGACTGAACAAATTCATTTTATTTCGAAATATGAAATGATGCATGAAATTGTTCCTTATAAAAAATCCTCGAAAAAATCATTGATCTAACTAAATAATGTGAGTATTGATGTAAAGCTATAGACATCTTCCTCATGATATTTATCATGGACAATCACATCTCCGAATATACACACGTCATAAAGTAAATTCAGAACTTAACCTCAATATTTGTTAGATAACGATTCAATTATAAAAATCGATAATGAAATAATTATTCAACGGTTATCCACAATCAATAGTCATTTTTCGTGAATATATTTGATTTATCGAAAACATTTTCCAAAATCCTTCGAATGG
The DNA here is from genome assembly GCA_037013635.1 of Plagiodera versicolora. NCBI lineage: Eukaryota > Metazoa > Arthropoda > Insecta > Coleoptera > Chrysomelidae > Plagiodera > Plagiodera versicolora. The sequence continues at coordinate 1,481,888 of CM072978.1, forward strand.
TAAATTTAACCTTACTTTCTGTTTCGGAGTATCATTGAAAAAAAGCAAAGCAGCAACACCGCACTTCCTGGCGAGCTGTCACAACTATCTTGCTCAAATAAATAAGCTACATTATCTGTAGCGAAGTATTCTATAACGTGATAACATCAACTCATGCTATAACCTGAATTTCCTCCAATTATTTTGACGCTACGTATAAATTCACATTATAATTATATTTCTGTATCTTATCAATGTTATTATCAATTTCGTTTCGATCGAATGACTTTTCTCTCTATACGATATTGCATCGAGATGAAACGATATATTTTATCGAATCAGAATAGATGGAAAGCAGAAAAGTAGCGTTGGATATAAGGGGATGAAGAAATTAGGCTAGTTCGACCGTGAAGACTTTGAGTTTATTGTAGCATGTCCTGAAGCTATTAGGAAATTTGCAATAAGTGGCACCGACAGACAGAGTGTTTCAAATTCAGTTGTTATAATATACTATTTCAAATATTCCATTTTGTTCAAGAGTTCAAACGTTGTAACTCAATTCTCAAAACTGTTATTTGAAAAGACCACAAATTACAAAAATACCTACCTAGGTGTTCAAAATTATGAAGCAGTAAACTACAGGAGAGTGGCTTTTATAAACTATTCAAAGGGGTTAATGTATTTCAAGGTATCAAAGTGATAAGGGAAGCACAATGAGCCTTTGGTTGCAGTGCACCATCATCGAGATTAATGGTGCAATGTTACTGAGGAAGAAATTAAAATAAATTTTCAATATTGTGCCCATTTTGACAATTCGCCAACACAATATTCGTACAATTATTCATATGGTTATTATTTTCCCATAACCATACGTTCTCGTTATTCATGGTATTGGTATTATTGTCAACAACAGTATGAACAATATTGGATATATTATATTATGTGATATTAATTTTAAAACACTGACACATTCGCGCATTATTATTATACTATACAAACAAACGAGAAAATAGGAAAATTTACATTCGCTCTAATTCTCAATTCTCACATGAATATTGAATGAATTGGTTTCAATATTGATGGTATTTTTTTTCTGTTGTGTATTATGTATAAATCCTAGGGGTCTAACAACGATCTGCCTTCATTACATTCGAGTATATTCGTCAGACAAGGTACAATTTATAAAAAAAAGTATCATACAAACAATACATGGTATCTATCGAAATATTTGTTCTATAGTCTATACGAATACATTTCACCTGCGATAATAATATAACAGTTGATCAAATATGTAAATACAAATGTTTGAGTTATCGTTTTTATTCTTCGTGTAAGGCTCTTATCGAATGAAAATATATAACAATGGCATGAAGAACAAAATAAAATACATTCCGGAGAATTTTTCTGGAACGGGTAAATTTTCATTCCTAACATTCATTTATTCAAGGGAGAATAGAAAATACAGGGTGATTCTTATTTGACTCATAACGTGTGCAAGAATGTATCCAAATGGAATGTTCTATATTTCATATTCATCATAATTCCTTCAAAATGACGTGTTTAAATTCTTTTGAGAATCTTCGATACAATATGATTGGTGCATTTTTATTTCATTTTACTCTTCTGTAACTTCTTTCTCTGCCTCGTGATTCTCAATCTAAGTCTCTTCTTTCATTATTTTATTTCAATTCATTTTCATCGTGGATTTTTCGACATTGTCATTTCCGAAGAAATTCTCCGGTTAACGAGAACAGCAATTTGTGATGGAGAACTGATTCAAAGGTGTTGAATATCGATGCAGATGTTCGAAATCATTGTACTTTTGGAAAGTGTTGTAACGGTGTCAACGACAATGGTTCGTTCAATAAATTGGTGTAACAACTATTTGTATTGTCAACGTGTCAACGATATTCCATGTAACAAAGGAAATAAAACTCATAAGCAGAGTCGGTTTCAGGGGAAGGGACCCAAAATCAATGAGATCAATGATCTGGTTTGGAACTAAGAGAATGATCATGTCACTTATGTCGAAAATTAAGGGTTGAGGTTTTTGAATTTTGCATCTGATTTATACTTTGGTATCGGATCCTATTCAGAACAGTAACAGTTTGATTCTGTTGTTGATTGATAAGAATCGCATGATGTATAAAATAGGCACAGATTTCAGGAAATCGACCACTTTTATTCAATTTTGTAATCAACCCAAAGTGTTTATAGTAATTTTCAAATATTGCATGAATCGTTTGTTGATTCTTCTGTCTTGACTCGTGTTGATATGATTTCAGAAAGAGAGAAGAAATATTGAATTATTCAAGTGATGATAACATCATTCTGGTTCACATAATCTCACACTCTTTTCGAATGTATCATCATTTGAGAATGAAAATAATGAAATCCTATGCTTACACTTACTAATGATTGAACGCAGTTGGCGAACAGAAAAGCAATTTTCTTGCGCAATTATGAACTTGAAAATATAAAATTATTCAAGAAGAGAAGACAGCTAGTTGCCCTCTAACAATAAGAACATCAAGATTGACAATGAATTTATTAAAGAAATTGTGACAGCTTGTCAAAATATGCGTGGTTGCCAACTTTATAATAAGAGACACTATTGTATGTATTGTATTGTTGCATATTTCCTGATTCAGTTTTTCTACACTCACTTTGTCGAGTTCGTTTCAATCGTATCAAAATCCACCCTATTGCATAATATAAAATGTCAAAAATACGCATCTAACTTGTTTGACATCCAACAATGAAATTAATGAGTCGTTTATTACGTGTAACATATTGCTTTACTTCAGTTGAATAATGCCAATACCAGCGCATATTTTATTCATGAGTACCCAGTATGGCAGGCCAATATAAAACGTTCAATCGTTCGTGTAAATTGTATGTTCTCGGTAATTTGATTCGCAATATAATGAATGTTTTACAACTAATCATAAAAATGAAACATCGATTTTAGTATAAAATAGTAATGTGTCTACGGGATAGGAAAAACACAAAAATCTGATGTTTGAGAATTTGAAATAAATAATTGACAAAAAATAATCGTGAACTGAAAAGAATGTCGGTACTGCCGTTAGAAATTTTGGAAATTCATATACTCGACATTGTTTCATATTCATAATGATATAAAAGGTTTGTTCCAACAAAACCGTCTCAATATGATCACGCTCATGCGCAATTGATTTAATCTGTTCCAACCGAGAAGTGATCGTAATCTGACCATCATCTTTTTGTTCCAACCAGACTCGTGACCGTCCGCAGCATGGTTTCAAGACGGTAATTTCGGTACATGCTGAAAATTTAAAACTGTTTTGTTTCACGAGAATTGACATGCGCATTAGGAAACTCTGCCAAAAGAATAGGTTAGCTAACCTAGCTTTTTGTTTGGGTATTTATTTACTTTAATTTGTCTTAATGATAATTTCTTTCCTTAGAATCAAATAAGAAAAAATAAATATGAGTGACAATGGAGATCGTGATTATTTATACGAAACAAGTGGAGATGATGTTGATATTCAGTACAATGAAACGAGAGTTAAAAATCGTAGAATGTCCCATTTTCATGTTATTTCAATTATTCTAACCAAAGATTATTGAACAAATCAATCTTGTAGAACGTGGGTAGCCAAAAACTGTCAAGAAAACCGATCCAACCCTCGAATGTTTTTGTACCGTCACGAAACTATGCGTAGTTTGCGAAACCATACAAAAATGTTTTTTTTTTTTTTTATAAAACTTCCCACGAAAGGAGACATCTTGTAATGTTCAGAGAACATCGTGAGAACCAAGGAAAAGGAGCTAGGAATTGGTGTTCGTTTTAAATTTCTGAAGGTCATATGCCTCGGGGAACACCTCCTTGGGCAATGTGTTCCAGAGCCTCGCTGTTCGTTGGATGAACGAGTCTTTGAAAAGAGATGTTCTGCAGGTCACCAAATTAACCACAAAGGGGTGTGAAGACTGGACTTGACGGATTAACCTCGAAGAGACCGCCAAAGGAGGAACGATTGTTGATATTTCAGAAGAGCACCGCCCATGAAAATATCTATAGAATAGAGACAGATAGCTAACCCTTCTACGGTGTTCCAGAGAAGTAAGCGAGTTAGTAAGCGAAGCATCACCGACGAGACCAATTGCCCTTTTTTGGACAGAATCCAACAGCTTCAGGATATGTTTAGGTGCCGCACGTTTGTTGGAACAAGAAATTTTCATGTTGTATGTGTCGATAAAAAACTCATAATTATCTTCCTACAATAAGCTATAAAATGCGGAGGAATAAGTATTACCCCCCTTCAATCTCCGTTACTGAAGACAAAATTGAAAAATGTTCAGAAATGGAATTTTTATATTGAACGGACTGGTTTTCAACAAAAAAGAATTGTCACTCTTTTCACCTCCTCTTGACAGCTACTCCATCATTAAATAGCAATGGGATTTTGGTTTACATCTTTGAAGAGGATTCCAATAATAGAATTTGAAAATCTTTTCAAAATATAAATACAAAAAATTAAATCTTCAAGAATCATTCTAAACAATTCAATTCTGCCAAGAAATAAATAGAAAACATGTCTCCTGCAGGTGAGATGATAATTGGAATAATTCGTCTAGTTGATTTATTTCGAAGATTCGATTAATTTTTTTTTTCCATCTGAAAAATCAAAAATGGTGAATATACCCTCTAATATTTTCATTGATCCCCAAATCCTGGAAATCCACCATTCACCCCGCTCGATGACTGTCCATTTGACGAGCAGATTCAATCAATCGTCGTCTGAATTTTCGCGATACAGAATAATGTTTGGACATGCGATTAATAGAGGGATGTTGCGGGGCGCGTGCCAGTACCAGGGGTGGGCCAAATTGCCGGATTCGGTTCAACAATCGGTGGGGGGATGCAGGGGGACGGCTATTATGTAATGGACGCAGCGTTGGAAAATATGCGGAAAGAACAACAATACTGTTGAAATGTGTCACGCAGTGAACGTTTGTCGCGAATTCATCTGGTGTTGGTGGGGTGGATGCAGGCAGGATCGGCTTTCAATATTTTTAACAAGCTGATATCAGCTTCACTTGTATGTATGTATGTTTGTTTGTGAATAACTTCTTGGACAAACAGTGAGTGGCGCATTTTACTGTTAAAAGCTGGACCATTGGTCGAGCGAGTTTTCACATACATGCTCTCTTGAACTAAAAAAGTAGTCTTTATTCACTCTCGAAAAATTACAAAAAATTCACAACATCTGTTTCTAATAACGTATAGCTAGAAAAGTCATAATATCATTCCTGAAATCGAAAGATATACAGGGTGGGGCAACCCATACGACACGGTCTCTGTAAACCAAATCATTTACTATTTTGGAAATTTCTTCTCTTCATTATCTGTATATTCATTGAGGCTGCAAAAGGAAATTATTTCGGAGTATACAGGGTGGCTCAAAAAAGAGTGACATATCAAAGTTGTGTTTTTTTTATTGGAACACTCGGTAATTTGTTACAGTTTTGGATAGTTCAGGGAAAAATAATACGATTTCATAAGTTACCATGTACCTAACTGAAACCGTTTTCGAGTTATTGTTTTCTTTTTGAAAATGCTGGGTACAATTGGAGACTGAATAACATCGAAATGTATAGAAACCATCCCTTCCAATTCTTACCAAGCATCAAAGAGGTTTTAGGCGATTGATTCCGATAGAACCCGTTTCTCAATATTATACAGGAAGTTCAAAATTCATTGTCACTTCTTTATAATTTCAAACGGAGATAACTCTGTTATTTTAAAGGAAACACCCTGTATATTATCAATTTGAACAATACAAAATTCGATATTCTTTCATTTTATATCAAGGTTCCCTATACCTAGCTTGAATAGTTTTCAAGATATTGGCATTTTCAAATAGTAGTTATCATTTCAATGCATTCTTTGAATCGAGAGAGCTGTGAAATGATATTTGTTTGATTTGGTAACAGAATTCTCATTGACATCTATTATACTTCACTTCACTTCATTATATATCATTTCATAGAACTGTCACTGTTCACTGAAATGAAGTTTTTTTTCAGATCCATATTCCGACCGTAGTTCATTAAACAGACAATTGTTTTATTATTCAACTGAAAAACTACAACAAAACATGAAATACAAATGTATTCAATTGAAACTAGGTTCTCGAGAGCTACTCTTTCTATGGACTGTTCTGTTTTTTCTAATAAGTGATATTAATGTAATTAGTAATATCTTGAATAATACACACTGTGTTTTCCTATTCTGTAATTGGATCTTGTATCTGTTGAATAGTGTAATAAAAAAAGACTAATACCTAACATTCAATAACATTTGAGGCGACACTCTTCAAAAAGCAGCCCTCATTCTCTTCTTCATATTTTCCAATGTGATTGAATGAGTGTTGTAAATTTCATTTCATTCAAATATCCCCATGAAAGAATCAAGGCAAGTCAAATCTGGCGATCTCGCTTGCCAATTTTGTGGTCCTCCCCTACCAATCCACCTATGCGGAAAGCACATATCAAGCACATACATCATGGATGTAAATAACAGTGAAATGTTTGATGAAGTTAAGTATAATAACTGTCCACGAGAATTCTGTGAGCGAATCAAATAAATGTATCCAAGCTAGGTATAGGTAACCCTAATATAAAATGAAAGATAATCGAATTTTGTATTGTTCAGATTGAGAAAATACAGGGTGTTCTATTCAAAATAACAAAGTTGTCTCCGTTTGAAATGATGAAAAAGTGACAATGAATTTTGAACGTCCTGTATAATATTGGGAAACGGGTTCCATCGAAATCAATATCCTGAAACCTCTTTAATGCTTGGTCAGAATTGAAAGGGATGGTTTCTATACATCTCGATGTTATTCAGTCTCCAATTATTGTACCCAGCATTTTCAAAAAGTTTTCTTTTCGGAAATGATCGAAAACGGTTATAGTTGGGTACATGCTACCTCCTATGAAATCGTATTATTTTTCCCTGAACTATCCAAAACTGTGACAGAATACCGGGTATTCCTTTTAAAAAACACAACTTCGATATGTCATACTTTTTTGAGCCACCCTGTATACTCCAGAATAATTTCCTTTTGCAGCCTCAATGAAATATTCAATGGTTTGGTTCACAGAAACGGTGTCGTATGGGGTGCCCCACCCTGTATATAGTAGGAACTTCGGATTGAAATTGCACGACAACTCAAAATGACTGGTCTGGTGAATCTTTTGTGTTGATTTCGCCTCAAAAGCAAATTACATCGTCATAAATATCTGAATGTTTGTATATTAGAATGTATTCGTAGTACTCGAAATAGAATTGAAAAAATCTGCAGAATATATTTCATGTAATTCGTGAGGTTATATTGTTCTAAGAACCTATTTTATCTCAGGTATCTACGTAGAAAAAAACATACTATTCTGGATTCATAAAATCTACACCAGATTTTGTTCATTCATACATTTAGTCATACATTTCAATTAGTCAATTTTGAAAATCAGAGGTATCTCCATCTAAAATACATTAGGCCACAGGGACTACAGAGTAAATGTAAAACTGATTAGTGAAAGTTTTCTTCCCTAATGCAGGCATTGTTTGAAAATTTCGTGATTCAGGAAACGATATTTGTGGCCTTCTTTCTTCATTCCGGTACTTTCTTTTATTATTTCTTATTTCTCTTCTATACGTTGCCTTCATTTACAACTTCCAAGTAATCATTAACTCTTATGGCTCGAGAAGAAAAGGGGACATTTTCTTTCGAAAATGGTAGTTTTCGTTTGACAAAAAAATTATTCTGGTTCTCTATAAGTTATCTGTTGAAAACGGTGATGATTGAGAATTCACTGATCATTGGATTTAAATAACGAATTCATTATGAATTACCAACAATGTATTCGTGCTAGTTAAAGCTATGGTCATTCAATAAAATGCCTCTGAAATATGAAAATTTATAATGGACCATTATAGGATATCCAACATAAGGAATGTACATTGCAATATAACAATATTCATTAATTTTCTTGACAACAATGAAAATGCAATAGTATACAATAATATCACACAATAAATATGGATTCTCTTCCATCAGGCAAAATATTTTCCTGAAGTTTTCTGAAGAAATTTATAAAATCGCCAATAATCATCATCACACATATTTCAGTGATGGAATGTCAAACTTCCGATATCAGATTTTGAACTTCTATAATTATTCTTACATGCCCCCTCTGAAACTCTCTGTATACCAACATCAAATCATCAGATATCACAGACAGATCCACAATCTTAATGCGTCTTTCGTCTACGCTAATTGCGTTCCACCCCTTCAAATTTCATGAAGTAGGCACAAAACTTCGAATTCTCCACCTCAATAAGTTGGCAATTTACGTCAGACTCGGTTTATACACTACCCTAATGAATGTTTATACAGATTGAAGCTACAACAAATTCATCCCCTGTATACACCTCACAATACCCCCAATTAAGGGTACGCGGTAGTGGGCCAGGGATGTTGTGGTAATGCCTAATCCTCCCTAATCTCGGTGTATATATCTTTCACTTAGCTATTCATGAGTAATCCTGCTTTTTATATGGGTTATAAAGAGTCGCGTGCAGTTTTGAAATCAGCCATTGGCGCAACTCTCGATTTGGTATAGGGAATGGGAAATTATTAAATATACCAAAAGTTTCAAGTTCAAGTGTGCAGTTGACAATCTCTTCACGAGTTGTATTTATCATTTTTTTAACATTCATGCACCAGATCTGGCATAAGATATAGGAAAATGAAGAACATAATTTGGATAAAATAATAATTTTTCAGATCGAAAGAACTGAACCTGATAAATTTTCTGAAAAAACATTGAATAATGCAATCATATTTTCCATGTTACCTTATAGCACGAAAAATTTTTATTTGATGAATTATGATGGATGTCTAGAATTTTCAAAAAGTCGATACAACGTCTTGTAGTGTCAATAATCACCTATCAATATTTAGTGACAAAATTCGCTATAGAATACAAGTTTATTCTGAAAGTATCGAGAATAAAAAAAAATGAGAGCGTTTTCCTCGAACTCACTTCCTTCAAGTGGCGAACAGATAATATCTAAAACCACCCGAAACTGTACGATTCTTCATTGAGGTGTTTTGTATGGTTATTCGCCACATCAAAAATAACAATAAAAAAATATACAGGAACAGTTCGAAAATGGGTAAAATTTTTAAAAAAATTTTTCGAGCCTTTTGTATTATCGATGTTTATCAAATAGTACTAGATAACTACGTGGTAAACCTTCTTTTATGAAATGATTTTTTGTTATTGTTTAGGATTCGCAGACCCGGAGATTAAGTGGGAATAATCTCTTTAGACTAGACTCCTACCTCAATTCCAAGTATGTCTGGTATATCTTCAGAAGACATTTCAAGAGCTCAAATAATCATTCGCAATACTTGAGTCGAACGCTCATTTTTTCCACAACAATCACCATTTAATTTTAGAATCGAAACGAAACTCCATGACTTGATATTATATTATGATCTCGTGCAGCCCCTAGTGCAAAATAATCCAACACCCTTAATGTATCTGGCCCGTGTATTCCCATTTCCACCCCATTCCCATTAGCATGAGAACCGCAAGGTGTATCATGCTGTGCAACTTTTTACTTTCTATGCTGCTCTAATGCCAACTCAAACAAAATGTGATGTTCATCGTCATGCTGTTGTTTGACTATTGTGTTAGTATTTTCGGAAGGCTGTACAACCCAAAAGTGTAACAGATGTCAACCACAGGGCATTGTATACTGCCTTAGTTGACAGATTCTCTCTGTATGTAAACACTGTTATCGAATCCAGTGGACAGTTTGCTCCTTGCTCAAAGATGCTGACATGAAACAGGACTGTAGTGCCATCGATCCTTTCATCGTACCACTCATAACAACCTTAATTTATCATACAAGAACCAAGCTCTGACACTAATGACTGAGTTACAGGATGGTCTACTGCGGTATTGAAATAGATTTCGAATGAGTATTTAATAACTAGAAATTTCGTACCTTTCCAAATTAATAACTATAAAAAAGGTTCATGCAATATCAACAGTAACTCATAACAATAATCCAATATTCTCAAGATATTTTATTCAAGATTCATCTAGATGATTTGGTTCATATTTACTAAAGTGTTGTATATCTCCGACACTTTTTTATGGAATGTTGTGTTTTGCTTAATATGTACAATAATGTTCAATGGAAAGTTTTGCTGATCGATAATCTGAAATATACACCATTGTAGGAATACAATATGTTACTTTTTACTTCTTCATTTAACAGTGTTGAAATTTTGGTAATCAATTAATGTAGAAAGATTCAAAAGCAACATGAAAAATTTTATTGAAAATATCGTTAAACGGCATTCTATTATTTTTGTGTTTCATCAAGTTTTGAAGGGGTGTCTTTTTCTGAAATGTGGAAAATACAAAATCATCCCATTAGTATTCATTCGTTCCCAATAATCATTGAATTCGTACTTTACAATCCATTCAAAATTATGTATTGAAAAACTGTTATTCGTGATAATATCACATAAGAGCAAAATTATCTTGTTGCAACAAAGTTTATACGTTACGTCAATTTTATTTGAAGAAGCAATTTTGAAACCTCATAGAGTTTCTGAAAAAATATATTATAAAGTATTAATTATAGGCAGAAATTCATACATAAGACTAAGATAACTAGATAATCTCACACAAATAAAAATATTCCTCTCTCAATCATTCGCCAGGATCAATTTTGGGCAGGCAATTGTTATAAATTATTTTAGAAATTTTATATATAGGCATTACTTATTGTGATTAACTACAATTTTAATCGCTACCAATACATAAAAAGAACCCATCTCGATGAACTCAATTCAGTACGATTCCACAACCCATTAAACTGCACATTATTTTCACTCCATGAACAAGCATTAGCTTCTACAGAGAAGCATTATGTGATTCACGCAGTAGTAAAAGGACGAATTCTAGACCTATACTCACTCTCTAGTGATGCCAAATATGGAATTGAAATTTATATCGAAGGGTTCAATTCAATTTGCCTAATGGGTTTGGTATATGCGGATTAATCCATAGTGTTATGAATTCATCTGGTAATAATTGTTATCCGCAGCAAGGGCCCTGCTCAGTAGGCCGTTAATTTATCGATGATATACAGTTTGGATCCATTTACTTTGGATGATTAAAAAGGAAGGTTGTCAAAGTGGTTGGTTCTGGGAGACACACTTATCCTTCCACTCGTACTTTATTTCATTCTGAATGAATTTAGGTACCTGTGTAATATTATCGACTGGAAATTGAAAAGCTCTCGGCTTTGTAACTTTTGAATTCACTACGTAGTAGCCATAGTAATTAATTTCTCTTTCAATATTCTCGATAACATTTCTGCAATAGATAGAAGCAATTCCATGGGTGCATTCTTATTTCATCTTATACTTATTATTTGCTGTATAAACTTTTCATAATCATATGTCAAGGTCAAATTGTACATTTTAATGGACAGCCTAAATCTTGACGTCACAAGCTTAAAAACCTTTCCAAACAAAGCGTTCATTTCAGTTGAAACTAAGAATAAAATTGTTTGTATATGGTGATATTGAGTTCTCATTGACTCATTCTTATGAAAATTCTTATGGAATATATGGCATATGACCTTCAGGAATTTGAAAAGAACACCAATTCCTACCTATTTTTCCTTGGTTCTCACGATGTTCTCTGAACATCACAGGATGTCTCCTTTCGTGGGAAATTTTTATAAAAAAAAGAATTGTTTGAAAAGTTTTTTTGGGCTCCGCCCATTTTGACATTACACTTAGGTAGTCCATTGAAGCGAATTATATAGCATAGTATACAACTTTGAAACGCTCTCTCACATTCAGGTTGTATTTCATTGCGTTTCTTCAATAACATATAGGAGGTCGGATGTTGTCAGCATCGATCGACGTAGAAAATCGAATTGTACGAAAAATTCTGGACCTGTTGCATTTTGAATTTTCTTCCTATCGTGATTTGTTTTCAAGATATTCCATTTTTTCGAAAAATTTTGACAGATGGACTGACTGACTAAAATGTCCATATAATCTTCAATTTTCAAGATTTTAGGTTCAATCTCCGTATGCACATAAATGAAAGAGTGTTCTATCAGGTATCCTTAGAAGTGTTCCAAAATATTCAACAGGGTGTTCGATATTTCAGTTTACTTCCTTATTTCAAATGAACTGAACATGAAATTTTCACACTATCCGACGCAAAATTCAATTTCCTATCGATTTGCATGAGCATACCACATTGATAGAATGGATATTCACAGACAAATCAACAAAAATGTAAAAATACGTTCATTCGTCTCATGTTTATTTTCACAAGTGTGCTTTGGATGGTTCTGAATTTCATATTTGACGAATAATATAAATATTAATTGATTTCACAACACACAAAAAGAAACAAATATGGTGCCGCACCATCATATTGTGTTAAAAACATTACACAAAAATTTATGACTGATGGATTCGGCAAAGAAGACCATGGTAATTGCCTTCGTGGTCACATGACTTGACACCTCTCGATTTCTATCTCTGGGATTTCAGAAAAAAAAAAGTTTTCAAAAAGGCTGATAACTCTAAAAATTCCCTAGAGCCAAAAAATTGCGCTTGGCTTTCGCAAAATTGTCATAAAAAATTGAAAGGTCGACTACTGAAGGTGTCCGGAGAAGAATTATTATGTGTCGTGAACAACATGGACATTTTGAACAATTACTTGTTTTGTTTCATCCGTATATCAGAATATCATTTTTAATGCCATATTATTTGTTTCGTGATAGGTTTGCATTGGAATATCCATAGACGAAGTGGAGTTAGTCACTTCCTAATGGATTGATGTTTAGGTATATTATTCGTCAAATATGAAATTTAGAACCGTATTTTCACATTTTTGTTGATATCTCTGTAAATATCCATTTTATCAATATGGTATGATAATGCAAATCGATAGGAAATTAAATTTTACGTCGGATAGTGTGGAAATTTCGTGGTCATTCTATTTGAAATGAGAATGTTATTGCAATTTGAAATTTACAGAAAGTAACCTGAAATATCGAACACTCTGTTGAATATTTTGGAACACTTCTAAGGATACCTGATAGAACACTCTTTCATTCAGTCAGTCCATCTGTCAAAATTTTTCGAAAAAATGGAATATCTTGAAAACAAATTACGATAGGAAGAAAATTCAAAATGCAACAGGTCCAGAATTTTTCGTACAATTCGAAAATAAACAGGGTGTTTCATTTGAAAAAAAAAAATTCGATATCACTTCCGGTTTATCCGGAAGTAACAGAGTATTGAAAATCTTTTAGGAAGATAGAACACATTCAGAAGTAGCATCCACCAAAATTTCAAGTTGATATCTCTTCCAGTTCTCCATAAACCTCTAATGAACCAGTTAGGTGAATCACCCTGTATACGTTAACGTATATAATTTGTTTATGCCTTAAGGGTCTAATGTTTCAAACTTCACAAATTGTGTATTATTCAATTCAGATTGTACATGACATGGCATAATCAAATGTTATTAATTCTAAACCATTTATAAATCGACACATCCGACTATTTTGCTATGGTGATGCGTATGATTCGTTATTCATGAAAGGTATCTCTCTCGAGTATAACGATGTATAAATTGGTCGATTTTCATATTACCTACTCTTTCTGTGCCTTATGACATCATCATTTTTTTTTATTGGTAAAAAGTTATAGGATTGCTTATGAACGCATATAAAAAGGACCAAATGCAATTGAGACGGTAGAGAGAACAGATGTGACTCGAGAATTTATGTGTTTACGTGAATAAAATGCATAGACACTTTAAAGCATCCTAATCCTATTTATACACATGATTTTTTCAAAAAGCATAGCGAGGGTGCATTAACGAGACAACAGGAACCCTCCCCTACTCGTGATCAAATCGAGAAAGAAACGTAATAAGAATACGTTATATCACACAGAATTTCGAGAGCTCGATTTGCGAGGATTTCAAATCGTGTTTCAGAAGAATCCAACCTGAGAAAAAATGTAAACAGAAATAAATTTTCGATCTCCCCTGACATTATTATCGTTATTTATTTGAAACATAAAATGTGGCCGCGTAAGTACAAAACGGATCATTTCGAAAATTTTATGAGAATTAAAATATTTTGGATTACTTGGTATTATCCGCAGATCAATAGAAAAATAAAAACCGTGTATCCAGAACCTTCCTCATATATACAGAGGTGAGCACAAAAATCGGCCAGAGCTGTAACTTCTGAATCATTCGAGATCGAAATTTGAAATTTGGTGGGTAGCAAATATATATATGATATTGTTCATTTTTTGAAGAGAAAAATTGTATTCGATCATTTCCAGTCGAATCGGAAGTGACCCCGAACTTTTGATTTTCAAATGGAACCCCTGTATATTTTTCCATTTTTAGGATATCATTTTACATTCACCAGTAGTTTTTCCAGATCATTTTGTGTGAAACGGAAAGAACAACAAAATGAACTCCACATCAATCTTTATTATTTTCAGTAGCATAGAAAGAGGGGCGATAAAAAATTATTGCGGCAAGCCTAATATTCGATGCCTAAGGATTTCTATAATTATTGAAAACTTTTTTTTGTCATTTTGATCTGGAAAAACTACTGGTGTATGTAAAATGATACCCAGAATCTGAAAAAGGAAAAATATACAGGGGGTTCCATTTGAAAATAAAAATTTGGGGTCACTTCCGGTTAGACCGGAATACAATTTTTCTCTTCAAGAAATGAACAATATCATGTAGTTGCTACCCACCAAATTTTGAATTTCGATCTCGAATTATTCAGAAGTTACAGCTCTAGCTGATTTTTGTGCACACCTCTGAATATGTTTGGTTATGCTAGTTGATGGTCAAGTCAGTAAAACCCACGATAAAAAAGGAGAGCAAAAATTGATTGATGGGCTAGAATGAGAGCCTTCAAAGTGTCTTAAATTATAATTTTGCAAAAATCATATGTTTCTGAATAAGTGATTTGGCTAGCTTTCCGATAAAGCTGTGTGTAATAAATTAGCCTTCAATTATAGCCAAAGAAAATTTCGACATATCGAAAATAGTTTGGCTTAATGGAGATAATTCACAACCGACTTCCGATAATTCCTTCAATGAAAATCGAAAACATCTCAAGTTCATTTGCAGCTAATACAAATTCAAAATCATATGAATATGGACATATTTTAATAGCTCATTATTAATATAGCATTTCATGAAATATGGATGCAATCATACAAAAATGTATCACAATGTTATTTTAAGTATCAGGTCAATTTTCATGATTAATCTACTTCTTCTGGTCTGACAGGATGAGTTAATGGTATAACAGATTTTTTGTTAGCATCTCGGGAACATGCCTTTCGCATATCTAAAAAAACATAAATGTATGTAATCTAAATGACTCTTCATTCTCAAGTAGGAATATAATGAAAAAAATCTTTATTGAAGATAAAATTCTCACCATAGGCATCTTCATCTGGATCTCCTGAATAATATTCCAAAACTGTTCTATAAACGATATATCCTAAATTCTTATACATTGTGATAGCTACCTTGTT
This sequence comes from Plagiodera versicolora, assembly GCA_037013635.1. Taxonomy (NCBI): domain Eukaryota; kingdom Metazoa; phylum Arthropoda; class Insecta; order Coleoptera; family Chrysomelidae; genus Plagiodera; species Plagiodera versicolora. Next base: position 1,497,559 of record CM072978.1, read on the forward strand.
GCTCACTCTTACAAATAAATCAACAAAATATGTTCTTTTCCTACAAAAATGAAAATACTGTATATGACAAACTTGTTTAAATTGAAAATATTCCTCTAATGCATTATTTGATAATTATTGTTTTAGAGGTCATTATGTTAAGACATTCCATATAATTCAATTTCAACTGAGCAGAATCATAAAATAGTTTTAGTAGAAATGATTTCCAGTTTGAACAAGTACTTTATGAGTGGATCAGAATTATCATAAAGTACTTATTAGTGGAAAAGTAATTGAGTGCCATGAATTCACCTCAACTACCTTACTGATCTTAAAAACCATTACTATAATCATGGATAGTAAATGATTGCATACTTTTCTGATACTTCCTCTAGAAAATTCATCAAGGATGCTGCTAACCCAAGTCTACGAAAGTATGGTGAAACTGTTAATGCAGTAACATGGCCATGCCAGTTTTCTCCAATGCCTTCAGCTTTACCCATAACTAAAAATGGTGACAATATTCATGAAATGATATTAAATCTGAATGGATACATACTATATCCCATAATTTCACCACTGGGAGATTCTGCTACTTGGAAATATTCAGGCCAATGAGCCAAGTATTGCATGTAAAAGGATAATCCATAGGTCTCTGTTAGTGGATCTAGATTTCTAGAAAGGAAACTTTCGAATCAAATAATTTAGACATATCTGTATAAACTCACACATTATTGAATTTGTACATATCGTCACATACAAAAGGCCTCAAGGTGGTCATTTTCGGTTGATAGGATATGCAGGAAATCCAAATTATATGAGTGTAACCCGTGTTAAAACTACAGATTAATGATTATATTTACCATTTTTATGTTGTCATTTGTATAGAATTGACACATGATCTGAAAAGAAAGAAGAATCAAAATTCTTGACAACTTGGGATATCTGTCATCTAGCGTAGGCGGATAATTTCTGACTTCTACAGATGAGACGATCCAAATCTACTATGTTCAGAATTAGTAAAATTCTTTCGAAAGTAACGTAATGGCTTCATTATAAGAGTGGCTACATGAGTTTTTCTATCCACTAATCGTTTTAAAATTATCCAGCTATTTGTACGATTCACGATAAAATGATTGATGTAAGCTCTTCAAATTACGCAAAAGGCGAGGTGAGTACTTGAATTATTTTTTCTTGCATTTGGTGAGTTCCATCATCAATATTCACTCAATATAATTGTTTCATTACCTGTATCATCACTTGAAAAAGAGTGAAACATTTTCTAACCTAAATTATAACATTTCAGTCAATTTGTGGGATTGATGGGAATCTATTCAATTCAAGAACCTCGCATTCGTCACAGAGTTCCCGAAATTTACATATTCACAGGACTATGCAAGAAATCATCCCTAATGTCTACTTGGGGCCCTCTTATTCAGCTCAGAAAAAGTACCTTCTAGAGCATGGTATCAGCTACATAATTTGTGTTCAACAAGAATATGAAGGTCACATTACAAAGCCACAAATAAATGATCCAGCATTTGCATATCTCACCTTACAAATAGCGGATGAGGTTACAGAGAATATCATAAGATTCTTCCCCAAAGTACGGCAGTTCATTGATGAAGCTCTTGCAAACAATTGTAAAGTTTTAGTTCATGGAAATGATGGAAACTCTAGAAGTGCTACATTGGTGTTGGCATATATCATGGAAAAATTTGGATTAAGTTGTGGGTAAGTTAAGTTTGAACCTGTGATTGCCCATGTTCTTATGCTCAATATTTTAATATGCACCATTTCCTATATGCTCTCAATATTTTGACAATACAATGAAGTTTCAAAATATAAAAATAATTAACATAACAAAATCTCTATTTCAGTGATGCTATGCAATATGTGAAACAGAAGAGGGCCACTGTGAACCCTAATGAAGGCTTTCGTGCTCAGCTCCTAGAATACGAACCCATGTATAAAGCCAGCCAAACATTTTCCAATGGAGGTGGATCATCTAGTGATAGCCGAAATAAGCGAAAATTTGAACAGCTTGCCGAGACAGTGCACTATGATCTCATTCAAAGACCCCCAAGTCCAGATTCAACAAATCATAATCAAAATGAAGTAAATTCCTGTAAAAATTTTTCCGATAACCTGTATAGGCTCTTGAGGAAGAGCAGAGGTAATTAGAATAACACATGAAATGTTTTGTGGATGATTGTTCTGGAAGTGTGGAATATTATGAGACAATTTTTTGTCTCATAACTTTCAAAGTGATATCAACTATGACTGCCAAAGACTTTGAGAAATATAAATCTTGCTTCCACAATTATTTTTCATAATAGGCAAGATCACAAAATCATAAATTTGCTTCAAACCCTGGTCCAAGATCAAACATATTGATAAATATAGTGTATTTGAAATTTCTTCGAAAAAAATATCGTGATATGTATCAGAAAAAACTTCACTTTGAAACCTCTTTATTCGGCGAGACTTCAAAAACAACTTCTCCTTTTGTCAGCTGTACGAATACTTGGTCAGATATTTTATTCAGTTTCGCCACGAAAATTTCACTAGTGTAGTGCAAGTCGGTACTTAAATGAAAACCCCATATTTTATGGTTGTAATATGGATTCCATTACCAGTGAAAAATATATGTGGGGGCTATGAATTTTCCAGTCTACTGACAATGAGAAGAAATATGATGAATAACACTTGGCAACACTGTAAAATATCATTCTGTCGCTGGCGGTAGGTTCAACACTTACATGTTTATGAGTTCAGTAAAAATTTTTGAAAAGCTTAGTTACATTTTGCAACGTTATAGATGTCGTGGTATATTTTCAAAAATTTTGTGATCTCGCCCATTTATTGTGGATGAAAAGTAAGCTACTAATTGGGACCAATTCCATTGGAATATTTTTTTGTTTTCTGACGCACATCCTACAATTTCAGAACCCTTTCCAGTAAATTCTTCTACATAAAAGTAAATTGTAATTGAGAAAAGCTGCAGAAAAAATATTCACTAAGTATAAAAATGAATAGTAATAGTATGCACATTATTTATATCAACTAGGACATCAATTTCACAGGGAGAACTCAAAATTGAGGTGTAATTGTTTTGTAGATTACGGATGTTGAGAATGGTTATACACAAAAAGTCTGCTTTTAATCATCAAATATTTCCTGAATTGTGGAAGCCAGGTATATAATCCAAATTAATTTTAATGTCTGAAATACCCATAAATTATCATACTATCTTGTTGTAGAGTGTAAAGATACTTCAGTGCCTCTTGTAAATTTTATTTGAAGAAAATCAATATTTTTATACTTTTGTACAGATTCCTTCTTTTCTCTCATTCAAGAAATAGATCTATTTTATTTCAAAAAAAATGTTTTTCATTCACCCTACATGAAAAATAGACACCAATTATTAAAGGAGATTCGATTTACAAATTTTATTACTTGATGAAGCAATTTTGAATTGTTTACCCTAACAATTGAGTTACATAATTTATTTCAAAATATTTGTTGAATGTACCAAGATTGTTATGAAACTATTTTGGCTGGAATTTTTGCACAGATCAGATCACTACCATCATCTGCTTTAAGCTCCCATTGGATTGTGACGGTTACCTATAACAAAGAAAAATATTTCAAAATTATATAAATTCACATAATCAATACAGCTTGGAGGATATCGATTAGATGCATTTTTTGCACTATACGGCTGTATGAGAAAAATTTTGTTTCTCAGCAATGCAGTTAATACTGAAAGAAAAAAACTAGAAGTAATTTCGAATCAAAAGGATTTCCACACAGGATAATTTAATCTTTAAGCTATTTTGATTGTAAAAAAAATAATTATATGTTATGGTTTCATCATGACTTGAAAATTGTAATCATAGAAAAATATCCTTCAAGTTTTGACACCAATATAAAAACGCCTGTTTTTTTTCCTCCAATAATACAGTTTTTCATACAGTTCAAATTTTTTGTGGTATCACATGAAAAAGTTGAATAATTGTACACCTCCTACCTATTCAAAAATGAGGGTAACTAATACTGAATTACAAAAAATATATATATTTACTCTTGGATAGGATGACAACACTGGTAATGTTGTACTGTAAGTGTATATTTCTCCTGCTTTTATGGGACAGCTTACTCCCGAATCAACACAACCATTTGGGTTTGGTAAAGCAAAACTTGTTTTAATGCCAAGGACTATGCCATAAACGACTGCTGTAACGTTTGATGATTCCACATCTGAAAAATTTCAAATACAAATCTTAGGAATGAATATGCTATAATATTTCGAACAGGTGTTGTGACAGATCTGGTTATCTTTCAGTATCATCAGTGCAGAATGAAAAGTAGCTTGTTTACCATTGAAGTTCCATTGTAATTTCAAAATGGTTCGAAGCATACATTTTTCATTTGAATCAAAATTATAAATATTAGTTATTTGTTATCTAATAGGATAGCTTGAGAAAATTATTCGTTATTTATGCACCATGCATGAAGAAGTCAATTGTAAAAAACAGATATATTTTTTATATAATTGTTTTGAATAATCACTACTACCATCTATGCTATAATGGTGTAAAATATATCGTAGTCATCAGCGAATTTATTTTCAACAACAATGAAAATGTCTGCCTACATATTTTTTTCTAATTTCACACTGTATTACAATGAACCTTACAAGGTCAACTAAAATTTCATGCTATTGAGGTTTATTCTCATTGTGCTGCATTGTCAGAGATGAATAATATAGAGTGTTCTTTCTGCACATTTGGATCATGCTACAGTATCTCTCTGTTTTTAAATTTGCTTTCACATCAAAGCGTTTCCTTCTTCATTTTTTTATAGTCATTGGAGTCAAAAAATTCGAAATAGCTTCAAGTAACAAATATGGAAAGTTTATCATTATCCTGTTAGGGCAGGGGTTCCCAAACTTTTTTGTACCACGCCCCCCTCTGGTTATTTGGAGACCCCCCACGCCCCCCTACACATATCAGCTTTCCATTTTGCAATACCCTATTTCCACGGTGCCGTACATACCAACTCCTACTTGTACAAGTATGTGCCTACTTGATACGGTGAGTAGGTAGATTTTTCGATCACTGTTGAATGCGGTAACGCAGAATGGAAAGATTCAATAATTGTACGTATAGTGAAAATTAAAACAAGTATTACATGAAAAACGAATATAATTGAATATATTGAACTCTTGTGTGTTTTGATCTGTTTTATTTTAAACAATGGCTTTAATTTTTCACAAACACTTGACCATTATTATGTCAAGTGAATATTCTTTATGTGGAAGCGTGGAAATTATTGGTAAAAAAAAATCGTGGAAATTGAAACATTACAAAAACAATTTTGAAAACTTAGAAACTCTTTATTTCAGAAATCTGAGGAAATTATTTTTGTACTTTTTTTTTATTTATTTCATTTGGGTGTCACGCCCCCCATGGACTTTCTCCACGCCCCCCAGTTTGGGAACCACTGTGTTAGGGTATATTGATATTTTACGTCATGCTTCCTTACAGTAGGAATATAATAATTATAATATTTATTTCACTAGTTTGAAAGTACATTGCAGAAGCAAAAACGATTACAGTGTACAATGACTAGGAAAAAGTCACAGAGAGTTAAAAGTAAGAAAGGCAGAAAACAATATTGAAAAATCGACAAAACTCCTAATTGGATCAACAGTAATCTTTCCCTCAGGAACTATATTAGAAGTATTTGTAATTTTGAGAACGCCCATACAAGGGTTTTATTATAGACTGGATCTTGATTCCCAATGAAATTATGTTATATTGATAGCACTTCCGATTATACCGAAAATGCACATCAACTTCCAATGAAACGATACTTTTACTGAATTGTGATAGTGGACATCCAATATATATCAATGCGTAATTGACAGAGATGTACAAAATGGTCATACAAAAGCATTTAAATACAGAATGCAAAATACTTTTCAGATTTACTATTTCAAATGCAAAATACCAAATAGTTTTGCGTTTTTTATTTCAAATGCCAAATGCAAAATAGGTATTTTCAAAATACTTTTACAAAATAAAATACCCCCTGACCAAATCACAGATATTTTTATTTATTATAGGTACATATTTATTCATCATACATGAGCAATAAAGACACACAATGCCGAGCCGAAAAACAAATGTTTAATAACACATTACATATATGATTACACTTTTCTTATTGAAATTAATAACAACTGGAACTGGACTGGTATTGTTAAAAAGTGATGAAAATATGTACGGCACCGTGAAAATAGGGTATTCCAAATTGAAAATGAGATATGGGGGGGGGGGGTTGTTCGTGGAGGGGTCTCCAAATAACCGTGAGGGGGAGCGTGGTTGGGCCTCCTAATAACCAGGGGAGGCGTTGTACAAAAAAGTTTGGGAACCCCTTCCATAGATAATGTTCGCCGTTTTTGTTGGAAATTGACACTTCTGTAAGACATTACTTGACATAAGGCTCTGACCAAAGAAGAAAAATATGTCGCGCATGGTTAGCAGGCGCCTCTATCGGTCGAATTCGGCAATATAAGCAGTTTGTTTTGTTTGACTGGTAATGTTGGCTAAACTTAATCATTAAGTATTTTGCATTTTGAAATGAATATTGAAAATACAAAATGCATCTCGAATGGCATTTCAAATAAAATACAAAATACTTTTTACTGAAAGGTATTTAAATACAAAATAGGTATTTTGCATTTTCTATTTGCATTTAAAATGGAAGTATTTCAAATAAATCACATCTCTGGTAATTGAATTTTCTTATATTTAGTGGAAGAAAAACGTATGAATTGAATCAAGTATGGATTATCATCATTCTTTTTTATTACGTTCCAAAATACTTTTCATTCAGCACACTTTCAAATCTTGCTTTTGAATATACTATTCGCACACACGAATGATTGTGATAAGTAGATATAATAAATTTAATGAGTTGACAAACGTTTACTATATTAACATTATGTTTGTCAGTGCGAAGTTCTTCTCTTATCTCTTACTTGATTTGAAGTCAATATTCATGGTGGCATTTGTGTTCTTTTTGAGAGGGCATCTTGCTTTATCACCACACCCGACGATATCAACTTTGACTATCGACCCAGATGTTGACCCTAGAAAAGATAAAAGATAAACGTTTAGTAACTTTGATGAATACTATATAATAATACTCAAACAAATTTCAGTTCCTACAGAATTGATAAATATATAATATAGTTTTCAAATATATTCACATATCTATATTGAAATTAAATATGTGTATACACATTTACGGAGTGTAGAACAGTTTTACAGCATAAATAACATGAGAGGAATTTTTTGTGTTGATTTTTCCGCTTATCTTTCATGAACCATTTGAGGTACTGGTGAATTTTTCAAAAATAACATGCAAAACTGTTGATCTATACAGGGTGATTCACCTAACTGGTTCATTAGGGGTTTATGGAGAACTAGAAAAGATATCAACTCGAAATTTTGGTGGATGTTACTACTCAATGTGTTCTATTTTCCCCGGTTGAACCGGAAGTGATATCAACTTTGTTTTTTCAAATGGAACACCCTGTTTATTTTTACATTTTCGAATTCTACGTAAAATTCTAGCCCTTTTGCATTTTGAATTTTCTTCCTATCGTGATTTGTTTCCAAGATATTCCATTTTTTCGAAAAATTTTGACAGATGGACTGACTGACTAAAATGTCCATATAATCTTCAAATTTCAAGATTTGCGGTTCAATCTCCGTATACACATAAATGAAAGAGTGTTCTATCAGGTATCCTTAGAAGTGTTCCAAAATATTCAACAGGGTGTTCGATATTTCAGGTTACTTTCTGTAAATTTCAAATTGCAATAACATTCTTATTTCAAATAGAATGACCACGAAATTTCCACACTATCCGACGTAAAATTTAATTTCCTATCGATTTGCATGATCATACCATATTGATAAAATGGATATTTACAGAGATATCAACAAAAATGTGAAAATACGCTCATTCGTCTGATGTTTATTTTCACAAATGTGCTTTGGATGGTTCTAAATTTCATATTTGACGAATAATATGAACATCAATCCATTAGGAAGTGACTACCTCCACTTCGTCTATGGATATACATATGCAAACCTATCACGAAACAAATAATATGGCATTAAAAATGATATTCTGATATACGGATAAAACAAAACCAGTAATTGTTCAAAATGTCCATGTTGTTCACGACACATAATAATTCTTTTCCGGACACCTTCAGCAGTCGACCTTTCAATTTCTTATGACAATTTTGAGAAAGCCAGGCGCAATTTTTGGGCAATAGGAAATCTATAGAGTATTCAGCCTTTTTGAAAACTCTATTTTTTCTGAAACCCCAGAGATAGAAATCGAGACGTCAAGTCACGTGACCTCGAAGGCAATTACCATGGTCCACCATTGCCGAATCCATCAGTCATCAATTTCTGTATAATGATTCTAACACCATATGATGATGCACCATATTTGTTTCTTTTTGTGTTAGGAATCAATTAATTATTCGTCGAATATGAAATTTAGAACCATCCAAAGCACACTTGTGAAAATAAACATGAGACGAATGAGTGTATTTTCATATTTTTGTTGATACCTCTGTAAATATTCATTTTAGCAATATGGTATGCTTATGCAAATCGATAGGAAATTAAATTTTGCGTCGGATAGTGTGAACATTTCATGGTCATTCTATTTGAAATAAAAAAGTTATTGCGATTTGAAATTTACAAAAAGTAAACTGTAATATCAAACACCCTGTTGAATATTTTGGAACACTCCTGGGGATACCTGATAGAACACTCTTTCATTTATGTGTATACGAAGAATGAACCTCAAATCTTGAAAATTGAAAATGATATGGACATTTTAGTTGATCAGTCCATCTGTCAAAATTTTTTGAAAAAATGGAATATCTTGAAAACAAATCACGATAGGAAGAAAATTCAAAATGCAAAAGGGCTAGAATTTTACGTAAATGTAAAAATAAACAGGGTGTTCCATTTGAAAAAACAAAGTTGATATCACTTCCGGTCCAACCGGAAGTGACAGCATATTGAAAATATTTTAGGAAAATAGAACACATTGAGTAGTAGCATCCACCAAAATTTCAAGTTGATATCTTTTCCAGTTCTCCATAAACCTCTGATGAACCAGTTAGGTGAATCACCCTGTATACATAATAACTTTCATTGTTTGTTATTATTATAAAATTGACATATTGTTCTCATCATCACTATTTGTTTTCTTCACAGATGTGCAGTTTCTCAATTCTATTATTTATTGTCATCGGCTTATCGCTCAATACATGTTGATTTGAGTCATTGCAATCGATTGTAAACAACTCGTCTCGAAAAATTGGTGTGTCTCTCAACTGCAAACATTTCTGTTCTGTTAGGCAGCTCGCATACCGAAGCAATACGCAACTAGCAACATGCAACATAAGGGATAATATTGTGCTCTGGACAGGCGATAACGATCAAGTTGTGTCGGTGTACGAACCCTGCTTTGAATAAATGTGAAATACGTATCGACAATATTATCCCTTATTGCTTGTTGCCTGTTGCTAGTTGCGTATTGCTTCGGTATGCGAGCCGCCTTAATTTTTATTGTGTTCGTTGGACGTTCAAGTTGATTATTCTTATTGTGTTTCGCACTGGTATTCATTGAATGTTTGAAAAAAAGCATTAGTTAATGTTAGTTGAAATTAAATATTTTGAAAATTGTTTCTTTCAACTCAGAAATGTATTTATGTTATCGGCACATACAGTGATTTTCCAGTTGGGAACTGTACATTCGAAGAAATGTATTTGAATTAATTTATCATTATAGTGAAAAACGACTATCTGGAAGTTATTCATCAATTCATGGGATAATATATTTTCAATACATGTGGTATACGGAATGGCTATTTTGAAATATTCAATGAACTCGTGTATCGTGGATTGTTAATTTATCATTCACAATCATTTATTCATGTTATGTATGTATTCGAATAATTTTAGTTACTCATATTTCATAAGATACGAGCAGTCAAAATTAGTTTTTGATAAATTTTATCAGCAAACTATTTCACGAAATATACCGGGTGTTTCATCAATATGGTTAAAAAATCAAACCGAGAGTAGAGAGGACTAAAATATGACGATTGGGCGCAACATCGCTTATACAAATGTTAATGGTTAAAAAGATACAGTGCGTTCAATTAAGTTGAAATTTTATTTGCAAATTTCTCTATAGCTTCGACAGTTTCTATGATATCAGTCTCTCTGACACTAAGAAAACTAACTATTTGCTTGTCTGACAGCAACCTACTTGTTTTTTCTTGATAAAATTATTTGAATTTATTTTTGCCTTCAATACTCACAATCGGGTTTATCGTAAAAACGTGCTCAATCGTCATATTTTGGTACTCTATACTCTCAGTTTAATTTTTTACCATATTAACGAAACACCCTGTATATAGAATTGAAATCATATATTTTGAATATATTTTTGAAATACAGAAAAGCGATAGTGTTATTCAAAAATATGATAAAAATGATATACACAGTTCTGTTATTTGCATTCATCAGTAGATGAATAAGATTTATTCCATTAGGAAGACATGATCAGGTTTCATCCTGCATCTCAGTAGGTACTCTTCCACAAAATGTATTGCCTATTTCCATTCGAGAAATATAATGAAAGAAAAGGAATACTCAAATATATAATATACTCAAATAAAATGACTATAATATATGTATATAGGCATCTCAGTGCATTTCAGAAAAGACAAAGGCAAAATAAAAAAATACTGTTTTATAGGAATCAATGATTGATACCTTGGTATATTCTGACCTCCTTATTTCATTTCAGTATCTTGATTCGAATACAAATGAGCAAAATCACACCACCAATAAGATAATAAATATGTATATTTTTTCCAGAACTTACCACAATCTTCTATGTCTGCCGCAAAACAAACACCTAGAGACAGAAGCACTACAGAAATAATTAAGATTTTCGATTCCATTTTCCGTCGAGGTTCAGCGATGAAAGAGAAGGAGTGAACTAGAAATATCGGGCTCGGTGTCTTGAAAACTGAGCGTTCGCCAAGTAACGAATACTGTTGACTCCAACTCGGTTTTGATAACTTCGAATTAGATTATAATTTGTGCCGCGTATTGTGACCAGTGAGATAAACAACAAAGCTGAAGATAATGACTCAGAGATGGTCAATCAGCCATCAATGACGTACAACTATAACAATCGTACGACCATACCTATTATTTCATACACCTACCTATTCATTATTTTCGCAATTGCAATCTCCAACTAAATTATATGATAGTACTGGAAGGTTTCGATAAATATCGATTTTTTTTCTCATTCTTAGCGAATATGAAATGTATAGAGAATAAAAACTGCTTATTGTCTGTTTAGTTTTGCAGTTTCAAAAAAATTATTGATTTGTTGAAACATGAATTTGAATTTTGTGCATCATAAAAAAAATTCGTTTGCTCACTTCTATGCATTGTGATGTTGATCTATGGGTTCTGAATTATAGAATCAGATGGCGACTCCCTGTCCTTTCTTGCTAATTTCATTAACGTACTTTTTGGAATAATTTTGAATACGCTCATCCATGAGATGTTACGCATTTCATTAATTTTGATGAAAAAAAATTCACAATTTGGTATGAACACGGTGATTCTCTTTAAATTTTGCTCTCATCATGCGATCTCGATTTCGATGAATATTTTTGTTGGTAATCATCTCGAAAAAAAAAATTGACGTCCATGTGATAACATCTGATCGTGTTTTTTGGGTCAAAATACGAAAGCACCAACAAAATTTCTTATTCAAAAACAGTTCGAATGATGAGAGCAAAATTACCAAAATTCTTTGAATCTTTGGAAAATTCTAAAAAAAATATCGAAGGTAAAGAATGAAGCTGAAGAATCTGCACAGCAATTCAATGTTGAATGGTTCGGTGATAAAACAATAACTGAAGCAATAGCTCATTGTGTATTTCAACATCCAACAAACTACCAGTGCCAAACACAATATGGATTATCAACTTAAACGTCCAAGGTGGTCCAAGAATATAACAGAAATGTTCGAAGCTGTTCTACAGAGCTGTTCTACCACCAGACCTAAAAGACACGACCATTTTGTGACGCGCCTCAGATACTCTCTATGACTTGGCCATACATTCACCTGACGTCATACATCCACGATCACATATTTTGAAGCTAAAGGAACTTCAGAAACGGCATATTGGCAACACCGTACCACACATTCTTTGTACGTGACACGTCACTGACGTAGTCTGATTCTGTGCCATCGTGGCGACGTGACAACTACGAAACTAAGAAATACCATTAATACGAGTTTCATTATTTGTAAGCTGTTGGTTTTGACTGTTGTAAATTCACAACTTTGTCGACGTAGTGTTTATTTGCATAAAAAACAGTCTAGCGATTATAATTGTAAGTAAAATTGCTCATTGCAACTCCATTACTTTATGAAATAAAATCTTGCATTTTCTACAATATTTTATACTTTCAGAAATATGGACCAGGTAACTAAATTCATTGAACCAGGAAAGCAGTTCGCCAAGGATTCCATCAGATTAGTTAAAAGATGCAACAAACCAGATAGGCGAGGTGAGAATAACTGTTCATTATATTAATTTTAGTCATTACTTGAAAGTCAAATATGGTACAATTTGAGAGTAACACTTATTCAACCATATGTTCTTCAAATTACTAAAGGTTTTGTTGGTTTTTAGTTTCCTATGTCACATTTGAAAAGTCCATCATATGTTTATTCGAATCATCAATATACAGTACAGGGTTGTACTCTACCATGTATCTTATGTTTTATGATGGTATATTTTGCATTAAATTCAAGTTGATAACCCAATGTATAGTAGACCATGTAAATATAAAGGTTACTCTAGAAAATAAAAGTAGGATCAACCCAAATGCTTTTGAATTTTGTATTCATTGACTTTTTTATTTCAGAGTTCCAGAAGATTGCAATTGCAACTGCTATTGGTTTCTGCATTATGGGTTTCATAGGTTTCTTCGTGAAACTGATCCACATACCAATCAACAATATTATTGTAGGATCATAAGTCATCATATAACTAATCATGGTTCATCGATTTCTCATCATGTTTCACAGCAATTATTTTTTTAAGAGTAATAATTTATATACCCAATTGGATATTTATAATTCCCTCATTTGCATCAAGTGAATTGAAGTAAATCGTTGTTATTTTGTAAATGATTTTTATTTTCTGGATAATACACCCTAGAAACCTCTTACCATTACAACATTGAGTAAAATAGTAATATGTACATACTTTTTCCAATTGTGTTTAAAGTTATGTAATTTGTATAATATTAACTTCCATTATATATCAAATGAAGCATAGTTTGGAATAACACAACATTGAAAAGAATTGTAGTCAATCATGATTCCTCTTAGTCAATTCTTGATGAATTAATGATGAAAAAGTGTTACGATTATGTATGTTTGTGGCCTCGCAATATAAATTATCAAACTAGCAGCATAACTTTGTATAAAATTATATCAAATTTTGCCCAAAGTATGTCAATGTTCTGCAGAGCATCAATCAACTTCAAACATTTTTGTTCTGGTAATTTGTATTTTGTTCGTTCGGCGTCCAAGTTAATAATTCGTATTGTTTCATGCCGGTAGTTTATCAAATGTTCAAAAAAGGCATTCCCTACACAACTACCTATTTTTTCAGTCCGAATCATTTGAATCGATTGGCTGTGACGTCTGGTGCAGATTAGATTGGATTCCTCTCTAGAGATCCAGTAAATCCCATAGGGACTTTATAGAAACCTAATGGGAAATTTACACAGAATAGAAAAGAAACATTGACACCTTTAAACCATTCAAATCGGCAGGGGTAGACGGGATATTCCCCGCATTATTGAAGAAAGAAAAGGGCTTACTAATCCTCATCCTTAGCAAACTATACAGAAATAGCCTAGCTATGCGATCCCTGAGGCTTGGAAAGCTGTAAAAGTAGTCTTTATACCTAAACCTTTCTCGTGCTGATTACACGGAGGCGAAGGCATATAGACCCATAAGTTTATTAACTTCCTTTTTGTTAAAGACGATGGAAAGACTAATCGACAGGCACATAAGGGAGGGGCCGCTAAGCGTTAAACTCCTTCATAACAATCAGCATGCCTACCAAAAAGGAAAATCCTGTGAGACTGCATTACACCAATTAGTTGGGAAAATAGAAGAATCACTGAACAACCAAGATATTACATTAGGCACATTCTAAACCAGGTGGAACATTGGTGTCAGGATAGGGGGCTCAAGGTCAACCCCGAGAAAACTGCACTAATAGCTTTTACTAAGAAACGTAACGTAAACCTATACAAGGGCCACGTTTTTATGGGAAAACGCTGCAGTATAGCGAGGAAACGAAGTACCTTGGAGTCTTCCTTGACAAGAAACTGTCATGGAATTCTCACATGCAGCACATCCCAAACAAAAGTAAAATGATGCTAATGGCCACAAACGGCTATACACGGCAGTGATAAGACCCAAGATAACCTTTGGCTCAATATGCTGGTGGACTAAGGTACGGCAATCCCAAACCGTAACTACACTCGGCGGTATACAAAGGCTAGCGTGCCTATGTATTACAGGGGCTATGAGAACAACCCCTACTGCTGCTATAGAAACCATGCTAAACCTCCCACCTCTGGATCTATACATCCGGGGCGAGGCAAGGCAATGCGCCTATAGACTCGAACAACAAAGCTGTTGGAAGGGTACTAAAACACATGGGCACACAACCATAAATTATATAATCAGACACCCATTTATAGAAATAGGGACTTATCATATGAGTAGAGAAATATCCTATGGAAAAAACTATGAGGTCTACACAAAACTCAAGGATGAGAAAGGATATGACGATCCACCTGGAGCCCTCACGTGGTATACAGATGGTTCAAAAACCAGCGAAGGAACTGGGTCAGGTGTCTTTTCAGCAAAACCCAAATTTGAGAAATCAAATTCATTGGGAAAGTATGCCTCGGTCTTCCAAGCTGAAGTATATGCCATAAACGCATGTGCTGTCGAAATCCTGAAGAGAGGATATAGGAGGGCGACGATTCTCTTAAGGTTAGATAGCCAAGCGGCTCTCAAAACATTGGCATCCCGGAGCATAAACTCAAAAATTGTCGAAGAATGTGCCAAAAACCTGCAGGACCTGGCAAATCACAACAAAGTAACATTGATGTGGGTGCCAGGGCACAGGGGTATTTTTGGCAACGAGGAGGCGGACAAACTAGCAATGCGAGTCTCTGGAACACCAATTATTGGGCCGGAACCAGTGATAGGGATACCCAGAGCCAGCGCTAGCAGCGATCAATGATTGGGTCTACTCTCAATACCAAATGAGGTGAAAAACTCAGAACGGTCACCGGTCTTTGTACCGGGCACTGGTTCCTGAGGAAACATCTGCACAACATAGGAGTGTTTGATACAGAACATGCAGACTGTGTAATGAGGAGGAGGAAACAGCCACCCATATAATCTTCGAATGCGAGGTTACAGCTCAGTGGAGGCACAACCTAGGGTACGTACAAGACCACCTGGAGCAATAGCAGTCCCTGAGCTTCTACTCCCTAACATGAGAATTGAAGATATGGGAATAAACTAGGGAGTTTGGAATGGTACAAAAAGCAAATAATGCTGCAGTGCCTACGGAATAAAAAGACCGGTTCCAAAACTCCTCTCAATCTAATCTAATCTGGTGCAGATACCATGGATACTAAATTTTCTTCTAATAGGTCGTTGAGACGTCATAAAGGGCATGGAATGGATGGAAGATGACAAAAAAAGTTTCGAAAATAATTTTATTTAACCAATTTCTGATAAGGCACAAAATATGTTAAAATTATATTTTACCCGTTTTCAAGGTAATATTGGTTATAAGATTTGCAATAGAGAATTGAAAATGAGTTCCTATTTAATACTCCAATTTAGCAAACCTTTAGAATAGTGCATCATGATTAAATAACCATCAATTGTTATATTTAGCCATTTAGCATACGTCTGGCCTCATAGTTAAAAAACTATTCTAGTTGACTAATCCACTGTATTTTCTTGATTGAAATTCGAGTGATTGTAGTAACATTTATGAAGAACAGTCTCAAATCCAAATATTATTTCATTACTATTATTATATTCATGACTATGTTAAGTTACTCATGAAACGGAAATGAAAAAAAAATACCATATGCTGATCAATTTCTTTCAACTGGCTTATTTAATCATGATTCAACTATAACGTTTTCGAAAAATAGAGTGTCGAATAATTTTCTCAGTTATTTTATTTTATAAAAATAAAGATGTAATGGCACAAAGAAATTTTAAATTACACCAAAGGAAATTTAGAATCTTAATGTATAGATGACAATCATCTTTTATCACATTTCAACTTACTCTAGTAGATGTTTAAAATAAATTTGGGAATGAAAAACACCTGGCATTTCATGACAAAATGACACTGTTTTAAAAGTTCAACTAGACAAGAATACTCAACTGCTACAAAATAAATCCAAATTATTCGTACAAGAAACTTTGTAGGAGAAGAGTATATTATGGAAAGCATTCTGCATTTGAAAAAATATAAAGCATATCCTTACAGCAAATTATCAAAAATAATTGCCTAAGTAATTAATAAAGAAAAATGTTTCAAAATGTATCGAAATATTGTGTCATTAGTTTTCTGTAGTTATATTATTAAAACATCACTGGATAATGGATATTTCGATGCATTTTCAAGTGGGTTTCTTAAAACAAAATAGAAATATTATATAGATTTCAGAATCATACATGTTAATCAATTTCATCATGCTGTCTTGAAAATACAATAACAATCAATCAACTTTCGCGTGTTCCAGTATAAAATGTTGAATAACTTACGAATAGTAAAAAATAATGAAAGAGTGGATACTACAAATAAAAATTTACTCAGCCAGCAGAATAAATGATCATTCTTACTATAACATGTGATGAATTGAGTAGCAAATGTTTAATAGCAAGTTTTATACTGGAATCAGCAAAATATGTATCAAGAATATGATGATTTATCTCATAACATTATCATAGTAATATTGATTTGTTTTTTGATCAACTTAACAGGAACAAAGTATTAAACTAGAAGTAAACAAGGTTTTTAGGTCCTAAGTTCCAAAATAAGTGAAATAGAAAAATATGTGGGTAATTGAAAACAACATTAAAACAATTCGCTCCTGAAATGTACAAATAGATAAAAAATCGGCAGTAACACAGTAGAAAAATTAAATATTTATCGTGAATGGAAGAATACTACAGTTCTACCACTTGGAATGCATATTATGCACCGATTTTCAATAATTATTTTTGTAATAGTAACAAGTATTAAATATTTATAAAAACCTTAACATTGGTAAAGTTCATTTCAGATCTGGTAACGTTAATAACAATGAGGTGAAGTATTAGAGGTTCTTCTAATGG
This sequence comes from Plagiodera versicolora, assembly GCA_037013635.1. NCBI lineage: Eukaryota > Metazoa > Arthropoda > Insecta > Coleoptera > Chrysomelidae > Plagiodera > Plagiodera versicolora. The sequence continues at coordinate 1,515,157 of CM072978.1, forward strand.
TTATAATGGAAAAACATTATCAAGAGAAACGAAGTTTTTGTTCATACATAACCACCGGAGGCAACCTCTGTGATAACTACGGACTAAGTAGTATGTTCTTATGTTTCAAGCAAAAAGTTGTTGAAGTATAGGCATAATAAAGATATACCAATATTTCAAAGAAGAAAATACTGATCATAGAGACTAAATAATGTGTTAATAAATACATACAGGCAGAGGATATTTTTGATAACAAATGTGACAAAATTCTTTCAAAGGATTGTGATAAATTAATCAATAATATTTTCCAAATTTGATTTTAAAATTAAAAAATCCTGATATTAAAAAAATATAATCGACTTGAACAAATAATGCGCATTTTATAATAATTAATAATGAATAATATAATCGTGCAATTTGAATTGTTTCTTCTTGAATTCTCTCCGTAATTGATCAAATCATTCCGAATGTACAGGGTTATTCATTATATTTGACTCCCACCCCATCTCCTTTATTTTTGTTTTTACCGAAAAAAGTTTGCGGGTTACATCTAGACTTTTGTTATATACTGCAAAGAAAACAATTGACTGCATAGGTCACGTGATACCGGATTAAAAGTAATTTTTTTAAATAGAACACCCTGTAAATTTTTTCATTTTTGATTTCTTTGATTGGTTTTAGACATTTTTCATTAAGCATGTCCTATACCTATCTTCAACGGTTTTTGAGTAACGGGGGTGCGCAAAGTAAAGTAAATTTTTGCCTTTGGTGTGAGCCTATTACTGACAAATATCCTATTGCCCAAAAAGGTCCATGGCCACTTTTCGAACTATCCTATTGTTTCTGTCAACATTTTCATACCAGTTTTACAAGCAGCGTGCATTAAAAGAACAATATGCATATCACAGAGGCCCAAAAAGGCCCATTTGGCCACTTTTCGAACCCTCGTTACTCAAAAACCGTTGAAGATAGGTATAGGACATGCTTGATAAAAAATATCTAGGACCAATCGAAGAAATCAAAAATGGAAAAATATACAGGGTGTTTTATTTAAAAAAAAATACTTTCAATCCTGTATCACGTGACCTATGCAGTGAATTGTTTTCTTTGCAGTATATAACAAAAGTCTAGATGTAACCTGTCAACTTTTTACCTAAACTTTTTTCTGTAAAACCAAAAATACAGGAGATAGGGTGGGGGTCAAAATATAATGAATAACCCGGTACATAATTCCCAACATCATTTATTATGCCCACATGCAGTGATGAACATAATCCAAATAAAATAAATATAAAACAAACTATAAAAAAATGTAAAAACGAACTGCGCCCAGTTCCGCACCCGATCATAAACCTTACTACTTAATTACAAGAGCTGTTTAGAGAAAATCACGCCATACAGCCGTTATCCAGCCCCGTGCTGCCATAACTTTGACTACCCGAGTAGTTATGACAGGGCGAGCCGTAGGAATAGGAAGCATCCAAGTTCGTGAACTCACTGATCTCAAAGTTCTCGTTCACCTCTTCCACAATAATACTGGGCACTTTGTTGAAGGAGGGCTTATTGTAGGACGCCACCCCCACGCTGGCCGGACGCGCCAAAACGTCCATGGATGAATTCCGGTAAGGGTTGACGGACGCCGGTCGAGCGTAAGGGTGGTTATCGATGACGGATGACACGGGCGGCAGCCTACCCAAGTGATCGCGGGTCGCCGGGCCGATGTTGTGTTGACAGTGCGGCCTGTGCATGGACAGCATGTCTATGAGGGACTGCTTCTGGCTTTGCAGCTCCTGCAGCTGGGATTTCAGGTCGACGTTTTGGGATTCCAGGACCTCCGACTCGTGAATCAGGTTGGCGGTGCGTTCGCGCTTTTTCAGTCGGCACTTCGTTGCTGCTATCTTGTTTCTTTCTCTTCTGCGCCTGCGTCGTTCTTCGTCCTCGGGAGTCAACTGAAACATGGGATAAATCTATCAGACGTATATTTTGGGGCATTTTGCTGCTTGTGGGAGATTGAATGGATTCTGAATCATTAAAATATTCATAAATAGTAGGTGGAAACAAAGAGTTGATCACGTGAGAGCTCAATATTCAACTACGATGAAGTTTGAAGGGTCCGAGAAAATCAATAAGTTTAGCCTTAAGGAAACCGGAGAAAGTCTATGGAAAGTTCAAATGCATAAAAATTCTGATGAACTTTTTCTTGCAGTCATGACTTTGTTTTATCAAAAAAATGTAATTTCAAATAATTATTTTTCAGAAGGCGATCCCCCGATAATATTTGACCTTCCAAATCATAATTGCGAAAATTGATAAAATGCGTTTATATCAACCAAAATATAGTGCTGACGTGAAAAAAACTGTTGATTGTAGTCATAAATGAGCTTGATCCTTGAGGATATTGAATTATTACTAAGGTCCTCCTCATTAATATTGAAGAATTCGGTAACCTTTCAGTGCAATATGAAAAGTACCTAAATATATCTATATTTCATTTTATATGCTTTCTCAATCGGAAACAAATAAATTCCTTCATTCGAATCATTAAAAAGTATTTAAATTTTTGTGTACATGTTTCAATATTGTTTGAATATTTTCATTCCTATTGGAATCATGAACATCAATAACTATGGCAACAATGTCCAAGGATCTAAGCAGTCATATTTCACGAATAAATAGAACCCATAAATTGTCTCCAAACATTTTTTGCTAGAACAGTCACCTGCAGTACTTTCAATGATTCAATTGATTAATATATAATTATGATTGATAAAGTTAGGTTGTGTGTAATGTAATATATTGGATTTTCCATAAATCAATCAATCAAAACATTATCACTGATAGAACATATTTTCAAGTGTTATTATTATTTATCAATTTCATATAATGGGAATAAATTTGGTATTCAGGCTCGAATGGATATTGATTCCATGAAATTATGAAATATGAAAGTATTGGAACATGTTTCTTCCCGATATAGATAACTAGATGGAGATTGGAAAAATGCCTGGAATTCAATATTTACTACATATATGGAATTGTACCATTGTCAAGACATTTCAAAAATTCATTCGTGAATAAAATGTCAAAAAGTAAAAGTCGACGGGTATTCAAAAGTGATAAGAAGACTTCGATAAATAGTAAATAATTTTGATTGCATATGAATTTCAACTATATGTTATGATAATTTGACAGACACAAGTCTCTTTCTTCGATCGATTAGTTATATCAGCCCATGTAGCTTTTTTTTTGGCCGAACAGAAAGCAGAAGTGTTTGAGTAATCTATTCGAGTACTTTTGGAATGAAGAATGCAAAAGAAAATATGGACGTTTCCGCATATCAAATTTACGACTCGTTAAAAATTTTGCAATAAAACTTCAACTACAAGGTTAAGATCATAAACGTTATTGACATAATATCAAACAACATACTTTTAGCTCGCCATTCCATACATCTCTGTTTCTACGAGTAACATAAAAAGCATTTTAGTTTCCCAACATAATGATAATTGTTTTACAGGGTGTCCGAAACTGTATGTCAGACGTTCTACGTTATAAGAATAACACAAATAGAATGGATATGACAATTGAGAAATCGTCCACCATTCTTGCTCGAGGAATTATTGCTAGAATGTTTGAAAATTCCCGTAAAAGTGATGAATTTAAACTTTCTCAATAAGGACGGTTGATAAAACTGGAACACTCTGTATATGGTATGTCGAAGGCGTTCTGAATTCGCATAAACAATAAGTGTTTCATGTCGTTGACCTTACAACCAAATAATGCATGTGTGTACCGACACATACGTAGTGGTAACCACTCACTAGTGGCCTGAAAAATACATTTTTACGACCAAGCTTGAATTACTCAAATTCACTATACTTCGTCTGCTTCATCTGAATTATTCTATCCATCAATTAATACATATTCAACTAATTAATGCAGAAGTTGTCTTTGGACATTCACAAAATGTTATGAATTGTTCATTCTCTTTTTTATGTTACCATGAAGTTACCATCCTAGTGGCCCACCTGAATTTCGCAACTAATTATTAGCAAAATTTCAGATTTTTTTACGTTTGTTGGACCAAGAGATTGAAATCGTTATTCAAATTAGCTGATTAGTGAAATTTTTATGTTTCAAGTAGTTTTGAAAGACACGTCGTTATTGTAGCTGAAAAGAAAAGAAAAAAAGTATAGCTTTGATGAAATAGAATTTGTAGTAGTATATATCAGCTGTCAACTCTAGTAACCGTAAAGGGGCGGAATCGACAATATTTATAAAGATCCTGTACATTCCTTTAGATTCTTCAAATGTCATCATCTAATGGATTATGTACAACGATTACAAAATTTTTACGAGCCCCAGAATAATGGATGTAGTCAACGCTGTCAAGATTATGAGTGAAATTTATTGAGTTCTATTTATTTTTACATTTTAAAAACCAACGTATTCTCATTTATTATACAAGAGCGGATATGAAAACTTGGCGAGGATAACCGGCGAACTTAAGAAATCAGCTGCTTTTTGGCAAATGCATCAAAACATATTGGATTTCGAATACACGGATTCATTGAAGTTGGGACCGGGCCAACCATCGTAATAACAATATTGTTTCTCTAAGCTTGTGATCACCAGGCGAGGAAAGAAGAAAAAATAGATAGGTTTGGAAACAATTCTATAGAGCTGGCATATCCTGGCGAGCTGTCATCCATCAAAATTGAATGATATTTTAGCATCCATGGTATTATTTCACAAAAATCTACCTACCGGCCAACAGAATCAAATATATTTTGTGAAATTTTATTATGTGAATTCTGTCTCAGAAATGAAATGACTCTGGAGCTATGTAAATTAAATCCCACAGAATAACCAAAGAATTTTATACCTACGAATGCTTTCCCTTTCTAAATTCTCAACTCAAATTTTAAAATGAGCATGAAAATTCTATCTGAAGATTGATGAAACGTGGAATATACAACAAATCGGATATGCTTCAAGTTCTGTACATCCCTATTATTATATCTACTGAAAATCATCATTGTTATTTTGTGGAAGTGAAATAATTCAAAACGAGCTATATTTCCAAAGTTTTTTCACAAAAACGCACAATTAACAGCAGAAGATCATAACTTGGAAAAGGATTTGTTCATAATATAATTATCGAACACAAAAATACTATGATAAGAAATTCAAATACTTACGCCATGTTCCTGCTTAATCCTGTCTTCTTCTTCGTCTTCGCTGCAATCGTTCTTCTTGATCTTCTTGCTGACCTTATCGAGGTCCAGGAGATCCTCGCAATCGCTTTGCTGCTTTCGTTTCTGTTCGATCGTTAATTTGAGTCCGGCCTTGATGAGCTGGGAGCAGGTGTGCTGCACACTGGGTGGATTCGTCGTTGGTGATCCTAGATGGCTGCTACTAGAACTGTGGACAAGAGAAGGGGTTCAACTGTCATTCAACGGTAATGTGGTTATGGCTGAAAAACAAAAAAACTAAAATCCCAGCAGTTTTTGGGAGGTTCCAGAAATAAGTTATCTTCGGTAGTCTACTGAGTCATGGTGTGAGGAGAACTCTCCAGAATTATTGGCAATTTCAAACATCGTTAAGGTCGCCACGGAACGTCAACAAATCTAGCGAACATTGTTCATATTCCATTATGATTTATGAATTCATTCAGATGTTGGAGGCAATACATAGTAGTTTATTTCGAATAAGAAACATTAGAGTCAGAATATTCACACATCCATGCTTACCTTCTATAAGATGTTACTTGAAAAATATTACTTTGATAACATATGAGAATATAGTGACCTAACGAAACATTTAGAGCTGTTATTTTTTCATTAATTTGTTCTTCATTCATCTCCTAGTGGATTTCTGTTATGTTTTTCAGTTAATGAGATTTGGATGGTTATCACGTTTTTGTAAAAAATATCTGACAAAATACGACCTTTCTCTGCTCATCTGCACTGAATGAATCATTCAGATTGCCATAGAAATATTGGAATGAAATTAAGTATATTAATTAATATAATATTGAATAACTTCAAATTAATATAATATAAATAACTTGTTTTCAGTATTTGTAAAAATTTCGACTGAAAAAACCTTCAGTGAATCAAAAATTTCTCTCCAAATAAATTTGGCAACTTTGTGAAGTGACAGTTGAGTGTTGCTATGTCTTAACCAATCAGTTGGTAGCTAGATAATTTCAATTTTGTACTAATAGTATTGAAAAATAACCAAATCTGTCAAAACTACAATCCTTGATAAGTTCACAATTTCATCGAGCATATGTTTGATTTTGGCAACTTCCAATAAAAACAAAAATGCTTCACTATTTCAATATTTAAACTACCGAAAATCAATTTTGTATCACTACCACAGCCCCTTATTAGTGTACCAACCTGTTGGAGTCGCTGCTCATATTGAGCGAAGCACCATTGGGCACCCTTCTGCCCTTCTCCTGGAAGGCGTATCCGTCCATGGGGTTGGTCATGGCGATCAGCGAGTTGAGTATCTCGGGGGTTCTCGGGGTGGTGCCGGAGTTTTCCACTAACAGCGAGTTGGCTGCGTCTGCAGCCGACTGCGCCAAGTCTACGTTCAAATTATACATAATATCACCGGTTTGGAATTAAAATTAAGATCACAATAGACGAACTAGACTAGGCTGCTCGATGGGTGGGTACAGTCAGTTTGGGGTCGGTGCGGTGTATCACCGAAATTGTGGTTCCTCGGATTCAGGTGAGGGTATGCTGTAACAAAAAAAAAATATCAGTCATGATTACTAGGAATAAACGTATTCTGGAGTATTCAAGAAGTTGAGTTAGTCTAGTGTGACTACATGTGCTTAATAAATCCAAAGTTTACAATACCATAATCTAACAGATTAACTGTTAACAACAATAAGTTCCCAAATGATCTCAGGAACTGTACAATAGTTTATAACAAAAATAATAAACTGGCTACTGATACAGTTTTTTCGAACTGAGAGTAAATATTGAGATTACATGAGATATGAGCATATCCAACTATATATTTGTTATGAAATTAAATGGTGAGAGTTTGTTTAAAGTTTATTTCTTCAAAACTTTAATTCTTTCTTTTATTTTTCATATCAGTAAATCAATCCGTAACTAAAGTTTTTGTGCTATTGAAATTTAACAAAATAAAACCGCCACAAAAAGTCACATGCGTTACTGTGACATTTTTTCCATGTTGCATCTATGTCATAGACAAAATGGTAATTAATTCAAAATCATCTGATACTAGAGAAACAGTATTTCATCAAAACAAAACTAGCCATGTTATTCGAAAAAGTAGAACGGATAGAAATTCTAATTTCCATACGGTCATTAATTATATGAGATCTAGCCGGTTTTAAAAAAGTCGAATGTCAATGAAATATATGCAAGCGTGTACAGAAATTAAAGTGAGTAATGAGATAATCATCATCCGTTTGGTGGACTCAGTTCATGGAACTGGTCACATTTTCATTCAACATTATTTACTTTTTTCATGATTGCGTAAACACGTGGCCAAAAATAAATGAGAGTAGTTCTTTCACTGTTCAATGGACCATGTGACGTCTCTGTGATATTGTTCCCTAATAAAATAGTTTTCCATGTTAATCTCCATTACAGCATCTTTTTATTCGGTTTTCTGATTTGTAGTAAATATTCAAGATGTATAAGTTATAAATAGTAATATAAAAACAGGTGGGATTACCTAAAAAAATTGGATACCTTAATTTTAAACATGAAGAGAAAAAATTTTTTTCAACCTAACAGCAATAATGCATTTACTCAAAGATCTGTGGAATTAAATATTCTATAGAGTTGGCAACGACACAAATTTTGACAAACTGACTACCACCATAACATTTTCTAAGGTAGAAATTCGATAAAAATTTCAACACACCCATTCATTCAATATTTTCGTCTCCAGAATGTTTGTGACAATTGCAAATATTATTCTATTGTGAATCAGACCTAGTGATAAAAGTAGCTTATACACTGTGGATCTAGAATAGTGAATTCGACAGAACAGAATTCAGTTATTAAATTCGAATGTTTAATTTCATTATTATTTACGAACGCCTGCTAGATCTCTGAATTGGAAACGGTCTGCTTATTGATGGATCTGTTCAGTGTTTATAATTAAAGTTGTTTAGACTATCAGAAATAAAAGCTATTGCGATATTTCAATGGGACATAACGTTTCGGCGTTGTTTGATTTCAAATTTAAAATCGGTGTACGGTTGATTGATTTAATGAATCAGTCATAAATTATGGAGTATATGTAGGAGACGGGAAGAGAAGTCGAATTTGGATAACTAGAAGTTTGATATTATTCGTTTCTTATGTCTAAATCAATACTGTTCTCAGATAACAACATCAGCAATTGTGTATCTCATGTTCAGTTATAAATAGACTTTACTATAAGATTTGTATGCATCAGGTAGATACTTTAGTAAACAGAAATGCATATTACCATTTTATGAAAATTTCAGCGATTATTCTCCATTTCTATAGGTAATTATATCTCCAGGCACCATGGAAATTCTCCAATAATTTTTATTGCTTGTAATCAGTGGTTCAGACATAAGAATAATAAGTTAGATTCCAAATTCATCATCTCTAACCAAGGTCCTGTATGTATGATGAAAAATAGTGATTTATTAATGCTTGAATCAAGAATCAACTTGTTATTGTTAATTAGTATCTACGGGGTGTCTAGAGGATTTTGAAAACTCGTTAATTATGCTACATAAGTTAGCTGGTTTAGGTCATTGAATAATATGAAACTTCCTTTCATTTCTATTTTCTTTCGCTTGTTTAAATTTTAATGAAAGTATTCATTTTTGATTTATTGATTATTTTTATTATTATAATTATACACAGACGAGATATTCATATTAATATTATATATTTGGTTATCGAAATCTTGACCTTATTTATATAACGCAATATTTGATGTACCGACGTTTTAATTAAGAAATATCTTCATATTAGAAATATCGAATGTGTTACCTAATGGATTTTATATATTCATAATTAGGATCTGTTAACACCTTTTACTTGTAAAATGTTTATCAACAAGAAAGATGCCCATAACACCTGATAAATAGCCCACGTTTCACTCAATCAGATCTTTGAAATGTTTGTGGTACTAATGAAGACTCATTTAATTATAAAAATTAACAGAAAAACGGTGGAATTTCAAGGTTTCGTAAATTTGTTATGGCCTTGTTTCAAAAGTTGAAAACTCGAATACGATCGTTATATTATCGAAGGAAAAATATAATCTCAATCTTCTTCGTTGATCATATTTTATGGCAGATACAGTGACATTCACAAATAGAAAAAAAATCTTTGTTTTTTATTAGTTTAAATAAAAATTTAGGTTCGTCTCAAAACCAACTTAGCTCCTATCAGATATACTGTGTGATTTCTAGTTTCTTCAAAAATCGCCTTTTTCAAAATTACCAAGCTTTCCATTTGTTGCGTATTTTATGAATGTCCCTGTATATCCATCTTTTTTACAAATGAATCCGTCAACTGCGCGCAGTTCTACGCCAAATATACAGGGTGATTTAGGTTGATTCCGAAATTCAAGTTCGTAGAACACTGATGTATTGCAGAAATTTCTATATACGTGGCAACGTTGCAGTTCAGAAATACTGGAGATCAGAGATGAAAAAAGCGTTAAAAGAAAAGAAAATTACGCTGCGAATATGGTGGTAATAATTCATATCCTGAAAGATACGAGATTTGATTTTAGACCCTCTTCCATTATCGCATATTTGAATTCAAATCAGTTGATGTAGTTAATTATACATTCATCAAATCAATAGTATGCTGGACAAGTACATTCACAATATTGAAAGTGAACGGACACATTGTGATATTCGAAGAATTTTTTCACATACAACGAATAACAAATGTCACAGCGAAGTCTATATCAAGCTGATTTTCAGGCATTGTTATCAAATTACCTCAAAATTGTATTCCAGCAGTTATTCGTGAAATATTCTGGGGCCCGAATTGGGGATTGTTTGATGTTTGTAGCAGTCATAAATTAATCCAGAGATTATTTACTTGTATGAAATATGTAACAAATTCTGATAGTTGCGCAGATTCAAGTTTTCCACGTTCTGAAAGATTTAACGAGTATAATGAATGATTCATTTTCGTAAACAAGATATCGCGAAACTGAGTCAAACAATGCATGTTATTGTGCAATATGATTGGCATGGGCAATTTTCAACTACTGCTATAACGTTGATAAAAGCACCTAGAAACGGAAAATGAAAACAATAAATCCGAGAATAATCGGGATTTGAATTTATTAATTCGTATGTTCGAATTATTGAAAAATATTTCCAATCATGGATACAAAACTTGTGATACAGTTGAATCAACAAATTGTTAACCAAAAATCGAAAATGTAACCTAGAAGCAACAAATTCTTGAAGATTCAAAAAAGAAACAATGAAAAAGATGTCGCAAATATATTATACAGGGTGATTTATTGGGAAATTGGCATACTGTGAGGGTAGGTAGAGATCGCCTAGCTGGTTCTGTAGCGCCCTGTATAAACTTATGATCCACATTGTATATATTATTAATTTCACAGCATAAACTCATTATCCTGTATACTACCGAATACCGAATGAATGAAATAGGAATAGTTAATTTTATTTTTGCAGAAAGCTAGAGAGATAGAAAGTTCCTGTTTTTTTAACGATACTCCGAAACAGAAAGTTAGATGGAATTTGTTTCCTCAATAGAGTATACTTAATAATACATATATATTCTTTTTATTCTGCATTCGCGATATTGAAAATTGACCAAGTCTATAACAATAACTTTCTTCAAATAAATCACTTCGTATTGCTTCTGACAGGTCGAAACATTTCAGTGAGAAACGATTGAGTTGTTTCATCTGGACTATCTTTGACGTTTGTCATTACCTATTCAGCAGGGGAACTCTCTAATTTTATAGACAGGAAATTTCTTTCCAATTTAGAGAATTCTAAAAAACGGTACTCTCTAAGACCATTCGGTTAGATTCGCAGGGATTCGTGCCTGGAAATGGTCGGCCGAAGTTTTGTCAAATAGAAAGAGCTGTTTAGGTCTTTCTATGTGCCCCATCTCTTTTCCAATTAATAATTTCGAATCCTTTTGTCTTTGTCGATTCTCTCTTTGATTGTTTGGAGATTTGAGACTAACCTTTCGTTTTCTGTGACTTGAGTTTACTCTGTGACTTTACTTTTTTACTGAAAGAGGTTATATCGTAATCATAAAATAACAAATCGTAATATTAAAATAGTTATTGGGAATCGTATCCAATGATCAGCAATTTGTTCGAAGGCATTACAAACTTCAGACAATACCCGACTAAAAGTCTGCTGGAGCCATTGCAACTTTGACTTCATTACCTACACTTCTTTGGTATGAACCTTGTGCAAAAAATCTTAAAGCCCCTATAATTCTAGTAGTGATTGAAACCTTGGTATTTCTTTGTCCCATATTCATGTGAGGTGTTAATTCATCAATCAAATTTCGTGCCAAGTCCTTACTTAAACGAAAGCATTTTCTGAATTCATGTTCAGGTAACTCAAACATTACTGTGGTCTCGTGAATGTTCCAGTCTTAGAAGTTCCCTTTGTTCTTCATCTTCTGCTTCCAGAACAAAGTTTATGAAAACGGGATCCATTAAAAAATGAGTATAAAACTTTTAGGAAACAGTCCTAGTAAACCTAGAAAGCTAGAAGCTACCAACTACTAAAAAATTAATTAATTAAGTCCCTAAATTTTCCACTAAAAGAAGTTGATATTTTTAGTTTTGATAATACACACTTTTCTATAGGCGATAACATCCGATTTAAATAGAAAGAATCATAGGGAGTAGGAATTGTAAATAGAAAGAAAAAATCTTTCTATTTTATTTCCTTTCTATTTCTATGTCTATTTAGTTAGGGAGTTCGCCTGCAGTTTTCTTAATTCCGTTTAGTAATGATAATACTGTATTATGTCGTGTAGAGTGTAAACTAAACAATAGATAACTGTTAGAAAGAACACAAAAATCTTTTATAACCGAGCCCAGACGATATCCTCTCGCAACAACCGCTAAAAATGCAACTAATATTTATCCAAATTCAAGGTTGAATCCATATTTACTTTCGTATTTTTCCGCGAATGTTTAGGAACGTACATCGATACCGCTATCATTAATCTTTCAAACAAAGGTAAGTAGAGCATTTCAATTTATTTAATTTTCATTATTGTGGTAGTGAGAACGGAATTTCCTCATGAATGTGGAAAGTTCCAATTCATGAATTTTATGAAAAATGTTAGATATCTGAATTTGAGGATGGTTTTCAACCCTTCAAGTACGATTACGATTCAAATATTTCAATGTTTTCAAATGATGATTCAACTGTTTCAATACTACAGAAGACCATGCTTGATCAAAGTTTTGAAGGATATAAATTGATATGTGAATCATAATCCAGTGTTAAATCTTGAAAAATATACTATCAAGAATGCCTCGCCTCTTTATGCTCATAAAGAAAGTTTATTCTTCCATAGATTGTAAATAAATCAAATGAGTTCGATATATAATTCAAATGAATGCGTAATATGTTTCTAGCAGAAAGGCTTTCAATAATGAGATTTGAAAATTTGCGGAGTCTAGTATTTGTATCGTTGTTTGGGTTGGGTTCCACCAAATATTAGAACGATCTTATGTTAAAGTATCATAAAGCTTTGTTTCGCTTGACGTGAATTTTCTTTCAGAGGATGGGATATGATGGCAATTATATCAACGTCTACCTCGTACTCGATTAATTTTTCAGCTGTTTCTAGGTTAGGATGGGCGTGACTTCAGTATCAATGTGTTTTCAGTTCAAGGTTAAAGTGATTACTGGCAAACGGAAAACGTTAATTGATTTTCCCTCAAAAGTATCCAATTCCCTGCAAAAAAACTGCGAGATTCATCATTATAATACAGGCTGTACGTTTTTCTTGCGCCACTATGGGGATCTAACTTATTTTAAGAGATACGAAATTGATGTATGTTACGCTGGCACGGCCACTTCAACAAAATTCAAAAAATTTTATATCAAGATTTAGTGCTAATTTGTTCCCCTTTTCAAAAATTTGTTGCTCGTGCCAATAAAAAAAAAAGTGACGCAAAGCTAGCTTCACGTGAAGCTGGCACAGCAACTTTTTTATTCGGCCACTATATCGAAAAACAAATATACCAAAATGTAGTACTAATTTGTTGCTAATTTGTTCCCCCTTTCGAATTCCTGATTTTTTTTCCTTTACAGAAAAAATCGATTCCATGCCAGCTTCACGTGAAGCTGGCACGACAACTTCTTCATTTCAGAACTATTTCAAGAAATGAATATACCGAAATGTAGTACTAATTTGTTGCTAATTTGTTCCCCTTTCAGAAATTCTGTTGCTCGTTTTTTTTTTTCGAAAAAATCGCAATATTTGATAACGGAGTTATCGAGACATTGAGCTGGCATGGAACGGCTATTCATTGCGATTTTTTCGAAAAAAAAAAACGAGCAACAAAATTTCTGAAAGGGGAACGAATTAGCGACTAGAAAGCAACAAATTCTGGTGAAATCATTTTCAATTTTTGATGAAAGATAACGGAGTTATCGAGACATTGAGCTGGCATGGAACGACTATTCATTGCGATTTTTTCGAAAAAAAAAAACGAGCAACAAAATTTCTGAAAGGGGAACAAATTAGCGACTACAAAGCAACAAATTCTGGTGAAATCATTTTCAATTTTTGATGAAAGATAACGGAGTTATCGAGACATTGAGCTGGCATGGAAGGACTATTCATTGCGATTTTTTCGAATAAAAAAACGAGCAACAAAATTTCTGAAAGGGGAACAAATTAGCGACTAGAAAGCAACAAATTCTGGTGAGATCATTTTTAATTTTTGATGAAAGATAACGGAGTTATCGAGACATTGAGCTGGCATGGAACGACTATTCATTGCGATTTTTTCGAAAAAAAAACGAGCAAAAAAATTTCTGAAAGGGGAACAAATTAGCGACTAGAAAGCAACAAATTCTGGTGAAATCATTTTTAATTTTTTATGAAAGATAACGGAGTTATCGAGACATTGAGCTGGCATGGAACGACTATTCATTGCGATTTTTTTCGAAAAAAAAAAACGAGCAACAAAATTTCTGAAAGGGGAACAAATTAGCGACTAGAAAGCAACAAAATCTGGTGAAATCATTTTCAATTTTTGATGAAAGATAACGGAGTTATCGAGACATTGAGCTGGCATGGAACGACTATTCATTGCGATTTTTTCGAAAAAAAAACGAGCAACAAAATTTCTGAAAGGGGAACAAATTAGCGACTAGAAAGCAACAAATTCTGGTGAAATCATTTTCAATTTTTGATGAAAGATAACGGAGTTATCGAGACATTGAGCTGGCATGGAACGACTATTCATTGCGATTTTTTCGAAAAAAAAACGAGCAACAGAATTTCTGAAAGGGGAACAAATTAGCGACTAGAAAGCAACAAATTCTGGTGAAATCATTTTCAATTTTTGATGAAAGATAACGGAGTTATCGAGACATTGAGCTGGCATGGAACGACTATTCATCGCGATTTTCTCGAAAAAAAAAAACGAGCAACAGAATTTCTGAAAGGGGAACAAATTAGCGACTAGAAAGCAACAAATTCTGGTGAAATCATTTTCAATTTTTGATGAAAGATAACGGAGTTATCGAGACATTGAGCTGGCATGGAACGACTATTCATTGCGATTTTTTCGAAAAAAAAAACGAGCAACAAAATTTCTGAAAGGGGAACAAATTAGCAACAAATTAGTACTACATTTCGGTATATTTATTTCTTGAAATAGTTCTGAAATGAAAAAGTTGTCGTGCCAGCTTCACGTGAAGCTGGCATGGAATCGATTTTTTCTGTAAAGGAAAAAAATTCAGGAATTTGAAAGGGGGAACAAATTAGCAACAAATTAGTACTACATTTTGGTATATTTGTTTTTCGATATAGTGGCCGAATAAAAAATTTGCTGTGCCAGCTTCACGTGAAGCTAGCATTGCGTCACTTTTTTTTTATTGGCACGAGCAACAAATTTTTGAAAAGGGGAACAAATTAGCAACAAAAAAGCACTAAATCTTGATATGAAAATTTTTGAATTTTGTTGAAGTGGCCGTGCCAGCGTAACATACATACGAAATTGGTAGAATTGGGGCAAAGTTGCACATTTTTGTCCTGAATAATAAAAATCTGAACAGAAATTTTCAATTTTCGTTTTCATATTTTTTAGGATAAATTGGTCATTATGAACGTTTTGAGCTAAAACTTTATTGAGGCAATTTTCGTTGAGGTTTTGAATACAGCTTCGCTTTTCAGTGGTTCTCAAAATGGCGGAGAAACACAGATGTTTTCAATTCTATTTATAACGATGTATACATGGTGATTCGATAGGTTGGTTCGGTCAAAAGTATAATTTTTCATTTTTTGCAAGGAGTGCTTCGGATAAAATTGTGAACTATCTAGGTGAAATATTAGAAAAATTAAAAACGAAAATCGACAGTTTTTGTTTTGTTTATCTTCAATTTCTTTTCAGATTATTATTCAGCACCGAAACGTGCAACTACACATTCGCATTTTAGTTTCATACACAAAAAAAATTACAAAAAATTATAATGACTTGCTGTTACATATTAGATAGTGTAGGTATCTTTTCTCAGTATTATTTTTTCGATATACGTCATTTTCACGTTTCTAACAGGTGAGCCATCAAAAAACAGGCTTGTTTTTGTTTATTTTCCAATTAGCCCTGAAACAAGATACTGTTTATATATTAGAACTTTGTTAGGTTCACTGTGTGTTCTGTGTACCTAATATATTTTTATTGATTAGAGTACAGTGAACAAACAAACGGGAAATACCAGTATGGCGGCATAAGTTAATTAGACAATTGAAATTTATGCAAATTCGCGAAATTCGCGCGCAAGGACACCGCTATCGATAATTGAAATAAATGTTTTATTTGCGAATAACTTGGCATCGCCTGGTGATGTACTTCCTTCATAGGTAACCTTGAAGATGTAACTGCCAAGCATTTTGTAAAATAGTTTTGATACATATGACGCGAAATACAGCCCATTCTGAAAAAATATATCTCAACAACGGTAAGTAAATATTCCAATATCAACTCTTTCCTTCGAAACTGATGTCAAAGAACTTCTTTACGCAATAGCAAGTATCTTCCTTACTTGAAGAATAATCAATTGATACTCATTTGGACGAAAATTTTATGCTAGCAGAATTTCCAACAGAAAATTTCTTCTGGATTCTTGTATTATTCCATTCATATTTATTTTTCAATCTGATATTTCTGATCGATCTGATTCGGTTATCTCACATTTACCATTGCTATGATCCCCAATAAAGATATTCCAATTGAGACTTTAGGTTTACAGATGAATTGATTAGATTCTCATAAAATATAAACTGGGTTTGTTCTTCACACTTATTTATTATCAAATATATTTTTACAACTCTCAATTCGATTTAGAATATACTGGGTGTTCCATTCGAAAAATTCATTGCTCATCTGAATCTCCTGAATTGTTTCTTATAAACACCCTGTATACAAAACGAGATATCTGCTGTGTTCAGAGATTTCAGCCGTTCTTTACCTTCGTACCCACCAAATGAATCCACTTATGAATGATAACGTTTTTTGGCAGCATTTTGGCATCAATAATCATCAAATATTCTTGCAGAATTTTATACTGAATTCGATGGTGAACAGATATACAGGGTATCCCATTGAAAAAAGTGAACGCATTGTTGTTTCGCCTAGTCTGAACACTCTGTATATCCTCAAATATTTTAGGATTGCGTATCTGCGCGAATATAACAACTTTTATTAGAAACATTTCTCTGGCTTCTCATTTTGAGTGAATTATTCTACTTCCAGACACTAATGGGCCACCCTGTATGTTTTTATAGACGATTTTTTAAGGATAAAACTATTCAGTGAAATTAACAACTTCAATACTCTACGAACACATTTTCTTGTATCTTACTTGATTTCAATGTTATTACAGATTGTCTTTTCGTATCAGTAAGGCGTTTTTTGCGAAATATGGAGACACCATCGAACACCCAGATTTCTCTTCAAATTCATTTATTTATAGTCGCCCACCGAAACCATATTTACCATGACCGCTGAATTTCGAAGCCCACGATCTTTGGAAGAGTATCGAATACACCTCCGAATCGTACACGGGTTAGAAAGAGACCGAAAAATATTCACAAACGAAAAAAGTGCTTATGGAACCAGTGATCAGTTGTCCTGTTGTTGATGCTGAGAAATTTGCATAATAGGCGTAGGAGTTGTTCTGTTATTTATCCAGCCATGCACGTACACCAAATGTTTCAATGGGAAAATAATGAACTGAGCTTGTTTGAAATAAATATACTTTGAAAAAACTAAAAAACGTGCTTCAATGGTGAACTAAAATTAATTATCAATATGAAAATAAAACGATAAAGAAAAAATACATATTGTTATTGTAATAAAAGTTGGTGAGGTGTTCATCATTTTCCTAAAGCGCCTCCACACTTTTTTTACAATAACAATATGTATTTTTCTTTATCATTTTATTTTTATATTGATAATTGATTGTAGTTCACCGTTTAAGTGTGCTTTATTTTTTGTTACGATGGCACGACCACTTCAACAAAATTTAAAAATTTTCATAACTAGATTTAGTACTCTTTCGTTGCTAATTTGTTACCCTTTCCAAAAATTTGTTGCTGGTGCCATTATAAAAAAAAATGAGGCGATGCTAGCTTCACGTGAATCTGGCACAGCAACTTTTTTATTCGGTGACTATATCGAAAAACAAATATACCAAAATGTAGAACTGATTTGTTGCTAATTTGTTCCCCTTTTCAAATTCCTGCATTTTTCTCCTTTACAGAAAAAATCGATTCCATGCCAGCTTCACGTGAAGGCATGGAACGCCTATTCATAACAATTTTCGAAGAGAAAATCGAGCAACAAAATTTCTGAAAAGGGCGACTAGGAAGCAACACATTTTGGTGGAATCATTTTTAATTTTTGATGAAAGATAACGAAGTTATCATGACATTGAACTGGCACGGAACGACTAGTCATTACGATTTTCGAGAAAAAAATCGAGCAACAAAATTTCTGAAAGGGGCACAAATTAGCAACAAATTAGTACTACATTCTGGTGTATTCATTTCTTGAAATAGTTCTGAAATGAAAAAGTTGCCGTGCCAGCTTCACGTGAAGCTGGCATGGAATCGATTTTTCCTGTAAAGGAGATAAACGCAGGAATTTGTAAAGGGGAACAAATTAGCAACAAATCAGCACTACATTTTGGTATATTTGTTTTTCGATATAGTCGCCGAATAAAAAAGTTGCTGTGCCAGCTTCACGTGAAGCTAGCATCGCCTCACTTCTTTTATATTGGCACGAGCAACAAATTTCTGGAAAGGGAAATAAATTAGCAACAGAAGAGCACTAAATCTTGATATGGAAATTTTTTAATTTTGTTGAAGTGGTCGTGCCAGCGTAACATTCATTTTTATTTTTCATTTTTCGGCAATGAAAGGGTTTTGAACCGACGCCCGAAGACTCAGCCTGGCCAATGGTCCATTTTCAAATGCTATCAAAATTAAAAAAAAAACGATTTGAATGTAAACAACCGATTGTAAGGACACTACTGTGGTAGATTTATTGAAACTTTGTTATGACCTTTTGAAACTTCACTGATAAGATACGATTAGGTCGGTCTCGGATAAGTGACAAGTAAACGCATAGTGTGACGTTTTGAATGACAGTAATCAGCCGATTGGAGCAGGATAATTGAGAGAAACCTGTAACTATTCCCACCGTCATTAGAGGACACCTGTGATGGAAAACTTTTCAATCCATTCACAAAATGCTATTCACTGTTGGTCCAATGGGAAATTGCTCACCTACATACAAGTCAAGCTAATATAAAGCATGTAATAATAGTTATCAAAAGAACCTTTAAACCACTCACAATGAAAACAATTTTAGAACGGTGGATTTAAGATGGTTTCGTACTACGAATGTAAGAATTGTGTTATCGACTTTTTTATGATGAATGATGACGTTTACATCAATTCAGAAAGGTATATTTATGAGAGCTTATATTTATCATCGTTATCAACAAATAGTTCATATTCGATCTTATAGTATTTAGATAAGAACGGAAAAAATAATTCCTTTATAACTAAACCGTAGCCAACTATTTGAAAAAATACAACTTCAGGTGATAACTCGAAATTGGACAGTTTTTTATATTCCCTACGCCACTGGACTGAACTGAAAAAGTGACTCAGAAATGTAAAAGTCATTTTTTCTTAACTTCATTAACAACCATGACATTCGTACGTGTCGACAGTCGAAAAAGACAACAAAAGACAATGGCCAATTTTTGTTTTCGCCAGTGAAGTCATCTAAGAAATAGAGATCGAGGATGCGACTTCCATTTTTCATTTATGCTTTAACGTTCATTTTCATTTCAGATGAAATTTCAATGCACGCCAATGTTCCAAATCTGAAGCCATCTCTACTTTTGGAAGTTTATTAAACGATACAACTTGACACTCCCACAAAAAAGTATTACATTAGAAAGCCTTCATTTGTTTGTACTGTGAGAATTATAAAGACTGTGATTGTTTACCGATACTTATATCTAATTTTTTCAGTTTTATTGAGAAACATTACGCCCACATACCAACCAGATAAAACGCATATAGTAAATAAAAGAGGATAAAATTCGATTTGTTATTAAGAACACGTATACTGTACGATTATGTTTACATACATACACTATCATGTGGTGAGATAATGGAAAAAATTTGAATTTTACTTGTACCAGGAATATGTCCAAATAGCTGCTGAAATGAGGAGTTCGAATTTGAAAATTTGGGATAGCACATTTATCAGATTATTATTTAGAACCACGTTCTTCAATCAACACTTAAAAAACAATATACGTCACCGGCATTCATTGCAATTAGAACACAAATCGAAACATAACCTTACATTTCTTAATCATTAACTTTTCAATGCTGGTGATATAATGAAAATATTGAATTGATGTGCACAGTCTATATGCCGTCCTTTTTATATCTGAACAAAATTGGGATTCCGTTAGAAATATATATATTTAATGAAAATAATGAATAAAATCACCAGACTTGAACAATCTCATGAATTGGTAAGAAAACTCCATCTTATGAATTCATTATGTAATCAGTGATAATTATAAGATTATACTCTCAGATAATTGACTTCAATTAGTAATTATCGCAATTATTTGTCATTCGATGGCAATTAATTATACTATATTAATGTTTAATTTGACTGAATCCTTCAAAGAGTATTACAATTTCTGAAATGAGTGATAAAATTATTCTCATTCTGATATGATATTAATTGAATATTGTTCAGCATATATTCATGTAAAGAATTCTTCATCAAGATGTGAGTTAATTGAAGTTTAGTTTAACCATTTCAGTAGTAATTTCTGATACGTCACTGGCACTGATTTCCAATTTTGATAGGGGTTGTCACCAACTCATTACATAGACATTTTTTATACCAATTATTCGTACGTTTATCTTCGATAGTGATATTCAGATTGTATATATATATACATATACAATTTTTGAATAATATAAACTTAACACTAATAACAACTGTATTAGTACTAGATTCATTTATGGTCAATTATTATAAATGAAGTGAATATTCTTGCCTTAATCTATAAGTACATCGAAAATATATCACGTATTGCACAATGGTAAAAAAACTGCCATATCATTAAATGAAGATAATACCTCGTTATGAAGGTATTCGAATTTCCCTGGTACATTTTTTGTTATTGCTTAAATGAAATGATAATTTATCTATTTTAAATAAACAACAAATATCGAGAAATGAAGAAGATAATAACGTGAATAATATACACTAAAAGGTGGCATTTGAATAATATGTTGATTACAACTCCCTTAGCGTACATCAGAGAAATTTCCTGTTTAGAATGGATTATTTTCGCTCATTACATATTCAGATTAAATACGAATATACGGCAGTATCATATTCTTCTCCTACTGTATGAAATGTCACTGGTGGTCTACTATTATGAATCATATTTCAAATACAGTTACGCTTCACATTTAGTCTGGAATGAATCGGTATCCATTTATTGATTGTAAATATTTATTCAGAACTATCAATAGTGAAGATGTCTAGTTATATGGGACACAAAAATCATAAAAACTTACTTTATCTACAACACGTAACATGTTAATCCACATGTAACAACTGAAAATTTTCAGACACTGAACCTGTATTTGAACGGTCTTTTCCATAGGTAGAAAAGGTTTACACAACTCCATTTTTACAACACAACAGCAGTTGAATAAAATTTCTCATTCATTTGAAAAAACTCCATAGAGAAATATGTGAGACAATTTTTTCAAATCAGCCTTAAATTGGTCATAAAATCGAGTGGATTTTTGTTATTTTTTTATGTTTATTTTTATGATGTTCTTCTTGTTACAATATCTTTCTTATGTTCATTCATGGAATGTTTGTTTAGTTGATGTTTAAAATGCGATTTTTATGATAAAGTTTGTCGAAATCCCATATGTATCATTGTCTGAACAAGTCAATTCTCGAATCTGATTACGTCACTCATACACGAAAATCGGAAAATACCGATTTTCTCCAAGACGCGTGGAGCAAAAAATATGAAACTTGGGTAATTAATTAGCCTAAAATTGGTCATGAAATATGACGGTATCGAATCGTGGAAAAAAGTTCGATTTTGAAAAATGGCTCTGCGAATTCCATGTCAGTTTCATCAGTTTGAACAAGTGAAATTCCCAAAGAGTCGTATTTTGAAATGATTAGGTCACTCATACACGAAAATCAGAAAATACCGATTTTCTCCAAAACGCGTGGAGCAAAAAATATGAAACATGGGTAATTAATTAGCCTGAAATTGGTCATAAAATATGACGGTATCGAATCATGGAAAAAAATTCGATTTTGAAAAATGGCTTTGCTGAGTTCGGCCGAAGCCAGCAAAGCCACAGATTTTTCTGTGAAGGAGAAGAGCGAAAAAATTGGGAATAGGGTAATAAATTAGCCTAAAATTAGATCTACAATTTGACATTATCAAGTTAGCAAAAATATGTGTTTTTCAAAAATGGCTTTGCTGAGTTCGGCCGAAGCCAGCAAAGCCACAGGATTAAAAAAAAACTTGAAGAAATGAATTTTCAACATGTTTTCTGCGAATTCCATGTCAGTTTCATCAGTTTGAACAAGTGAAATTCCCAAAGAGTCGTATTTTGAAATGATTACGTCACTCATACACGAAAAACAGAAAATACCGATTTTCTCCAAAACGCGTGGAGCAAAAAATATGAAACTTGGGTAATTAATTAGCCTAAAATTGGTCATAAAATATGACGGTATCGAATCGTAGAAAAAAGTTCGATTTTGAAAAATGGCTTTGCTGAGTTCGGCCGAAGCCAGCAAAGCCACAGATTTTTCTGTGAAGGAGAAGAGCGAAAAAATTGGGAATAGGGTAATAAATTAGCCTAAAATTAGATCTACAATTTGACATTATCAAGTTAGCAAAAATATGTGTTTTTCAAAAATGGCTTTGCTGAGTTCGGCCGAAGCTAGCAAAGCCACAAATTTTTCTATGAAGGTGAAGAGCAAAAAATTCGGGATTAGGGTAATAAATTAGCCTAAAATGAGCCTAAAATTATGAGACTAATCCCCAGTCGTAATTCGTGTGTGGCTTTGCTAGCTTCTTTAGTATTTTTGATGATGCGATCACGTTGTTATATGCCGCCATAGAAATAGGAGTATTTTATTTCAACAAAAAACAAACATCTTCAAAACTATCCGTACTATCCGTTATTATGGTATTATTATGATATTCAAATTGTAAATGTATGAATTGACTTGTGACTTTCTTTCTATTTTTTCAGTGAATGTATATAAAATTCTTCAACAATTTCAGAAATATTTGAATAAGTAAATGGACACAGATACCCTTCTGTAATTATTTCTTATTCAGAGGTAAATTCATCAATATTCCCCGAATGAATATATATTATATTATATTTCCTATCAAATAAACTTTGATATGTTGAATGAATATTATCTGACCTCTTAAAACGTTCAAAGTACGTCTATGATTTTCAATTGCCGAATGTTCAAGATTCTCTATTCATCTCAGAGGTTATATTGTTACCTTCGAATAATCGGAAACATAACTATGTATTCATATTCATCGGTTATTTTTGGATAATTGATACGTTCCTTGGATCGTACGGCCATCGATAGTTTACAAATCATCAATCATGTTCTCCTGATCGATGTCAATCGGTGTCAATCATAATTGGGTATTTCCATTATTGAAAATAGAATAACATATAATTTGATTTATTTCATTCGAGCAATAGATATCGATGGTCTATATCAGCATAACTTGAAATGTTATTTATTTAGAACCTTTAGCTATTCTGAAATGAAAGGGATACTATTTTGTCATTGAATTATTTTCTGATTTCCAAATCTGATTTTCTTTATGAAAGCTTATCCAAGATACGCGTATATGCAAGATCAAATCGAAAATAAGTTGTACTGAAACTATAGAATAGGGGAATTCATATTGTCTTCAAATTCAAATAGTGTTTCAATAGTCATGGATAGAAATGAAACAGAAAATGAGAGTAGAGAAATACTACAAAAAATAAAGAAGGAAATCCTGATAGTTTCTTCACTATTAACGATCATCGCTAATTTTATATCCTCGAACTTCCTTATTTTTGAATACGTATTTGCACCAGAATTTTTTAAATAATTGGAAAAATATTATGAAAGTGACAAGTCATGGTAAATATCCGTAAATGCCACCTCATTGCTGTTGCTAAATTATCAAAAAATTGTCTTCTTTCGAGATAGTAGATAATATGAGATAGTCGAAAAAATATATATTATTTGAAAAATCATGCCAGGATGTCTGAGATAATCGAGTATTAAAAGAAAATGTAGTTCAATCTTGAAATATAGTTCATTTATTTAAGCCAGAAAATACAGTGTTGCTGCTGCTTTTTTTTTCAACGATACTCCGAAACAGAAAGTTAGGTCAACTTTATTTTTCAAAATGTTTACGATTCATGGAGTGGGTATATACATTTGATTGTGATAACAGTTTCTTCAATATTTGTAAAAATTTCGACTAGAATCGACAGACTTTTTAGGGGATCAAAGATTTCTTTCCAAATAAATTCGGCATCGTTGTGAAGTGTTGCCATAATTTCACAAATTTATATTGTTACAAAATATTATGTCTCCAACCAAAGGATAAAAAAAGCTAAGTTGCTATCTCCCAGTCTCCCACGAACATAACACAAGGCACAAAAATCTGCAGATAATAGGAACTTGAGTGACTAAATAAATCGGTCAGAGGTCCTACCATTATACGGCCCCCTGATATATTCTCAAGTACCACAAAACATAAGGAATATAAATAATCATGAATTATACAAAAAATTAAAGGAAGTTTAGGTAGGTAGGTAGTTTGAAAAAATTGGAATAAAATATTTGTCACCTATTTTCGATTTAAAATTTTTTATGTTTTAGATATACCAAAAATATTGATTGCTCTATATTAAATTTATATTATATTTATACATATTTTCATTTTTCAACTTATATTTATTTATCATATTTTATATGCGCGTGTGTGTGTGTATGTATGAAACTACCAGATAAATGTGTAAATTGAATAATCCCATAACAAGGAAACTTCATGGGGGACTTTGAGTTTATTCATAATCCAGTAATATTCCAAAGTTTCATTTCAACTAGCTAGATACTTTTTATTTTGCACTAATGGTATTAGAAGATAACCAAATCCATCAGAACTATCTTCCTTGAATAAATTTACTATGGATCTTGAGTATCTCAGTAGTATCTACTTCCACACTTCAATATTCTATCGATGACGATGAACTCAAAAAAATAAATAAAAAACTCTTGTGAAATCTGAATGGCAGAATATTTTTCGAAAATTATCTCCATTATCACCGTGCTTCTGCATTACTGGCCATAAATGTATGAATATGTTCGAGTACTTAACCCAAATGGCACAACTTTTACTTTTCGAAATGAAATCCACGCCCTTACGATATAAAATCACCGTTCAGTTATAGTTATGACCTCACCACGTATCTACAATTTGCACTAGGTCAATTTCCCCTGTGTCAGATGTTTAGTGAGCAAATAACGAATAACAACTACTGTGAACCTATAATCGGTAGTTTTATTAAAGACCTTAAGGCTATTGGTATTCAAATTTTATGCACACGTTCTCCAGAGTACGCGTAAGGTTTAAACATTGCGGCAAGCCTCAAAGAGTATAGGCGTGAGCTAAATTCAAACGACCGCCATTTGAATACATACTGACTTTTTGCATTTACAAACGGAAAGAATTTTCTGTACTTCGCGGCTCTTCTGTGACCCATGGGAAATTTCGTATATCGCATTATTATTACCAGTAAATAGTTCGAGAACCGCAAATATTGCCTTTTCTGTTTTCGATATTGTCTGTACTAAATCAACTTTTTTTATTACAGAGTGTAATCGGCCAATCCTGGTTATTATGCAATTTGATATCGTCGATAGTACAAGACTCAAGGATGATATACAGGACATTTATTTATAATAACTTTCAAAATCACAGGTTCGAATAGATATTCCGAAATTTATCATCAATCATGAATTTATTTCCGTCATTAAAAATATAGCAACTGCAATATTGGTGCAAATTCGAATCTCGTATGGCTATACATTTTATTCATGTGTACAACTAACCTAAAACCAGTATCGACACGATAAATATAAAATAAAGCTATATAAATAAGCTGATTCCATATCAACTTTGATAGTGATTGAAATCAAATTATGAATTGCTGTGATTCCTAAGCGATTTCATTGTTTGGACAAGTGTCGAAATATACACCAATTCGAAACCTTTGAAGTTTAGAAATTTTTTTCATCTAACATTTTGTCGTGAAAATAACTACGAGTTGCATTATTAGTGGCAATATCCCTCAAGAAGTGGTTCTTTATTAAGTATTCACAACTATTCGACTGTTACAGTTGAAGATGACAGTGTGATACCAATATTGTTTTGTATATGACTTATGATATGTCTTCCCAAATTCTGCTCCAGCATCAGAAATGAATTGCCTCAGCTCTTTGACCACTATAGATGGTTCTGACTAGAAAGCAAATTGTTGAATTTTCTTCAATATGTTGCCGAAGAGGTTTTCTGGCAGTCACGTGGATTTATATAATCATCAAAACACGCTAAACTACACTCTCTTTGGGTATATCCTCTCAGGATCATGTAATAAGGCTATCAGAAATCTCACAAGTTTTGGGGAGTTCAAAACGAGTACGGAAAATGAAGAAAATAGCAGCTGGCTTATTACGAATGAAAAAAATGTATGCTCAGATCCATAAATATCTGTCCCGGACGAATGCTGAAAACAATTTTCCAGTTTATGATTCTGTTCATCAGAATTAGATTGAGAAAATTGAAGAAAGTTTCGTTTATTTTTTTTAATGAATAATATTCTCGAAAAGATAAAATTCCATTACTAACCTTTATCCTAAAATATCAAAATCTTTATCCCTGATCATATATAATTTTTTTTCAACATTTTCATCACCAAATTTGAACCTAAAAATCTCTGATGAGATAAATATTGATCAACTCATTTTGCGAAAATTCTATACAGTGAGGATCGAAAGTCCGTCGCCCCCCTTTTACTTCTTTATTCTACATATTACAAAAAATGTTAAATAGATAAGTTGTAGGGTTTCATTCGATCTCCTCAATTGTTTGAGTTTCATTTATACAGAGTGTCTCAAATAAGCACGGTGACTTGGAAGTTAATTTTTTTAAATGGGACACCCTATATTTCATTGCATTTTTACATTCTACGTTGAATTCTGAACAAGTTTGATAAATGGTTTTCTATCAAAAAAGTTAATAGTTTTGGACTTATGAACACTTGTAAATAATTATTTATGTGTCAAGAAATGCATGGTGGACATGTCGAACATCTTTTGAAATAGATGAAAACTCACCGTTTTTAGTTATAAATTAAAATATCTCTTCAGTTTCTAATGATTCTTGATCTGTAATTATGGACTACCTTATTTGTTAATAAAATGTTTCAACTTCATTTGTACTAGTTTTTCATGAGATTCAACAACTCTAACAATTGTAAAATGGTACGACGAGGTAAGTTACACATGGTGCCATCAGCAGTTTGCAACATTAGATTTCAAAGAGTTAGGATAGG
This sequence comes from Plagiodera versicolora, assembly GCA_037013635.1. NCBI lineage: Eukaryota > Metazoa > Arthropoda > Insecta > Coleoptera > Chrysomelidae > Plagiodera > Plagiodera versicolora. The sequence goes on from CM072978.1 coordinate 1,542,645, forward strand.
GAATTGGAATACATTGTGATCCATTTGTTACGATTTTCTCATTGAAGTGGCGCCAAAGTAGTCGAAATAATTATTTACAAGTGTTCATAAGTTTAAAACTATTAACTTTTTTGATAGAAAACCATTCATCAAACTTGTTCAGAATTCAACGTAGAATGTAAAAATGCAATGAAATATAGGGTGTCCCATTTAAAAAAATTAACTTCCAAGTCACCGTGCTTATTTGAGACACTCTGTATAAATGAAACTCAAACCATTGAGGAGATCGAATGAAACCCTACAACTTATGTATTTAAAATTTTTTGTAATATGTAGAATAAAGAAGTTACACGGGGGCGACGGACTTTTGGTCCTCACTGTATAGTGTAAATCTCGTGCAAAGTCAAATATTATTGTTTTTGGTTTTTGTAAACTAGAAACTCAAAGATTCGGAATAACTACTGAAGAAATACCAACAAATTTTGATAAACAACAATGAATTTTGTTCTTAGTCAAAATCGACAACTTTTTATCATAAACTTTTTTGAAAATTTGTCTAGAAATCTTCTGGATCTTCTGGCAAAATAAGATGATAGTTTTCATTCGTGATTTGCTGAAACTTTTTGGAATGTTAGCTAAGAATATTGCAAAAATACTCAGAACTCTGAAGCATAATAGTTTTCGAAATTCTGCTCCACATTTGTATCCATTTCTTCTTGAATAATTGAAGTCAACAGTTGAAACAAAAATTCCCTTTGAAGCGGAGGCTCGTTGAAAGATGTCAGTAACACATCAGAAGTAGGTCAAACTTTTCAACATAATTTATTAGTACTGCACTTTCTGGGTGGTCCCATAGATACGAACAATTTACGTTACTTGAAATCTTGCCAACTCGAAACTTCAAAAAAATATATAAGACTGAATATCCGCAACGTTCGTTTGAGCTGCCAAACAAACCTTGGAGTATTGTGTTATAGCATTATAAAAAAAGTTGATCTTTGATCAAAATGGCTGAAATGCAGAAACAAGTGCCAATCGGTCTATAACGGAGGTTTTTCTGGCGCTTGGAAGCTTAGGAGCCGTGCCAAATATTTTTTTAGGTGGATCTAGAGGTTGTTTGGCGCCATATCAATGGTCCATGGTCCAAGGGTCAAGATACAATATGTCATCGTGATTTATGAGTATCAAATGAAGGCTTTGAGAAGGAGGTAATATTTACGTATTAAAATCATTAATAAAACTTGAACCTATTAAAGTTTTTTCAAACAAGTGACACTAAATATGGATTAACTTCGTTCCAACTGAATAATATTTGTCAATTCATTTACAACTTTCTGAAACTCTAGAAAGCCTCTCAAATTAAACACTATGGATTTTTATGTTGAAATATTGATGTAGATCTATTTTTGAATAACGAATAAGCATATTCAGATAAGGAATATTGAAAGAAATGCACTTCTCATAATAGCTAAAGAAAACTTTCAAAATATCTTGGACAAATCCTGTACTATAAGGGCGATCAATAATTGATATATCATCTTGTAATTATTTCATAAAAAAAAACGTTGTTATACGTGATATAATTGGAAATTCTTTCATACTTCAACCGCTAATACTTGATGTATTATTCATGAAAATACCATAAATTGCTGTTTCTATACTATTGAGAATACTGATGAACATACCACCTGTTAAGAAAAATAATGCTGCTTATCATATTCGTTTCTCTATGCAATTTTTCATCCGAATGTTGATCCAATAATTTTGCACTGAAACTAAGATGATCTTTGTATGTTTACTTCATATTTTCGACGAGTGTAATCTTATATTCCATAAAGAAATATTCTCAAATTTTCGATGATAATGTTGAATTCACTATTCAGTCACCATAATTGATCAAACTAAATTCACAGTTGATAAGAATGTGGAAGACTAGAATGAAAACAGTATTCAAATGACAATGAATTCAATATCTTCCATCAATTACGAAGTTTTAGACTAATGGATATTCAAGGATATTTCTGAGATAAGATATATTTATATTCCTGTCACGTCATAGAAAAACTCGAATTCATATTTTCGTAACAGGCATTGAAATGTAAAGTCCGTGATTATTTGACAACGGAATAAATTACGCCGAAACAATTTCCTGTTATGCAATTCCAGGCCCACCCTGTAATAGTTTGTCGTCGTTGTAATGGCCGCCTATTCATAGATCACTGGATAGAGGTTCGTCCTATTCAAATAAATTACCGTGTTCTAGCTGTTTCTAATTGATTGCAGCGAAACGAAAAAAACATAATGAATCAACACTATCAGCAGTCAGCTGTTTTATGAAAAACTTAATTCGATGGAATTTGTAATGGTCAAGGTCATTAAAAGTATTCATCAAACTTTATTCTATTTCTTATTTCTGAAGTGATATCTGTCACTATTGAAACATCTGTCGTAAATGATTATATGAAGAATAATCATAGTACTCGTCTATCTATTATTTGATATTGCAAATTATGATTTAGTCGAGGAAAATTTAATCTGAACTGAATTCCTATTCAGGAATTTTGGAAGATGTGAAGGCTCCAAAATCAAAAATTGTTGCTGGTCTGTCAAAGATGGTTACTTTGTTGAAAGAATAGTGTAGTCAAAGGGAGTTATAACTGATTATGTTATTTTTCAATGTCATCAGTAAAGAATTGAACTAAACCACTGAATTTTTAATTGACATCATTGAGGCACCAACTGTTTTGGCAACATTTCCCTTGTGAACATTCTGTCATATGAAGTATTCGGCATTAATGCAATCTTCGTGTATATATTTCCATAGCCTTTGAATTAATCAACGTATTTTTTTATTAATATATTTTTTCGAGGAGCGCTGAAAAAACTCGAACAAAGAATTTTAAACAAACCTGCTGAAACGATCTATTGAGCAAAATATTTACCGATGGTGGCGCCGCATTCGCTGCATCAGCTGTTCCCGAAACGCGTATTGTTCAGCAGTTTCATATGGTTCTTACGTGTTTATAGTGGTTGTTAATATTCGAAATTTTGTGTGAAAAGGCTTTCTTGTGGTGTTTTTTTTTTTAGTAATTGTACTTCTTATGTGAGTACAGAAATAAGTTACTTTTGAGCATAATCAAGCCATATTATTTCATATTTAAGATCATCTAGCAAGATGTTCCTAAAACTATCAGAAATTTTTGAATATTTACAAGCAACACCCGACAATGGATTTATTGTGAAGAAAGAGCAAATACTTCAAGCCAATCACTTAAATTGATGTGGTAAGAAATCGAGTATGAAGGACAGTATTAACATTGCAGATATCTGTCTACAAACGTCTGCTCTATCAGGATAGCCTCATCAGATCGAGGGTAAATTTTCAAAAATGAAGATTTGAAAATCACCAAGATGGAGTGCACATGCAAATCAGGCTTATCTGAAATTTGCAAGCATATTTCAGCATTATTTTCGAACTGTGCAAGGTTGTATTTACTACAAAACTTAGGTGCGGCGAATTATCGTGCCCTGGTAATTTTACTGATCCTAGTTTCAAATTTATTGTTTAGTTTTGGGTCTGGGTTTCAGGATTATTGTTAGCTCTATGGTTATGGTTATTAATAAACATCAATATGTATAAAACCAAGCACAATAAATTATTATCACATGCCTTGCGTTCATCAATTTCTTCGATAATTCCCATTTTGTTAGTTACATATACTTTATTTTCATTTTCTGTGGCACCCAATATCACAACAATTGGCGTTTTTATTCATATTTCCTTCAGACATTTCATAGTTGGATTTGAAATCGAAATTACTATACAAATCACACACGATAGCGAAACAAAACAATGAAACAATACGCGTTTCGGGAAGTTCACATTATGGCCGCTAGAGTCGCATAAAGTTGTGTTTTGCTCAATAAGCAAAGTTTAATACCCCTTCGGTTCAAGAATATTTTATTGAAGAATGTCGTTAAAGATCGTTAATTTTTAAACACACCACAGTGTAACTAATTGCAATTACAGATCAAACATTTCGAAACAATTTTCAAAGCATACTTATTATTAGTACTACTACTCGATACTAGATGGTTCTGCTTTACAAGAATAAACCATTTCGTCAACTGGATAATCCGGCCCTGTTTTTAAAACCTCAGTTTTCATATATGTATATAACGAATTATCTCGATGCGCTGAATCTGAAGGTGATTGATCTCATGGATCTCCCGAATAAAATATGCCGGCCATGAAAAAGTCCGCCGCAAAAATCGATGTTTGTAAAATCATAATTCGTTTTTTTGCAAAATTAATGAAATTTTTAAATAAAAAAAATGAATTTGAATAAATTAAACTCGAGCAACAAAAAGCAAAGTGAAAAAAAAAATAGGATCTTTCATATAAAAAACCTCCTTTGGGCATCCCATGTTAAGATACAGCCCCTTTATTTGAGCGAATACAGTATTGAAATTAACCTGACATTTTCTACTACCAAAAAGACACTTCAGCCAGTCGTTTATTCGGTTTACCCCATGGTTGTGAGGGGTGGAAAACGCAACCCTTCAAATTCATTTCCAATGTAACTTTTTGTCTTGTTATTTGATTACCATTTGAAAATTTATTTCCGATATCATGTTTCATTGTAAACAAAAAATGTCCCTTGAATTTTTTTCCCAAACTAAACCAGTTCGCATCAAAAAATTATTTTACTACCTGCATTAAATGATAAAAGGGGAACAAACAAAACTAATTTATTGATAAAAAAACATACAACATCTAGAAATCATAGTAAATGTTCAATATGTCTACCTTCAGACATCACGCATGCGTCAAAACGTCTTCGCATTGAGCCACGTATTCGCTCAAATAAAGGGGCTGTATCTTTAGATGGGATGCTCCAATGAGGTTCCTTTATATGAAAGATCCCATATTTTTTTCGATGAGGAATCACCCCCTCAAATGTTCTAAACTTATTTAGTTATAGTCCGAAACATATCGAAATGCTTGTGTACCTATTATAAAATAAGTACCAGAAATTGTGAATTGTGTATCTGCAAACATAGTCAAGTTTACTGTAGTTTATTGGTCCAAAAATACAGAACAAACCTTATAATTATACGACAGGAACACACATCTATATATACAGACATCCATCTTCCTTCGTGCAAATTCGTGGTGCAAATATCCTTGATTTTTTTGTTCTCACATTCAACGTCGAAACAGAAACAATATCCAAGACAAACATGTACAGGAAAAGGCTGAGAGAATTCAAGGTTGAATTCGAAATTAAAATGTAGGAAATGGCCCATGTGTTGTGCGATCCATAAAACAGTTGTTGTTGTATAATAGATAAGTATTTTATGCCCCGTTTTATGGGTTTTGTTCTACGGTGCCGAGCGAGAAAAACAGACGGCTATTCATTAAATCATACAGCGCGAAGTTAAATTAGCGACTAACATTGGACCGATGAATTATCTACTCAAACGTAGAATAATTCGATATCATCAAAGCTAACATCGATATCACTTCTATTGTATCACAGCGTTTAGAAGAATTATTTGAAATTCTTTTAGCACCGATACAAACAATTTTTCTTTCTGTCATATCGCATAATTTCTTGACACTTCTTTACTCTTTGTAACTTTATATCGTTTCCTTCATCGTAATACTGTTCTTTGTACAGGATTTAGAAAATAGTTGACATATTCAAATATGAGGTTTTCAAACTATCGTCCTCACTATTGCTAACTTCATTATTACTGGAGATACGTCAGTTGAATGGACAAACTAGTGGTATTTTCTTAGTTGTTTTCGATGACAAAAAAGAAAAAAATGTTCAAGTAGTAACTTTGAAATGTTTTTGACAATTTTTCTCAAATGGAACACCTAGTGTACAATATCAGCGATTTTTCAAATTTTATTAACGAACTTGGTGCTGACTTTGATAACCCTTTATAGCTCAATTAAAATCTTTGAAATCTAATTGTAGCCAAAAGTTTGTAGCTTTTTCGTGTCTACAACATGCATAACAAGACATTTTTCAATATGTGATAACACCATCGATTCGTTAGTTGAATTTAATTTGAGATACTGCGTTATTGCTAATGGAAATAATGTGGAAAAATCTAGATTCCGACCTCTACATTCACAATTGTTCACTAAATTACAACATTTAATGTTCTTAAATTGGAAATGAATTCCATGTTCATTCATATTCCATTTGTCTCCTTCAATAAAATCGATTAAAAGATTTTTGTATCGTTAAATCCATCATTATTTTTGTTACACGTTGAAATTGTATTTTTTCTCATATTAAAAAAAAAACATCCATAAGATACATGGAATTCTAGGAATGACATTAATTTGCAAATGTGTTTTTTACAGGTGTTATCAAGTGGTCCAAAAAGAATGTTCTTAATATGGCGGCATTTTTGTTATTTGTTTTCTCACTGATTAGTCTAAATGAGTGCAAATGATTTATAAAAGAGGGCAAATGAAAAGTTAGACCCACATATAGAACTTATGAGATTTTTCTGTGAAATTTTAAGTTCAAGTAATTTTAAGTAAGTTTCATTCAGCATATTTTCCATGGACAAGGCCTAATAAATAACACACATTTCAAGATGAATGTCATTTTCAGAACTCGAAATACGTCCGTCTTTATGTGTGTGTTACACATCCTGTATAAGAAATATTTTCCGAATTATCAAATTGATGAAACGTTCTAATTACTCGACATCGTAATATCTAACAACCAATCGAGTAATTTGAATTTGAGGATAGTATAGCCGAAACGGTTGATCATCGATAAGCATGAAAGCATTAGTTTCACCAGAAACATTATACAGCTATGAATAATAATTAATCAAGATCTATTCACTAATATGAAACGAGCAACCACATCTAAATATTACAAATTACAGCTTGTAGATATCTGAAAAAATACATCCATCAATAATAATTGACATTCACATTCCCCACAGATTCCCATCAAAATAAACAAATGTACCTGAATCGGTAATTATAAATTAATCGTTTACAACACAAGTAATGAATTGCTCTTCCATCAATTTCTCGTGTGCACAGAGAACCTTGCCTTGAGCTTAAAATTAATGCAATAATCCAGCGTATTTACTACTAAATCGATAGTTAAACTCCTTTCAGACCTTGTAACATTATGTCATAAAATGAAGACAACAATAAGGCATTAGAAGTTATTTAAAATTTTTACGTTTTCTCAACGCTCTTATAACATGAAATCATCTGTCTTGTACTTAAGGTCAGATTTATTGTCTGCTGTAATTACTGCCTTGTCTGCAAATTAGTATTTTCATGTGGGTGACAGATTAAAACAAATATACCAAGTTCGAAAGCATGAAACATTGCTAGTTGTCTAAAATGTTGAAATTGCGAGGGTTTTCTTTACAACATTTTTTTTGTTGATAAATGCATTGGAAGACGAGGATTTTAACAGTAGCCAAATGAATATCCTGATCTAACTCTACAAATATTTTTGCAGGGATAACTTTAGATTGGTGTTAACAGACCTTATACTATCGATGAACTAAGAGATAGTGTTGAATAAATTTGATAAATACTGATGCCCTTATAATGTTAAGCAATAATTTCAACATTTAAGTCATTAGTTTATAGGTTTAGTTACTTCCATTGTCCTCTTTGGAAATTGGACAACCGCAGAGATAAACAGAGTCAAATAATTTAGGATAGTCCACGGTCTTAAACACAGGTCTGGAAACTATGACACTTTTGAGTGTTGGGGAGTGTCACCATTTTTGAAGAATTATTCGCCATACTTATCTACCAGGAGCGTATGTATCTAGGAGTATGATCATGTGATTAATATTTGACAGTTCGTATTGTGAACAAAACAAACGGTTAGGACTTGAACGGTGGATACAATCAATAACAGAAATATTATATTATGCAAAATTTTCTCGAAAAAATAGAAAACATTCGTATTTTCACGAGCCTTATCTGATCAGATTTGTGATCGGCTGACAAAGTATGGATGTGAAAGCAGCAACGGTTTTTCTAGCAACGGTTTTTTTCATTACTGTTTTCGCCTATGGAAAACGATTATTTCACACCTGCTGAACACGTTCTATAGGGTGAAATGAATTAGTTTAATCAATATCTACCCCTCAACAACCCTCCGAAGATGAAAAATCATAAATGACCATTGCTCGAGGTTCCATAAAAAAATCTCGAGCAACGGTAACTGTAAATGTTTAATAATTTTTCATCTTCGTAGGGCTATTGAGGGGTAGTTATTGATTCACCAAATAATTCACCATATAGAACGTGTTCAGCAGGTTTGAAATAATCGTTTTCCATAAAAAAATCTCGAGCAACGGTAATTGTACATGTTCAATCATGTTTCATCTTCAGAGGGCTGTTGAGGGGGAGTTTTTGATTCACAAAATATTTCACTATATGGAGGATGTTTAACATATATAAAATGATTGTTTTCCATCGATAAATCACGAACAAAGGATATCCCAAGTGTTCTCAAAATGTTTCCGCTTTGAAGGGTATTTATGGGGTGGTTGAGGATTTACAAATTATTTTACTATATGGAAGATGTTAAGTACCTGCAGAACATTGAAATCGCATATAAAAACCATAAGCAATTGACTTCATATATCATAGGCAAAAATAGTAATGAAAAAAACCGTTGCTAGAAAAATCGTTGCTGCTTTCACACCCGTTGACAGAATGACAAAAATAGGGCAGTACTACAGGTGGAGAAACACGAGAACAATCAAAATTTCCTCAATGTTTGGGCAACCTCCAACCCTACCAGTTTCCAGACCTGTGAGTACGGTCGTGGGATAGTCCAATCATTCTACAAGATGTCGGAAATTCAAAGACACCGCTCATAATTGGATGACACGAAAACGCGGTTGATTTGTAAATAAAATATCAACAATTGAACTTCGATCTATCAGTTGAAACAAAATAAAAGCAATATTGACAAGTTGATAAGATATGGTAATTTTTATTCATGAACTATAACTCGAAACTTTAGTTTTCCACGTATGCAACATATTCATTTCTCAACATTACTTTCATCGAAATAACATATCAAACTAGGTGAATTCAATGGTACAACAATTTGCAGAATCAATTTCTGATTTTTTTCATTGATATCTATGAATAATTTGAAGGGACTTAATCTCAATTAATTTCAACCACTAGTTAAACTCGCTTTGAATTACAGTTCGTAATCGAGAAAACAATTGAAAATAACATATTGCCAAGGTACTTTTTTGTTGAGAATTTCAGTACAAAGTTATAAAAATATCTGACAATTCTCCACCAGCTATAATGAATGGATGAAAACATAATCAGGTATGCATTTCGATCAAGAAATATGTACATTAATTTTTCACACATTTAATTAAATACGTATAATCGGAACAAAAACTTCAATGAAAACTATCTGAAGGCGTATTGCTTATAGGACGCAATCGTAACCCCATTAGATTAAGTTGTATCTTGTTAAACTGTATACATTGCTAATAGCACTTGTTGAAGGATGTAAGTATGAGCAGCCAGCTATACTGTCAGTTGTCAACAGTACGTGATCCGCATTAATCTCAATTCGCGAAATGACATCCAATTCACGATAGCTCGTCAACCAGTTCTCGTATAATATGGGAATATAAAAAACACACTACCAACAATGGCCATTTATCATGACGAATGGGTTGGTTGGTTTATGGATATTTTCACGTACACGAAAACACTACCTTTCGAAATAACCACACAATTGAATGGAAAACATTACGGGTATACAGGTGCGGTTCAGTGAAACTCTCTGGGCATCAACTAATAATAACAAAAACGTAAATCGTGTCACTGATAAGGCTTTTGGTAGTTCTCCTTTTGCCTCATAAATATTTTTATGGTCCACTGGGACAGGATGTCCTATATTCAAATTCACATGTGCAAATTACTTTATTATTTTTATTGTAAAAGTAAGATCAACAATTTGTTTATTGTAGAGAATTATGATAAATAGGCGTTCAAACACATTTCAAAGTCGTTAGCAACTAAATAGAATTTGCAGATTCCTCTGAAAATCTTCTGACAAGGTGACGTAGTTTGTTTAATGTTTTCAGCGTTGCTTGTCGTTTAATTTTAACCTGAAAGACGTTCCGACTGTTGAGTTTATTCTGGCGTATAAACGGCACAACTTTGTTTTTCATGTTTTCTGGTGTAAAATCCAAATAATATTAAGCTGCCTTCATCAAAACAGAACCGTCTATTAGCGTTCCAACGTGAAATTTCTGACAAATAGAAAATTGTCCATTATTGTTTACTGAAAACATCACTCTGATGAATAAATTCAAACTGTCATTTGTAGCGCAGATAAAAAGGGTTTCAAAAATATGTACTGAAAATTCCATAGCGTTTTTTTATAAAAGCTGAGCTTCTGGTCTGGAATCATATGTATATTGCACCGATTCGTCATCTTATTAATACTCTCCCATATTCAATCTTGCCATTAAAGCAATTGTAATTTCTCTTATTAGCCCGCATCGAGATGATGATAATTAGAGGTTATAGACTTTTTCAGTCATTTGAACTGTCATTTTCTATTAAGATGGAAGGGTTTTTTTATATTTTATTTGGGAATCAAGAACATCGTTATTTTATGGTTGATTTCTGGTTTGCATGTCCATGAACAATTCGAATTAATTGAAAGATATGAGGGTTGATGTTTGAAAAAATGGAATGGTCTGAGAGCTGAGTATAGATTTCATTCATGGTGGTTCATTCGGCTACTGAAAAGTAATGCTCAAATATATTCATCAAGATACAAAGAGAATACTACTATTGATTCAGTGAAAAAAAAGTTACCTATATTGTTGATTTCGTGAAATATCCCACTGTCTACCGAACGACATATTTATGCAATCAAGTATGAAACTTTTTAGTATTCCGTAACCTTTTGAAAAAAAAATGTTTTGTGAATTCGTCATATCAGTGGAACAACTGGAATTTCTAAATAATAAGTAGAAAATGTGATAGAAATTATCGTAAAAAAAAACTAGAATATGGGAATGATAACAAACTAGTTCTGCGTAGAAATATCAAATATGCCGTATGACATCTGACAGTTCAGTTATCTTGATGTACAAAAAGAAATGTGTAATTCCAAGCATAGTTCACGAATATAAAATATCTGAAAACTAGGTATGGAAGTTGAAAAATGACTTGGTAATTCACTTTAATGATCATGAACCCCACTGTACTTATATTCTCAACTCAACTCATCTCAATCATTGTAACTATGAGCATACAAATCGATTTTTTAAACGAATGTTTAAAATATTGGAATTGGAATCGCTGTACCGTGAACATGCGAATAAATTTTAATACATTCAATTAACACTTGATTTAAATTAATATTAATAGGTACTAACCTTGTACGACAGAAATTATTACATTAACCGCTATGTCATCGAAACCAAATTTTATCTATTCTTTATCCACTCTAATGGGAAGGTTTTCGATTTTTTCTAATAATAATAATAAAATGCAGTTCTGGACGATTTTTTTATTAAATCCTAATACAGGGTTGTTAACGTAACCCGATCATTGGAAGTTGTCGATGTTCCCTCTGATTAAAATTATGATAATAGGGGACATGATAAAAGCGAATAATAGATGTGGCGTTGCATTTGAAAGTTGATATGAATCAGGAAATAGCTTGTAGAAATCCGTTCACACCAATTATTGACATACTGTATTATTTACTACTGTCGGCTACTATCAAAGATATCAGATGATGCATGGTGCATATGTTTCAGTAGTCAACAAGAAAATAATGTTGTAAATGCTAAAAATAACCAATAGTAAGGCATAGTGAGATGCAGTACGTGAGTAATAATTCTTCGTATTCTCGATATTCATTATAAATATTACATCACCTGATCATCAGAATGAATGTGGTTTAGAAGAGCCTAGCGGTCTGCCAAATCAGTTCCTGTTCAAAATAACATAATAGATTCATTGAGTAGACACGAGTCGATATATACAGGGTTTTCATAAAGCAACGCATACATTATGATTCCAATCGAATAATATTCTGGAAATCTGAGATAATATATGAAACCAATACATGTGAAAACCGTTAGGATTGTAGCATTTCCGGTTAAACTTTTTTTTTTCATAACAATCTTATACAAAATTACCCCAATTGATATTCAATTGAAAGTGCTCTTCTATGAGGACATCAATTTGAAAGATGAACCTTTCTATATAGGAGAGATCAATAGGTATGTTGAAGTCTGCAAACCTTATTTCCAAGAAAAAAAAGACGACCAAATCAATATTTTTTTAAATTAGGTCTCCAGATTAGGTGACTTAGCGACTCATGTGAATTGGCGCCGACTTTGTTGAATTGTTTTTTTCAGAGTTCTGGTTCTAGTTTCGATATAGCTCTGGGGTTCTTTACTAAAATTTTGAATAGTTTCGGCAAATTACGGACGGAAAACTCAAAATTTAGGTGTTAACTTCACCCAGCACCGTCTTTTTCGAAAATATGAGTTCTGATTATTTTTTCCTGTCTATTTCGAATAGTTCTGGAGTTCTTTGATGATTTCGAGAATAGTTAGGGTGTAATGGAAAAGTTATTTGAAAAAACGATTCCGAGTTTCAGAACTCTGAATGGAAATTTTCGATATATAAAAGAATCTTTTTGCAGTTCTGGACTCTAATCAGAAGTCTTTTATTATCAATTTCAACGAATTTCTCGGAACGGGAATTGGGAATCGCTAATAAGTAAAAAATTATCAACTTTTCGAAAATATGTCATTGGGATATCTTGTAGAACTCTTCAGGACTCAGAACTCTAATCAGAACTATTTCATTTTCAATTTTAACGAATTTACGAAAATTGTTTTCTCGGAACGAAAACTTAAAATCGCTAATAACTAAAAAATTATCGTCTTTTCGAAAAAATGTCATCAGGATATCTTGTAGAACTCTTCGGGCGCTATCCAAAACTGCAAAAAGATTCTTTTTTATATGGAAAATAACATTTCCATTACACTAGAACTATTCTCGAAATCATCAAAGAACTCCATAACTATTCGAAATAGACAGGAAAAAATAATCAGAACTCATATTTTCGAAAAAGACGGCGCTGCGTGAAGTTAGCGCTTAAATTTTGAGTCTTCGAATTCCGTCCGCAATTTGCTGGAACTATTCGAAATTTTAGTAAAGAACTCCAGAACTATATCGAAACTACCCAGAAATCTAAAAAACAACAATTATTTTCGAAAAAGTCGGCCCTAACTTCACACGAGTGACTTAGCGTTCAATTGCACTGTTCGCTTTTTCTCATATGTCACATGAAAGGATTCATTTCAAAGACTAGATAAAATTATATTTGATTGTATTTTCAGTGTATGATTTTTATACCGACTGAAAGTGAACGAATTGTTTTCAATCCTGTATGCAACAGTAATTTTTCAAAGTTCATATTGATTTTTAGATATTATATGGGATCGTTATTATCTGAATTATTATCAATTCAAATTCAACCGAAATGGTTAGCCACAAATAATGGTTATGAGCAACTAGTATCGTTAATATTTCAAAGTAATGATACATTCGAAACATTGTTCAAAATACCTAAGAAGTATTACTATAAATGAAGTATGATTAATGTGAAATATTCATGAATAATACTTTTTTGTTCATTGAATCAATAATTTCACACATAAAAATACATAACTCATTCATATCATGCCTGAAACAATGTATGAAACTAGTTTTATTTACTTTCAATCCACTCTTTTATTTGTTTACTTGATCCTATGACACCACTATTATTGAATAGTGATTTGATTCATTATGTTTCCGAAAAATATCAAAACACAATTAATGAACAGATAAATAGTGTGCTGAATGGATGTAACCGGTTATGAGTCTCATGTGCGCTTTGATATTTACTGTTTATTTACTATGATTCGTATAACCAAATTACAAAATGTCAGTTGTTCTTCGTTCTCAAGGCAATGAAAAGGTAGGTGATGATCAGCGTATCAAACCATTGTAATGAACCATACAATGAATATGAACTGATGAATAATGATGCTGATTCAGTGTGCAGACACTATAATTCATCGAAATCGTAGTAAAACAGTTATATGGCAGTTTTCTATCAGCGTGTTAATTTAGAATCAAGTAGGCGGTGCCATGACTTATTAATCCCTAAAACAAAATCTGTCACTGTTTCCTTCGCATACACCATTTTGCAGTATTATCGAAGGCATGAGTGAGTGATTCAAGAATGATAGTGTATCTATATTATTCTCATACAGGGACTTATGTAAGTACGTCACCATAAGAAGGTCCGGTGATGTTTTTTACAAGATAAAGAAAAACAAATTTTTCAATTGAATATTGTTTTCATTAATATATCCATAATTCCGAAACCGATTTTGTTGCAATAACTATATCGAAATCATCATGTCAGGGTAGTGCAGAGGAAGTTTATAATTTTCAATAGAATGTGTGCCACTCATTTTTTAGATATTTGCACTATTTTAATTTTATTTATAAAGGTGCAAATAAAACCAAGACGATTTTGGTCTAGTGAAAGGTCCATGAAAATATGGTTGAAGCAAGGTTTGTTTTTCCATAAATTCTAGATAAATAACGATGGAATCAGTTGAGAAAAGAGGCTATGAGATTTATTTTTTAATGGATTTGAGATTGCCATTTACAAAAGTTGATGAACCGCTTCCTTAAACTCACAGTGCTCGAAATTTTTTGGCGTTCAATTATTGATTAACCTCGTATCTTCTTTTATATGTATTATCAAAGTTCCTGATTGAAAAAGCACCAAAAGCAACACCAAGATTGACTTATCATTTTAGCTTGTCAAAACTAAAAAGGAAAGATTAATTTCAAAATCACCAATAGTGCATTATTCTAACAGATGGTTCATAACACAACCTTGATTGTGAATTAGAATAAATAAACTGTAATGAGTTTCTCATGAGAAAGTGTTATTTGTTTACAATGGGAGTATATTTATTATCGCAATGCATAATGAGAAGGCGAAAATTTTAGTAGATGAAAAAAAAATGGAAAACCTGCTGAGTTTTATAAAGTCACTGTTGAATTTGAAGAATAAATTAGTGATACACGAAATATTTTATTATGCCTCGATAATTCTGAATCCAACTCTAATTAGACGAAGAAGTATTTTGACAGTAACTTGACGTATAGTAAGTCGAAGGCATCGTTCAATGAAATTCATAACGAGTACCTTGATTTTACACCCACATTATAACCTTACATTCATGATTTATTAAAAAAATATTTTCCATGTTTACCCAATCGAATCGAAACATCTATCTCATTTATAGCACGGGAGGTAGTTTAATAGGACTAATTTTACGAAATATATTACTTGAACTTCAATGTTTTCGAATATCTTTACAATGATGTATCACACATGGTGGTTCAATATTACGGTCTTGTCAAAAATCCAATTTTTATTTATTTCGACAGTTTGATCAGATTCTAATTCATGTTATTCATGTATGTGTTAGAAGAACAGAAATACATGTGTGATACATCATTGCTAAGAGAATAAAAAACATTATCTGAAAATGTTGAAATTCAATATGCCATATTCGAAAACTCCATAAAAAACTGACTGAAAAAAAGTTTGAATTCAAAATGTCTAGTACAATTAGTTTATCGGTTATCCTAGGAAATTAAAAACGAAAATCGAAAATATCAAATTTTTCGCAATATCTTCAATATCACAAAATTGTGCAATCAATTAACCAACTCTTTAGAAAAAATATTTTTTGTCAATTTCGAATGGTTTTTCGTACTCTCTCATGATAATTCGGTTACAGTTGGAAATTACTAAAAATCATATGGTTTCATCTGGGAATAGAACATCAATCTGAAATAACAGTAAGCATCTTTTTCAAACACACCTCGTGAACTTTATATCTTGTTCACCTCGTAAATTGATACACGCTGTGTAGTTAAACTATTCTGAAAAAAATATATTAATCGCCGAGATATGAACACTATTGAAATTAATTTATATGTATATTAAATAGTCAAACCAATGACTACTTTATTAGTATGTTACAATCTGCAACCAAATTCGTAGATGATCCATCAATTCCCAGTAGCTTAGGATGTGTCCTTGTTCTACCATTAAGATGCATTATTCACGACTAAGGAAATATTTGAATATCTCATTGTCGGCTGAATGAAGGTCTCTCGGATACCTTCTCCCTATCAATTTTGTAATTACATCCATTGTTTTAGCGATACTCTTTTAAGTCGATGATTCTTCAGACTGGGTATCGAGCTCAATAGCATTGATTTCAATCATTGTAACTTATTTATTATCCACGATCTTTATGAAATTAGCATTTTCTTGTTGAGCGAAAATTGGAATTTGAGTAATAAAACTCCAACAAAGAAGAATTGTTTTATTTTCAATAGACAACAGATATATTCAATAGGTAAATATTAGAGATGCATAACTACCCACATGGAAGATAATAAAACGGACATACATCATAATAGAAAATTGAAGAGGAATTTTATAATTAACATTTACTTTTGGTGTGTCATTCAATCATCATTATCAAGTTGGTTTTTGCATAATGGTTTGCGATTTGATGGAAACAATACTGATTGTTATTACATTTCTATAATGAATGTCGATCGATATCGAAAATAACCTAACGGTCAGCTTTATGATAGTTGAGCCTATGAGAAAGATAGTCTGGAGAGGATATTTACGAAAGAAATTATGAGTAGTATAATTTTTACAACCTCACTGAAAATAGAAACAAAAATCAATGCTACTCCTACACCACAAATATAGTGAATTCGACGTTACATGGAGTTTACACAGTTTATACAGATTGCTCTCCTGAAGAATATTCTGCAGAAATTATATTTTCAGCATTGTTTATTGTTATCAAGAAAATCTTGAATTTCAACTGAGATATCTCGGAAATGAAACAATAATTGGAGATACGGTATCTATGTAAGTTAATTTTGCAAATGCGTGCGTGTTTCTTCATGGGTATAAATATCATGAACTTTCAATCTGTAATGTTGTATCCAACTTTTGAGTAAACAACACCACATTACCTACTCCTACACGTACACAGTTTGTTTACACCGTTCAAAACGAGATTTCGGATTATCACATTGTTATCTATCTGTTCTATCTAATACAATTCTAAAAAAAAATATCGAACGAATACAATAATGAAATGACATTGAAATGTCTCTTTCGCATATATGATTGATGTTGTACAGAAATTGAAATATTCCTGATAATGTGAGTACGAATAGTACGATATCACTATTAGAAAAAGTATCACTACAGAGCCATCTAATGCTCAAAGTAAGCATCTTACTGAGGTGAGTTTGCTTGCATCGAGTTTTTTTTTTCTAGAGAATATATGATTGGTCCTCGTAAAGACCTTTCAAGTGCAGTTATAATAACTTTCAAGCTATAGCTCTTTATATCTGTTCAAATGAACAATACAGCAAGATTTTTGATAATGATAATGAAAAAGCTTGATTTCACATAAAACATTTTTGTCGTAACACACGAAATCCTCAATAATATAGGGAGTCCGGCCTTACTACTCGAATGTCCGGTCGAATGGGCTGGTCTGTCCCGGTTTGGCAACCTGGCAACCCTATACGTGTGAATTAGACAAATCTTGCGATTCACGAATACCTACCCATGAAATTCTAGAAATCCTCTTATCGAAATTTTTTAAATTCTATAGGAAGGTTACACAATATTCAAAGTATAGTATATTATTATAACAATGCGCCATATCAGTTATTTTTTCGCAAATTGTAGAGACAATTTCTCATTGGATGATTGTTTAATATTTAGTTGGTATATTGAAAAGCGAATATAGGTATTATACTCACGACTAATTCAAAATAACATGGTTTATCTAGCTTGATACCCTATTAGCTTGAATATTTCATTGTATCATGTGTTTTTTTTGACAAGAAAGTGATCTTCTATTGATATGTCAGTTGATAGGTAGATCACGATAGGCAGATTGAAGAGACAGAATGAAAAAAATACTTGTGAAAGCACGTAAATGATATTTATGTTGAATTCATTATTCTTTCAGTAATGGGATGTTCACCAATGTTGATAAATCAGGCAAATAAAATCCTTTTTCGATATCATAGCCAACTCATATCGACCATTAGGAAACACCCGATATGTTTGTATATTTTGTGGTCTAATATTGTGCGTTGTGACTTCCCCAACATTCTGTACAAGAATGAGCAGAATTGGTACTACCACATTACCCGCAATTGAGTATTTTTTTGTTTTTGTATTTTGATTATTATTCGATCCAAAACAGATTTGAATGGCTGAATAAAAAAACATGAACCGGCTGTTGTCTGCTAAACGATGAGGGTCAATAATGGAAAATAAAACATGCGTAATTATTAAAATTTTGTGATTTTCATGAAAGCAAAAATATTAGCATCATAGGCAGCGATGGTAAATATAGGTAAATATTTACCTCACTGAAAACCACCGGAAACAATCAAAGTCGGAACCACTTTGCAATAGTCCGTTTTTTCCACAAACTAGTTCTCGACACTTGGGCACATTATCGGACGAACACAATTTCATAAAATCCGTCTCGATAAACATTTCATTAATACTTCTCTAACGTCGTACGCCGCCCGCGCTCTCAGCCGAACTCAAACTTTTTACAGTCCCATGTGCGGTTTTCATTATACGCGAGCTATATTTAGCGCCTGATGTCATGTTGGAATCGCGCCATTCGCTGTTCATGACATCATGGAGAGCGTTGATTGGATGGGCGCGCTGCTACCAAGTCACGATTGCCGATACAACTTGCCCGCCAATGCGATTATTACAGATTGAAAACAAATGAAGTTTTTCGAGTCATTTTTTTTCTTTCGAATATTAATTTGCGTTCGTACCAGGCAAAGATTCTATGCGCGCTAGATTTTAACGATTATATCGTTGATGAACGATTGTCCCATATTTTTGGACGCCGGAAAGAGGCCGCGAGGAATTTGCTGGTGTTTTTTTATGTTTTGAGACAGGTTGGCGAAGATCTATAGTTTATAGTGTAGGTAATTAACACACGTAGATTACTATAAAATATTTATTGGGTAGCCTAGATAGAGATCCGTAAAAGTAAAGATAATGAATGTTTCCTGATAGCAGAGTAAAAAAAACTTATGATGATACGGCATCTAGGTATGATAAATATGAAAATTGAACCTTCATCGTTCGTTTTATAGGCACTAAAATTAAAAGACAGTGGATGTGATCGATCACCGTAAATAAGTATTCGTTAACATCCGAAATAATTCATATCTCCATGCACAAACACAGTCCATCTCGTTTTTGAGATACATAGCGAATTTGGAAATACTGCATTTTTGTGTATAAGCTATTCTTCAGATTATATTATATGAAGAGCAGGTATATTGCTACATTTGAATACGAATATGATACATTTGAAAAAACTCAAGGACAAACAATGTTTAGGAGTTTATTCCCGTAATATATAACTCATGAATTTCTGAATAAATTTTCACTAACATAATGATCATTAGTTCGTGCACTCTATTGTTGGTTGGTGCGATAAGAATCGTACATAAACATTGGACATAAAAAGATAATATGCAATAAAATCCACATCCGGAAACATTGCTTGCAAATTTCATGAACATCTGATAGCGATGCGAGAACGTGAGAAATATAGGTCAATTAGTTTGACATTATTATATGTAGGGCGAAACCATACGGAAAAATCATGATGTAGATAAATCTAAAATGTAATGAATATGCTTAATTTTTTCAGTATTCCCGTTTTTATGTGGCGCCATCTCTTAATCATTGGTAAATATTCAACTTGGACAGATCAAGTGACTGCTCTTCACTAGCTTCATGAATGATTTGAAGATTTTGATATCGGATAATCTGAATCACGATCTGAATAATGTCACAATAATTCGTACAGTATAAACGCATTTTTTCTGCACACCTTTTTGACAACTAAAAGACGAAATAAAGTGACATCATTTGACGGGATCGCATTGCAGTACGACGATAGGATTGACACCACAATCGTCAGTGACAATGTAAAATGTCAGAATCTAAGTCGAATGTCACAAGATTATTTTGATACGTCATATTTGAAACCAATGTTTATTGTTGTCAGTAGTAGTGAAAAGTTGATGAATATTATTTCTAATTTCAGCAAAATAATGGCTTCTGCAGTGTCCGATTCAGTGAAGGAAAAAAGGAACAGGGTAAATATTGATTAATAAAAGAAAATTAATGATTTATTAAAATAAAAGAGCACTTACAATTTCATTTCAAGATAAAAGTGTTAGAAATTTCAACCCAAATATTATTGGCGAATAAAAAAGTACTCTTATAATATATATACCAATATATATTTTATATATTAAACCAATGCCATGAAAAATTATATTTCTGATTGTGCCAAATCATTTTAGTATTGTTGAGTTGCAATATGTCCTTGGCATAGCTATAATTGATTGTTTTTTTATCTGATATTTTTAAACAAACATCAATATTGTGATGTATATATTATCACCTAATTGTGAGAAATGTTTCAGTTGTCTATATATTTTTGAGAAAAAAAATTCGTACATACAAGATACATGAAGGTCCAAACAAATAATCTGAATTAATTCTATCTGGTTCTCTCAGATTCTTTTAGGTCCTCTTCCTGAAGATTTTTTGAGAATAAACACTTCAGCTCAAGAACAGCAGGAAGCAGTAGATAGACAAACAGCTCTGGCTCTACAACAGCATTATACAGGAAACAGCTATTCTTATGTACCAAATTCATCAGGGCGATTAAGCATAACTGTTGCTCAGGCAAAACTGGCTAAAAATTATGGGATGACACGCATGGATCCCTATTGCAGAATCCGTGTAGGTCACTGCATTTATGAGACTCCCACTGATCCCAATGGTGGAAAAAATCCCAGGTGGAATAGAGTGGTCTATTGGTAATAAATTTTATCAAAAACAGTCTCATTTAAATTCACATTATTTCTCTTCATACTCTATTGGGTGTCACTCTCCATAAGTCATGTATAATTTGATAATTTTGTATCATTTGAAATTATGAATTTGTCATTTCACCAATAATATCAAGTAATTCTTCACAATCGAAAGCAACATTTCAGTTTTCGTTTAATGTAATTCATTGGTATCCAGTTTTGACATAGCAATTATCAAGTTAGAAAGCCCAGATAGACAAAAATACATTACCCCAAGCTTTGACTTGATATTTCAAATTCAAGCATTTCAATCTTGAAATATGAATATTTGTTATAATAAATTCCATATAATGTTTTTAGCCTCTTACCACAAGGCATAAACACAATAACCATTGAAATATTTGATGAACGTTCTTTCACAATGGATGAATTGGTTGCGTGGACCCAAATTGTAATTCCTCAGCAAGTTTTAACAGGCGAGACTCATGAAGAATGGTATCCATTGAATGGAAAACAAGGTGAAGGTGTTGAGGGGATGATCAATATTGTTTTAAGTTATGCAGTGAGTTGATTTTTTTTATGAACGGATTCAACAGGTCGTTGATATACAAAGAATATAACATGGCGTACAGGAACTCAAGATTTTGAAATATTTTTAAGGCTTCTCCACCATATGTTTACGGCCCCTCTCATCCCATAATGGTTATACCACGAGCAGGTGCTGGATCTGTTAAACCATTGAAGGTCTATTCCACACCTCCTCCATCAATTTCACCACAACCTCAAATGTTTAATGAAGAGGAGTTGAAACAGGTAACATTAATGTGCTCACCATTGATCAAACAATATTAATTTCAACTATGAATATCAATACTTGTGCATGTTTTAGATTGAGGAGATGTTCCCCAACGTTGAAAAAGAAGTGGTGAGAACCGTTTTCGAGGCAAACAGAGGCAATAAAGAGAGTGCCATCAACTCCCTACTTCAAATGGCCGACTAAATGTTCTGAAAACAGGGTATTCAAACTGCAAAGAAATATTTTTAGTTCTGATAATGATTGTTTGTGAATATTTCAGTAATTAGTCAAGTACATTTCAATTTCTAATACCAATTCTATTCTATTCAAGGTGACACTTTGGATCTTTGAATGTTCAAATTTGCTCTCCTTTCACACATTTCAAAGCCATATTCAAGCAAAGAAAAATATTGCTATTAATAATTTGTTTATATTTTATAAAAAATATATATAAAAGTATCCATAATCAAATGTTCCAGATGGTGTCTGTCCTTCATCAAATATAACATAAAATTCTTCTTTTTCAAATCAGAATCATTGTTCGAACTCAAAATATGCGATTTCTAAAAGAAACCCTGTATATATAATATATTATAGACCGAAATCGGTGATCGTCAACATTCGAAGCAAATGTTCTTCCTTGATTTTGGTTAATTTGATATTTTCCAAGAGATTCTGTGAACGCTGATGATCGACGAGTTTCGGTCGTTACATAAATATCTCATTTAATTTGTGATTCATCAATTCTTGAATTGAAATTCCATTGTTAGCTATTTTTAATCGATATTGACTATATTAATCAATGTATGTAATCGTTTAAATGCTTTTATTATTTATGGCCATTCACATTCGCCATATTTGAATATTTATTATTTGTACTAGTCAGATGAACTGATGGAGTACAATGTATTTTTTGTTGATAATAAAATCGTGCCAATACGTTTCAGCTGATGTTTTTTGTGATGTAGGTATGTATACCTGCGTGGTGTAAAAAAATATTTGTAACGTCAACAATGGGATAAAACAGTTTTTTTTTATCAAATCATCTCTTCTTCACGATATTAAATCAGAAATTCAAAATGCACCCTCAACTGTACACAACTAAAATGATATGAAGTTTTTTTTTTCAGTATATTAACACCCAGATAGTCCTCCTTTTTTCATGATATCTACTCGTTTCAAACATTATCAAAAGGGGACGTTAGAAGTTGAATATTACATTTAGAAATCACACCCAGTGGAATCTGTGACACAAGTATTACCGGGGAAGATACATATTACAGGATTATTGCAATAACAAAAACACTTCCTACCATCATAATTCTAATTCAACCATTTTGGAATCTAAAACATATAGTTGTTTTCTTAACATCTTGTTTCCATATTTCCATCTTCGACACAATCAATATTAAAACATGGGAAAGCCCTTGCTGCATACTACACACAATAGAAACGTTAGATTTCAATTATAACATTACGACTTAAATTAAATATCGTACACAGAAAATGTACTGAATTATACAATCATCAAATATATTTCGATAGAATCTAGGAAATGAGAAATTTTTCAATGCCGGGATCGGTGACCGTCTTCACCTCGTCTGTCGCGATCTCTTTCTCCACGATCGCTTTCTCTCGTTCTAGTCGATTCTCGTTCTCTGTCGCGATATCTGTCGTCATAGTAGCGAGACGATTTTGACGTTACGTCACCACCGGCATCGACCGGATCAGTAGGAGTTTTATTTCTTGATCTTGACACGCGCGATCTGTTAAAGGCACAAGAAAAAGTTTTATGTAGTTACTGTTTGTAACACTCATGGTGATAAGAAGTATACAATAATTTATCATGAATATTGAATGAGGAATTTCGTTTTTTTCTAGTGGATACATACCATTCATGATGCATAATTTCATATAAATTGAATAAAAAATTACGTATCCAAATAATCATAAATCTGAATATTTCGCTGGAAGAGAGATCTTAATCAAGGTGTCATTCTAACATATTCACAAAAGATGAAATTGATCAATCCAAAATCTGAATTTAAAACCATGAAATTCACATTAAAATTACCGGGTGTTTCACAGTGGATGGAACATAAGACTGACACGAGATTCCTCACAACTATCCCACATAATTCCCTATACCTATCTGTGACGATTTCCGAGATGAAAATTATTTTGTTAAATTTTTGTGCAAAACCTGACCATTGAAAAATATCAATTTTTTCCCAATGCAAATTTACAAAATATTGCAATTCGGGTTATAGCTGCATAAGACCATCAGGTATTCTGTCGATAAACTGGATCTCAGTTTCAGCATACAGGGAGGCGCAGAAGTGAGTGCCATCCGGGCACTCATGAAAATGACTGAAACTCCGTTTTTTTAAATGGAACACCCTGTATATTATCACTTATTCGAAAAGCTATAACATTTTCCATTTTAATTGAGTATACTTTCCCTACACCTATCTCGTATGGTTTGTTAGTTATGATCACTTATGTTATGAATTCGTCTTCAATAAAATAAATATTGGATAGTGCTTAAGATAGTAGGATATTTACTTCATTCTGACAGAGAACTAACATGTTATTCCTTCATTGTCATCTTGTATTCAAGTTGCATGGGTGTAAAAATACTATGGCTGAAAATAATTACTTGAATGCGGTTCAGATGGATTTATTCTCATTTATGGCCAATGTAAGAAGAATATCAGTAGATGCAGAGAGTTACTAACAAACTGTCCGAGATAGGTATAGGGAAAGTATACTAAATTAAAATGGAAAATGTTATAACTTTTCGAATAAGTAATAATATACAAGGTGTTCCATTTAAAAAACCGAGTTTCAGTCATTTTCACTCACTTCTGAGCCTCCCTGTATGCTGAAACTGAGATCCAGTTCATCGATAGAATACTTGATGGTTTTATGCCGCTATAACCCAAATTACAATATTTTTGCACAAAAATTTGTAACTTTTATCTCAGAAATCGTCACAGATATGTATAGGAAATCATCTGGGAAAGTTGTGAGGAATCTCATTAAGATTCCAAAAATGGTATAATATACGAGGTGTTGAAATAACAAAGTAGCTACTACTTTCTGATACAAGCGGCAACACTGTACTGATGAAAATATTTTAGACGGATAGAGACAGTTTGATTATTTATGCTCACAAATTTTCGAAATGATGTGTCTTTCTGTTCTCCAGATTCGTCTAATGTTCCATCCACTGTGAAACACCCTGTATAGATGAACGATCTTATGGAAATCAATGTTTTCCCTTCATCAGATGATTCATGGTTGACGCACGAATACACTTCAAGTGTTCTATTGCATTCAATATAGTTCGCTAGATGGTTATCAAAATTATACTCACGTATCTTCAGGCTCCCTATCCCGGTAATCGCCTCTTTCCCTCTCCTGTCTATCCCTGCTTCTCGATCTCTCTCTATCCCTCTCCCTATCCGCGTACCTATCTGCATAATATCTGTCACGCTCCCGATCCCTATCCCTGTCCCTTTCACGCTCCCTCTCCCTGCTTCTGTCCCTGTAGCGAGAAGACGATCTCTCGCGTCTCGTCCTTCGATGCGACCGATCCCTAGACCTCGACCGGTCCCTTCTGGCGCTGCTGTAGCTCTTATCCTCGACTCCGCGCAGCGTATCCTGCAGCGAACTAATGAGAATCTTGCAACGGTCGTCGTTCGCGACTTTGCTCTGCTTGATGAGCGATATAGCGGTGACCAGGGTTTCGATGGCGCTGGCGTATTCTCCGGCAGCGGCATCAGACACCGCTCTGCCTATGGCGGACGACGAAACGGTCCTGTTTCTCGACATAATATCCTCGAACTCCTGCTCGCTCAACGACTGCATGTCGGGGCGGTGATCGGGAGGCGGCCCCCCGTACGGTGGCGGCTGCATTGTGGCTGGGGGGCCGTAACCGTGAGGAGGTCCGTGTGGCTGCACCGTCGCAGGACCCATCGGTGGGCCGTGGGGGGGACCATGTGGTGGTCCGTGTGGCACGCCTTGAGGCGGTCCTTGAGGTGGCATTACTGCAATAGCGAGTTATTGTTCTTATTGTCTGTTAGTGTGACACCAGTACATGTTGTACTGACCGTTAGAAGTTCGTTTCACAGTGGAAAGAAAATATCGCGGAGTTATAAAGACTTTAATGATTCGAGATCTATGGTTTGCAGATTTGAATTGTGAAGTTCTAAAATTTTTATGCAGCTGTGAGAATGCAAACAATCAATGATTCTTCAAACCATACATCTTTTAACATCGAGAGAAGACTATAGTGTTTTCATTTGCCTGATGATTTTTTCAGACCTAATTATAACAGTTATTTAATGACTTGAATACATTTCTGTTCAAATTAAAACTATGACAATAATTAATGAATTGAAGTGTGAACTCGATGAAAAATGAAAATACGATCATTCTGAATTATGTGAATATTCAAACCTTTTGTGTAATCTCAAAAATTTTTCGAATTGGAACTTAAAAATTTTTCTGTAGTACACAATTTATATCACTAACGAAACACAAATGAAAACACCACTCTATTTTTGATTGTGAAAGACCTTACAATATATTCAATACTTTTATGTGGTTATCAAGTAGGCTGAAATAGGTGCTCATGATTAATCAAACTAAGATGATACTCAAACAGTGATTGCAAAGGAAGAAACAGTGAATTGTAACAATTGTAAGGCTCTATCAACAATATAAACATTACGTTCTGCACAAGATGGCATTTATATAACAATGCGAAATTAATGAGATCTTTTCGCGAATGATATGAATGTAGCAATACTATTTTTACGAAGAACAATCGTGAAATCTTCGAGATTTTTATTTGCAAAAAGTTTGTGTGATTTTTTTTTTCATTTATCAACAGTGAAGGTTGATAATGGGGAGATATATAAAACATAACAACAAAAGTATCCCAGATGTGTCAAATGCAGAAGTCAATGGATGCAAAATAAAATTATCATGTCATTCAATAATGCCGAAAAGAGTATTCTATTATGAATTGATGGCATCTTGTGCAGAAACACCTTAAGAAGACGATTATAAAATATGTCAAAATATTTACATCATCAAATCATTATCAGGATTGGTCAATGAAATTCGATTGAACAAAAATTCAGTAAATTGATCACACAATCAACTTTTATTGAAAAATTGTGAGTTGCTTTAAAATTTCTAGTGTATTCAAATCGATATACACGGTGATAATATATGTAAAATAATCCCAGAAAAAAGAAAAATGTTAATTCTCTGGGATATCCAATATTGTTACCAAATATATCAATGTGTTGAATGAATATTTCATTTTTAATTGAATTTATTTAAATATCACATTGGATGATTTTTTCAACCGAAATTGAACATGCGTGTTCCGGTTTACTGAATTTTTTATGAACTTCAAGTTACCTTTTCGTAATATAAAAATAATAAGGTAAAAACTTCTAAACATAAGAAAAAACAAACACAAAATAACCTGAACATTACAAAACTTTTCGAGTAACATTTCTAGTATTTATCAATCAACTAGTGATTGAAGGCTAGAAAACTACTTAGTGATCACAATGACTTTCTAGAAATGATACTGAAAATTTTAAAATATTCGCAATATATAGGGCATAAACTGACAAAATAATCAGTTCCTCATAAAGAAACTACAGACTTGTCAAATTATATGGGTTCAAAAATAAAGATGTCACAATTAGCGGAGGTGAACAGTTTTACACACTCTAATGAAGTTACAAAACGTCATCCTAATGTAAAAACTACGAGATACAATTTTCGAAGTTCCTCAACGACCCGTTAAAAGAATGGCGAAAAATTATAATAGTATTCAGGGATTTGGTAATGGAATAATGGTAATAATATATGAGCTGTCATTGAAGCCAAATGTGCTTTGGCCAATATAAACACATAATTTCTAATACAAGTACATTATAAGTTTAGGTCAATAAAGTTACGGGCAAGTCTAGGGATTAGTTTGAATTTGGAATGAGATGAATATGTTCAAGTGATAGAATTGTTTCACTTGTACTTCAAAAGTACCCCAATGTTTATAATCTGTATAGAATTTTCAAATAAATAAAACATACAACAACAATGTCGACCTAATGGTGTTTCATATCAGTCGATTATTTGATAGGAAAAACGATATTAAAGATCTTATATAGATTCATTATAATACAATTAGGACGGCAAAAGAAAAAAATATTTCCGACAATAGGAAATTGATAACCAGAATATCTCAGTTTGAAAATCATTGAGAGAATAGTTTTCAACTATCCAAGTAACATAACTATTATGTGGCTTTTTATTTCAATACTCTGTAGATAATAAATACCATACCAACAATAAAACGCAACTAGTCAACTGATAGTTCAAATAATAAGATCATCCTTCTTCAAATATATGTATTCAGTATTAAAATTTCGATACAATGATAACAAATATATATTATTCACTGACGAAAATGAAGTCATTTTTTACACCGTCGTCAATAGTTCTCGGATGAAATTATAAAATCAATGAAGATATATTAATATCTAACAGTGTTTATGTGCACTTCAAGTGCAATCTGTACTATCTCGTAACAAACTAAAATACTATCTCTTTAAATCATTATATCACAGTTGGTATTTCTCAAAGATTTAGAAAATATACTTTTCCATCACGGAAATTTCAGAACAATATATTCATTCTATACAATTCACAGTAGGAATAGTTTTGATTATTGTTTCATCAACACAGCCAAGTCTTAATTTACTAGTTCACCATCTCTTTAATGTGCTGTACACATTTTAAATATAAATTTGATTTCAATAAAGATCAGTCTTCTATCAGTCTAACAATTCTTGAAATAAAATTAGGGTCGTGATTTCTGTACATTGAGATATTATAATAATTTTTACATTTTTGATTCAGTCAAATACGGCATTTGTTGAGAATCGTTCCCATTAAATGTCATTTTTCGCTCCGAAATAAGAATACTGTAGAATTCACACACATTTGGACCCTTCAGCATGAATTCAGTGATAATGATTAGTCACCTCTGTATGACTATTTAAAACTTATTAAACCCAAAATGTGCAATCATAATTTTTATTACAATGTCTCATCATAACAAAAGTGATTAATTTAGCATATTTTTGATG
The DNA here is from genome assembly GCA_037013635.1 of Plagiodera versicolora. NCBI lineage: Eukaryota > Metazoa > Arthropoda > Insecta > Coleoptera > Chrysomelidae > Plagiodera > Plagiodera versicolora. Next base: position 1,571,704 of record CM072978.1, read on the forward strand.
TAATAAAAATTATACTGTTTCAAAATAAATTTTAAAGACAGACAGAAAAAAGACATCTAAAGATTCAATATCTCAAAAGACAACATGCTCAACCTCTTTTATTATCGACTGAATCATTTCTGAAGTTGTAATAAGATACATTCACGATTGACTTGCTTTTCATAATTTGATATATATTTAAATCATAAGTTATGTTCAAATTATCTAGAGAGTTGGAAATTTCACAGTTTGGCTGCTGAAATTTCGATGTAGGGAGGGGCGTATTTCGTTCAAGTAAGTAAAGACATGAGCCACCTAAAACATGAAATTCGTTGATTAGTTCTGTTTGTCTTCACGCTCATTTACCCATTTAACCACGAAACGAGTTTAAATTTTTCCTTATACCATGTGAATGAATTTTATGTTGCCGTCAATGAGAGATGACAATATTGTTTTTTTCTCGTATTCACTGCTGCGAATTTGAAAGCAATCCGTGAATATTCTGGGTACGATAGAAAAAAGGAACAATATTGTTGATGGAGAACCTTGAAAAGGATTATGAGGTAGGGTGATCATTATTCTTTCCCACGGGTCGATTCAATTTCATCATTGAATAACCACTAATGATAAAAAGTTTATAATAAAAATATTTTTGATTCGTAGGAAAAGACTTGGAATAATTGAATGAAAAGGAGACTGGAAGAGAAAGAAATTCAAGTTGAATTTGTTATCAGAATATAAAGTTAGATATCTATGTGTGGAATTGATTATTGAATCAACATGAGAATGGGAGTTCATGATTCTTGAAGTAAGATTCATGCTTCTTATACAGGATGGAAACATTTTCTTATAAGGGAAAGAGACAATGCACGACCCATATTTGCAACAGTGTCAATGTTCAGCAGTGTATTATCAAATCGCAGAAATTCTCATTTTCTCACTCTCAAAATACGAATTTCAAACATTGAAAAACGTCTTTCCTTTCCGAGATATCACGGCGCGTTTTCACAGAAAAATCAAGTCTTCATGACATGCAACATCTTCCGCATACCCTTTTTCAAAGTCTGTCTTAAGTGTCTAACAAAAAATGAAAAGTGTACAATACCAGGCCCTGGTCCAGGCATATGTTGAATCGGCGGTGGGGGACCGCCAGCCTGCTGGAAGAATGCCGGATTCACGTGAGGTGCTGGTCCTTGAGGTGGTCCCTGAAATATAAAAAAAAGAAAGTTAAAGTTTGTATCTGCCATCCTTCTAAATATTATGTAAAATTGAATTGGAAAGAGACATTTGGCACACCGTTTCGGAAATGATTCATCTTTCATACATGTATTTAATGAGAGTTAAAAGTATGACCTGCATTAAGTTGAGATGGACAAATTTACAATTATTTGACAAAGATAGTTATGTGGACTAACCTAACTGAATCATTTATTCAATTTAATATGAAATATCAATCAAATCTGTCTTGCAGGTGTCGTCGCAGAAATGAGAGACACAGGGGGTGGAGAAAACGATATGAACACCTGACAAATATCTCCGTCGAATACATGATACTTATTTATTAATAATGTGTTGGGCCACAATTTGCTTTTAGAACAGCTGCAATTCTTCACGGAATAGATTCGTAGATTGTTTGAATAGTTTCCAACAGAATATTGTCCTATACTTGTACCAAAACTTCCGCCCATTGCTTTAATGATGTTGGAAATAGAAATCGGCTCCTCACACTTTGTTCTAAAACTCTGCATAACGTTTCAATTATGTTAAGGTCTGGCGATTGTGCTGGCCAGGGAAGATGTTTGATAATATTCTGATGCTCCTCAAACCACCATTTGCAGTAATCCGGCCAGTGATGTGAATGAGAGGACCAAATGAATCCCATGATATAGCTGCCCAAATCATAACAGAACCTCCCTCATGCTTGACTGTAGGAAGCAGGCAGTCCGGATCGTAGGCTTCTTTTGGGGTTCTCCATACATGAACCCGGCCGTTGGTAGGACACAATGTAAACGATGATTTATCGAACCATTTGATTTATCTCCCAATCATCAAGTGTCCAGGTTTTATGATCGTGGCACCATTTCTTTTGCAGCTTAGCATTGGCTTCCGTTATAAAGGGTTTTGCGATTGCAGCCCTTCCATGAACGTCCCTCCCGCCGCACTGTTTTTGTCGAAACAGTATATTTCAAATGAGTATTGAGTTCTGCTGTCACTTTTGCCGCGGTAGTTTTCTGTTGCCTGGCCACATTCCGTTTCAATGTTTCTCGGTCTCTGTCAGTTAACTTTGGGTTTCACCCACTATTCCTCTTCGCCGATTATGTGTGTTTTGTGTATGCTGTCATTACCGTTGATACTGTCGCTCGTGAAACAATTCAGCTGTTTTCGTCACAGACGCTCCCGCTAATTGAACACAAACGATTTGCCCTCTTTCAAAGTCTGAGAGATCACACATTTCATCGAACGTTTGTTTAAACCGTTACAAAAAAAAAGCATATAATACACTGAAATATAACCTACAAGACACGTTATCTGTGCAATAAATAAATAAAGCAGTGTTGCCAACATGCTACAGAATGTACTATATTGCATGGTTTTCATATTATTTTGTCCATTCCCAGTAATTATTTATCAGTCCAAATACCAATATAAACCTAATAGGTATAAATAAATAAGTAATCATAGCCTACTATACCATACTCAGTCATCATTTCACCGCACACTACACCAAAACGTTCAAATATCGCAGAATCATATCGTGTCATACATCGTTGTATTGGTAATAAAATATGCTAATCAATACAGGGTTTTTTTTACGGGCCATATGAAAAAATAAAGTTGATGATGGTTTCTCCGAAACGAAACGTCGTACGGAAAATCTCTCAACGCTGTTTTGTAGGGATTGAAAAATGGCAATGGGAAAGTGTCTTTTGTTTTCTTGTATCTCTTCAAACAACTTCAGAAAAAAATTGAAACGAAATCGGCGAATTTCGTTTTTTCAGGCATATCTCCGGAACTCATTGGAATTTCGAAATTTTCTGAACGGCACATTGTTGGACTTGGAAATGCGCAATTTTTCTCTAATTCAACCATCTCCGTATCTCTTATGGTTTCCGAGATCCCCATGATGGACATCCTTATCTTTGTCACAGTGTATATCAGATGAGTCCTGTAACTCACTACTCACTTTGACGATTCCTGATGTATTTGACGAAAATAAAACCCATCGTGGTAACTCTAAGTTTCCGTTTTTTTTTTTTTCATTAAAACACGCTTCAATTCATTGAGTATCTACCTGTGGTGGTGCTCCTGGCGGACCCATAGGTGGGGGTCCTCTTGGTCCCATATTGGGACCTTGCATGTGAGGCGGGCCTTGCGGATATCCTTGTTGCATTGGCGGTCTATTCCAATCAGGTCGCATTGGTGGTGGACCTTGGGGTTGCATGCCTCTTGGTGGCCCTTGAGGGGGTCCTTGGAATTGCTGAAAATTATTGAAGTTGGTACACCGAGACACTCACTATATCGTGTTTGGAACCACTTCTAATGTGGTCTTCAACAACAAATATTTTTTAATTACCTTCACTTAGAAATTCGAGTTGAAAAAAAAAATATACAGAGGTGTGCACAAAAATCGACCAGAGCTGTAACTTCTGAATCATTCGAGATCGAAATTTGGTGGGTAGCAACTATATGATATTGTTAATTTTTTGAAGAGAAAAATTGTTGACCATCGCTTCCGGTCTAACCGGAAGTGACCCCAACTTTTGATTTTCAAATGGAACCCCCTGCATACTTCTCCATTTTCAGATACAGGGTATCATTTTACATACACCAGTAGTTTTTCCGGACCAAAATGTCAAAAAAATGTCCTCAATATGTTTTAATGTCTAAACAGTGTGCCCATCAATTTGTATTAGAAATCGTGATCCAGGTAAGTCAATTTCAATGTGACAGTAACATCCAATAATGAATTTCAATAAAGGTGATATTTTCTATTTAGTTTCAAAAAATCAAATAAACAACAGCGAGAGTTTGATTTGGAATTGAATGTTTTACTCAGTGTACAAGAAACACCCAGGACATCTACAATCAAGATTGAAAATGTTTTTGATACGTCACGAAAAACAGATCTTTCTATTTTGAAAAAACAAGTACATGCCATACATTCCCTGCAAAATTCACGCCTTGGAGCACGATAATGACAGAGAACGTAGGACACATTTCTGCAATATTTTTTTAATTGGTTTAATCAAGATCCTTATAGAAAAATAATGTGGTCAGATGAATGCACATTCGGGCGAAATGGTATTTTTAATAGACGAAATCACAGATATTGGTCTCAAAAAAATCCCCATTGTATTGTAGAAACCAACTTCCAAACAAAATTTAGCTTGAATGTATGGTGCAGAATTCTTGATGATAGGTTGGTAGGCCCGTTTTTCATTGACAGAACTTTAGACCAGTATAAGTATTTTGAATTGCTTACTGGTTATATTAAAAATTTTCTGGACCAACTTCCCGTCGCCAATCGTTATGAAATCATTTTCCAAAATGATGAAGCACCGCCACACATTTGAATGTGACTTATTTGACTTTGAAGAAAGGTGGATAGGAACAAATGGACCGGTTCGGTAGCGAACTCATAGTCCAGATTTGACAGTCATGGATTTCTTCCTTTGGGGTTACTTGAGGTTCAAGTTTATCTACTTCAGCCAGAGAATATAGAAATCCTTAGGCATCGAATATTAGAGGCTTGCCGCAATATACCCCAAGCATTTTTACACAACGCAACTTTTAGTATAGCTAGAAGGTGTCAGCAATGCATTCCACAAGATGGGGGTCAATTTGAGTATTTGTTGTAATTAATTATTTATCGCCCCTCTTTCTATGCTACAGGGGGTTCCATTTGAAAATCAAAAGTTGGGGTCACTTCCGGTTAGACCGGAAGTGATGGAATACAGTTTTTCTCTTTGAAAAGAACAATATCATATAGTTGCTATCCACCAAATTTCAAATTTCGATCTTGAATGATGAATCAGAACTCAAAGTTTCATCATATCAAACTAGAAAGAACAGAGTTTCCAGTCAGATAGAAACAAGAAAACTAACCAGTAACAATTATAAACAATGATAAAAATAATTGACATTTGCTAGCTTGGAATACCAAATTTCTTCAATATGATGATTTTTTCACACTCCTGATGACTCCTTATGTGAATTGCAAAACTTTCTACCAAATCTTCACCCTCATGAATATCAATGCTCCAAAGAACTTACCATCGGTGGTCGTGGTGGGCCTTGCGCTCCAGGGGGCGGCCCCATCGGTCTCATCGCCATATTTGGCCCAGGACCATTTGGTCTAGGCCCGTTCCATCCAGGATTGCCCTGGAACCTCGGGGGCTGCTGATTCATGCTGGGCGGACCGTTGAATCCGCCGGGCGGGCCTTGCATCCGGTGCGCCCCCTGCATGCCGGGCGGCATAGGCCGCATCTGTGTGTTCATGGGCATTCTACCGCCAAAGTTCTGCATCGGACCTGAATGAACATTGTTATTAGGGTGGCTTGGGTGGCTGGGATGAGGTGGACGAGAATTTGGATTGTTGGTGGGATTAGGACGGGTTTTAGACTGACTTTCGAAGTTACTAAGCGCCTGTTTAGTGGGAGGGGTAACGAGAGGGTTTTGTCCGTGGATTTCTTTCTTGGGAAGCAACTCCAAGCATAGACGCATGCTGGCCTCCGAGCCGAGCGATATAACACAGAAACCTTTGGATTGACCATTGGCCCTGTGTTCAAAAAATTTAACCTCATGGAAGTCGTTGACGCCGATATCGCGGACCGCGTTCGACATATCTTGATCTGTGGTCCACTGAAAATGAAAAACAATATTATTCCTTTGCTGTTTGAACATTCAGAACTATTCTTCACAACATATTGTGAAAAACTCTCTTACAAGCACTTTCAGAGCAATACAATATGTACTTTCAATTTATTGCTACCAATATATTTAAAGTGAAATGAGAACTGATCATGTGTTGAGGTAAAAGTTCTACTTGAACATCAACTTAACCACGAATGTTCAAGAAAAAGAAGTGGTTTGTAGAGTAAAATCTTGAAAAGTATTTATTTCCTCTTGATAATGTTACTGAATTCATGTTTCTTCTATTGAATTGGAGATTGCATGAAAATGTATATGTCAATCTCAATAACTGATAAATGGTTTGTCCTGACAAAAACAGTGGATAATTGTAAGCACAACTAGATGAAAACTGTTACTTTTTCCTCAAGGTTTCAAATATTGAATAAATGTATTATAGGAAGTCACTAACCCATGTTAAATTTCCCACATAAAGCTGGTGTCTTCGACCTGAAGAACTAGTATTGTTGGACGTAGGGGTCGATGCGGTGAAGCTGCCGCTTCCTTCATCATTTCCAACCGTAGATGGTTGATTGGAATCACCATTATCCACACTGTTATTAGCCGCCGGAGCTGCTATAACGTCATCGTATAAATCTACATTTTCTCCTCCAAAATCGTCCTGAAAGCAGTTATACATTGTAAAGCAATTGTTCACTATTGCCGTTCTTCAGAATGACATCGCACACTCCCCTGCCTCGCACTACAACGCAATCCAAACATGGAGGATTAAAAATGTCTTAAAAATCGATATCTGACTACAGTTTCTCATGTATCTCTGAAATCTTGAATAACTACGAAAAAAGGTTCCGAATAAGATTTTACTTACCTGTGCAAAATCTTGATCTATATCATCCGCATACAAGTCAATATCATTATCACCCATCTTCACAACTGAAGAAACGCGACTGGTCGTTAACATGGCTGCCGCCTGCCGGTTTATCAAAACTTCATTTTAACGCTTTTCCGTGATAATCGATCGTTGAGCTTGCGCCTTAGTCCTTGCTCAATATGTCAAACATAAATTTTGTTCTAAGTCTATTGAACAGAATACATGGAAGTGCGGTGGTTCGGCTGTCAATGTCATGTAGTGGCGGACTCACGTTTTTTAAAACATCATAAAATTTCCGCAAATAAATGTAAGTGGTTCAAATTATATTTTTACAATAATTTATCTTTGCTTTACCAAATCTTATGAGTAAAACAATCACACTTGTTGACACAAAGCTTAATGCTTATATTATTTGACAGTATGACAGCTTGGCGTAACCTTTCGCATTGTCGAATTTGTCGCAGAAAGTTTGAATCTATGTGAACTGGTTTTTGAATTAAGTTTAAAAACTTTTAACTTTGGAGAAAGGGTTTGTTTCGAATTCTCAATTTAAAACTATAAAATCATTCCAATAAAAAAAGCGTGTTAGATCGGTAGTCTATATTTGAATTCATTTATTGGTTTACAATGCAAGCCTTCTTGAAATCAGGAAAGTTAGGTGAATCATCAGGTAGGAGTTCAACTTCCAAACCAACAAAAAAGGCGAAAACTGTACCCTGGGTTGAAAAATATCGTCCTAAGACAGTATCAGATGTAGTTGAACAAAATGAAGCAGTTGCAGTCCTAGAGCAATGCATAACAGGTGCAGATTTACCTAATCTTTTATTTTATGGTCCTCCTGGAACAGGAAAAACTAGTACAATTCTGGCTGCTTCTAGACAACTTTTTGGTGATATATACAAAGATAGAATTCTTGAGCTGAATGCTTCTGATGAAAGAGGAATCCAAGTTATAAGAGACAAAGTGAAGACATTTGCTCAGCTGACAGCAAGTGGTAGCCGACCAGATGGCAAGCCATGTCCTTCATTCAAAATAGTCATACTCGATGAAGCTGATTCCATGACTCATGCTGCCCAAGCTGCTCTAAGAAGGACTATAGAAAGAGAAACCAAAACAACTAGGTTCTGTCTCATTTGTAATTATGTCTCTCGCATTATAGAACCTCTAACATCTAGATGTACCAAATTCAGATTCAAGCCTTTGAATGAATCAATGATTCTAGAAAGATTGTCATATATAGCTAAAGAAGAAAAAGTTGAATGTGATGAAATTACTTTGAATGCATTGGTGGAAACTAGTGGTGGTGATATGAGAAGGGCTATTACATGTCTTCAAAGCTGTGCTAAGCTGACAGGTACTGGAAAATTGATGGATATTAATAGTGTGTTGGAAGTTACAGGGGTGGTGCCAAAACATTGGCTGAATGACTTCTTGAAAGTTTGTAGAGGTTTAGTGAATTATAACAATCTTGAAACATTCATACAAAATCTCATGTTAGAAGCATATGCTGCCTCCCAGATCCTTGAGCAACTGAATGATCATCTTATTGATGATGAAGAATTGAATGATAAGCAAAAGGCACTTATTGGAGAAAAGTTAGGAGCAGTGAGCTATAGGCTTCAAGATGGAGGCTCTGAATATATTCAGTTGCTGGATTTAGGAAATACTATAGTTCAGGCTTATGCACTATCTGCTTGAAAGCTATATGGAAATTTCCAAGATTTTTCTAATGAAATGAATCATGTGTCGGTCTGCTGTGATGATACTACACTGAAATGATCAACTGAATTGCATTATAAACAATGAAATGGTCATTGAATTCATAGATTTAAAAGTTCGTATATTCTGTTGAAAATTTAAAATTTGAAACAATTAATTTTCATTATGACTCTTCTGCAGACTTGAATCTATGTTTTCAAATGAAAAATCTTTCATGAATCAAATTGTAAATTGGTTTATGTTGCTGTTTTTTGAATATTCTTTTCCACTTTACATTAAAGATTTGTTTCACTAATCTCGTCTTTGTGCTTCTTTCACTTTTTTCTACAAACTAAACTCCTGTTGAAATATTTGAATGATTGAAGTTTTTCGAGATTTTTAGTTTTATCTTGAATTCTCTCAATTCGGTACCGACGAAATCTGGAACTCAATCTGATTTATCTTCAGTCAGAAAGACAGGTTAATTCCAAGTTCATTCATCAGTTCTTTTGGACACATTTGTTAATTAATATATATATATTTATTCATTCATAACCTTTATTCTCAATAAATTCGAACAAAAGATCAAATAATAAGTATGTTGAAAAAAATACAATTTTCAAATGATGTATAGCATATATTTACAGATTAAAATTGATTATAGACATAAAATTCAACACCTTGAGTTCTAAGTAATGTTCATTTCAAGGACTAGTACCTCTTTAATATATTTCAAGAATTTATAAATTCACATGAGACCAGACCAAAAATTTCATAGAAGCAATTCACTTGAAATCGTCAATTCAGAAACATGTGATAAAGACAATGTACCACGCCGTGCTGTCCTAGGTGGATAGTGTTTTGTTTGGGATACCAATTACAGTCAAGAAATTTACTCTCATAATTCTTGATAGAAAAGTCATCTCAATGCTTGTCTTTGCTCGATTATTAGCAATATGAAAAGTTGATATTCAATAGATAGATATTAGTTGATACATTTGTAATTCATGAACCGTATTTCCATCAGGAATGTTTTCTTTTTCAAATAAAAATAAGCAATGATTCATTAACTGTATACATTTGTAGACCAATTTTGCCATAAATATTTTTCCCTTCCTCATTGAATATAAGAAACTAATGTCAGTGTGATGTCATGATAGAGTCTGCATAAGTATTCAATTCTTAGCGAAAATTGTCAATAATGAAAATTTATGTAATTTGGAATAATGACAAATGAGTGATGTGAGAGATATGTAGTTTCTACATTTCATTATCATAATTCTTTCAATGAAGAAACATATTCATATAATTTTTACTTTTCACTTCACATAATGAATGGTAAATGGTGAAAAAACTATTGAAGAGATTGACATTTGTATCTAAATATAGTGTAGGGAAAATAGTGACATATTTGTATATTAATGCCAAATGAAAAGTATTAGGCACCTTTAGGTGATGCAATTCTTGACAAATCATTATTTCTTTTTATTAGTTCCTCAATTGGAAACAGATGGGTTAATTTTTAAAATTTTTCTCATGAATTTCATATGTACCAATGATAACCAGGACACCCTATATATGATCAGCAGGATCAGCTAACCCGATAAACATTACGCCAACCGTTAATTATACAAGGTGATGAAGACAAATATATTCGGAATTTCAGAGATTTTATTTTAAGACATGTATTGATCATAAACTAATTGATTTCCTGATTATACTTATTCGTTTATACGTTTGTTTGGGACACACTAATATTCTTAATGTTTTTTTTTTCTTTCAATTGTGTCATTTGTTTTTTTTCAATGAGACTACCAAGAACAGAACAAAAACTAATTACCTCTTATATTGATTCACTTTCTTAAATTTTGAAAAATATTATGTTATTTCATCCATTTTTATTTTGTATTCATTTTCATCATCATATTTTATCAAATACTAAATGCTCCTAAGTACAGTTTTATACATCCACTCGTACTAGAGAATAAATTGAACATAATAAAAATACCCACCTGAAACAAATACTAAGTAAAAAGTTTTTTTCGAATGAAAAACTGAAACTGAGATTGGAAACATCTAATTCGGTTATAATAAGTTTATGAATTCACTATCAATCAATGAAACCTCTTCACATAAAAAAAATCAGAACTAACCGCCTAAATACAATATTTTCAAATAATCGAACAATAATAAGAAAGTCTGAATAAAAAAGTACTTATTTACACTAGAAACATTCAATTACCATGATTTCAACATTTATTGTATATGATACGTAATATATTTCTTATTTATTGAAGCACTCAGTTGTAAAAAATTCTTTCGGATTTATTATCGATTTTTGACACTTAAAAGATTAAACATTTATCATTATAATTTTGGAAGGAATCGGAATGCGAAAGAATAGTTGGACAAAATATAGATTTCAACATACTGATTTGAACTATTATATTTTTCTCAAATATATATTATTTTACGTAAGTTACCTACTTGACATAACTCAAATGTATCTACTTAATACAGGTTTTATTGTATCATTAATAAACATTTATTTGATTTAATTTTGGTAGTTTCTAGGACTAACTCCTTAGATTTCATTCTTAAGTTCATTAAGTCTTAAAAATAACACTTTAAAATCAGCCTAATTACCTGTTTTCAATGATCCTTAAGATAAATAGATGTCTTTGTTTATGGGAGGTGAACATATAAAAATAAACAATCTAAAAATAACAACCCAGAACATAGAATAACATATTAACCCCCACATGAAGGAAGTTTCATATTCAAATTCAATGATAATAGTTGAAATTGATTTTAAAGTTGAAAATCATCAGAATTTCATGGAGTATTAATATTTCAAAGTATCTAGAATTTCTTGTGTTCTACTGTTCAAAGATAGGGGTTAACCACTAATGAATGTAAGGAAAAACACAACTTTTCATGGCTGAATAAATGATCGATTGAGCAAAATCAGGATAACAATAAGGAAGTTATGAAACAAGGAGGTATACTTCTAATCTCAAATGACATAACTCATTCTTTTACAAACAACACTGATCAAGATAAAATGCAACAGTTGTTCACAGTCGTATAGACCTGAATATTGCTCATGTATTGACTGTTATATCTGGTATTTAAGTAGGACACCAATTTATTTTTCTTCGAAGTCAGACAATATCAGAAAAAATTTATGTTACCGAATTCCTATACCTGGTGAACAACATTTACATTATATTGTTCATGGTTTGAAATTGTGAGAATATGTTAATCAGTTCTGGAACCTTTATTCAGGTACTCTCAAGAGAATTACACCCAATAAAAAATTTCCTGATTGAGAAGTTGATGAGAATACACTCGGTATGGAGATGTGGTTAACCTCTCATTTGAAAGTATTTTAAAGCTATAATCAGTTCCTATTGGAAATCTTTTCAATGAAAAAAAAAAATAATATTAAATTAAAACAATCTATTATATCAGTTGTTCTTCAGTGAATGCTCTATCAAGAAATCGTGTTCAAAATAGAATATATACTATTCGATAGAAAATGAAGTCATCGTTGATAAGAAACTCTTCAGTCATCACTATTCTAATACTCACTTCTCCAAATCTCAAATGGCCCATTCGATTTACTCATATAAAAAATATCACTCCTGAGATCAATATCAATTAATGTAATTAATAATGTTAATTGGGTTTTTCACTGGTTATAATCTCATAATTGAACAAAAATCTCGGTTCGTCAATAAACTATCATTTTTCTATCGGACAGTAATAAATAGTACGAATATTTCTTAGACTACTTTCAGTTCGTAATATTCACGACTTAGGATGGATATGATTAAATGTACAATTCGCGAGATTAAAGTATGATAAACGAAGTTACATTTCTTCTAAAATTTAAATAATATACAGTAATAGGTAATTACACAAATTAACAATGCGAATGCAATGCATGTTCGATCATCACACACTTCTAGTCTGGCACATTGAGTATCGATTTTTTATACACATATATCACAACTTTACTTGAATCTTTTTGGTTACCGGTGCTCAACCACTTCCAATAGAAACAAAACATCAAAATAACACTTGGGTTTGAGACTTCTCCACGCCTTCTTCGCAAACCATCTTACATCTTGCTTTCAGAGTCTTCATATAAAACAGAGACGATTTGTTTACAAAATGCAGCAGGATGCAGAACAGCAACTACTGTTTCCTCCTTTACTCTTTTGTCGTTGATCTGAAAAGAAATATTGAAAATCAATAATATCATTATAATTGAATTCATTACAATTCACAAACGTAGTATAATTGTAATTATATATCTATATTGACATTTTGAAGTAATGCAAATATTTTTGGCCGACTAGGAATTGTGGTCTGGGATAAATAACTGTTTTTTTTTTCATTATATAAATGTACATCGATAATATTTAATTCAATATTTACTTACTCGATTATAATAGTGGTTGACAATGAGGAATATTTCAATATTTGTTTAAGATTGAACAATCGAGTATGAATAAAAGCATAAATGCACAAACAAAGAAATAATTGACAATGATGACATGGAAGAATGTACCAATTTGGTAACAACCAATGAAATACTCTATTGTGTACATATATTATTTATGGTTGAGAGTTGTGACAGCTTGTCAGGAACTGCATTGTTGTTGTCTAGTCTCTTTTTTTGTGATACTTGAAAAAACAAATATGACTGTTTTCATTCAATCAATATTCAAAAATATATGCATACATACATGGATTGAGTTACTGTTGAACCTTTTCTTATTCACGAATCAGAAGAAAGAATGAATTTCATTTTATTACATTTCTTTTTTCCAATGAGGTAAAATTGGTTTTCGATAAATTCAGTTATTGTTGAGTTATTTCTAACGAAAATACAAATATGAAAAGGAAGGATATTTTTCCAATCGGGTACTAGCCTTGGGAATTGGGTTCTGGAAGAGTCTCCCTCGGTACCAAATGCATAACTGTAGTTTTTCCGAATGGCAGTCCTAAAGCACCTAAAGTTACGTTACTGTGGAGGAAGCGACCTTGGTAGATGAGTCTGAGTATTTCGGCCTTCGAAACTGCTTCTTGACGCCAATCTGAAAAACATGCATACAAATTATTTCACATCAGAATTAACCAAAATTATGAAGGACAATTAACTATTATATGTAGTTTCATATTGAAACATTCAATATACAGATTATTGGTTCAATTGGGACAAATTTGAAATACCTTAAAATTTGGGAGGAAACTGCATGACACAAAATTTTTTATTATTTCAACTACTTGAACAAAATTAAAACCTCCTCGCCCATTCATAATGAATTATTTCACATGAAGCTAGAACTTACCATCTGGCCAATTGTCAAAAACATGCTGAGCAATATCTCCTGCAGATTCGCTGGGACTGAACAGGAATTCTTTTGTTTTTCCACTGACGAGTATCAATCTCAGATTTATCTGAAACAGAAATATATCGGAATCAGTTTTAAATATATAAACGAATATAATTGTCATTTGAAATTGTGAATTATTCATAAATCTTGTGCTCTAACATAATTAATTGTAGATACATATTACAATTAGTTATATTTTATATTATTCATGTAACGATATATAGTGAGTTTTCTAATCATTCTCATATTTTTTGGCCGCGTTATGACTGATGAATAATAACACAATATAAATGCTGCAATATAATTCTTTCTACTTTGTTGAATAACCTATGAAGTTTCATTGCAAAAATTTAACATAGTCATTAGATCACAGATTTTTTTTGATGACCAGGACACATTCCTCCCATTACTAAAGTTGGTCTATTAGTCATTTCTGAAAATCCGTCAACGTGTTGACATAACTATCAACCTTGAATACCCTATATCAATTCTTTAACGACGGTTCATGTTGATATAATAACATATTCCCAATAAAAAGTGTCATTATCAAAAACAATGAGTCATATAATTTTATTAGTGCTCGGATGTATACAATTATCGATAGCGGCTTCATTAAAAACTTTGATAGGAAGTTCTTGTGAAAGATAGTTGCATAAACATATTGTTGCATCCTTCAACAAGAGATAACAAGTTTTTTCATGTTTATATGAAGTAATCTTGAATTCAACATTCTTGGAAAGAAAATATTGAAGTCTAATAGTGAGAAAATGCCAGAACTGAATGCATCCCATTGGGTTTATAATGATTTAAGAGCAGATATATTTATAGTTTATTTGTTGGTGTTTTTGATAGTTATACAGAATATTTGAAAAATCATTGAACTATTTATCTAAATAACAAATCCAATAACAAAACATTATATTAGAATTGAAAATTATAAATTATTGATTAATATATGAAAAATAAATGTAATTACGTTCAAAAATGATAAGAAATACATTGTATTTATTTAGCAGATGTTTTTCAAACTTGTCGACTATATTTTTGACTGCACAATAATATATTTTTTCATTGTGTTATTTTCGACAGTTCAAACAAAACAGTGAATAATTTTTACATTTTCAATTTCCTGGTTATTCATTCGCTTTGGCGACTTGTTCTCAAATCAAAACATCAGTTTATTTGAATCATATTCACAGAAAAAAAACTAGGGAAAAAGAAGTCATACTCTGTGGAAAGAAAAGTCGATTTAATTTTTCTTTATTAAGTAATAGGATTCGTAATGCATGCTATTGTTTGTAGATGAAAAGAAGCCCTATGACAACGGAGATATACTGTTACTTGTGCCTCATTCAATATTCATCCGGTGAGAAAGTTTCCTACACTCGAAGCCAAAGTTATTCTTTATCCTTGTATAGCTTTACATGAGCCTACGCCTCGAACATCAACCAGTTTCACTTTCTCAAAACATTCAACCATATCGTCAGTCTTGTCACGATGTTTCGTAGGTACCTCGACATAATTGAAATCTGAGATAATTCGGTGATAGATATACCGGAAAATATCAGATACATTCAAACCCAATTCAGAGAGAATCAAGGACATTGAGTTCGAATAAATCTCAGTTTGATTTTCCTGAAGTCTAGACGCCACCTAGTGATGGAAACATAATCGATTGTGTGAATTACGGTTCCATTCGCATGAGATTCTGAAAATCTAGGTAATCATCAAGTCAACGTCAAATATCCGGTTCAACCGGAAGTAGAGATTCATCAAGTCAAGTAGCTTGATATTTTCGAGAAACTACTTGACTTGACAATCGAGTTCGTAAAAATTTATATATTTGACTTGACCTATTCATTACTTGACTTGAAATCAAGCTACTTGATATTACTTGATCTTCATACGGACGTGTCGAACGGCATATAATTTCTGCAAGCTCGCGCGCGTTTTCCGTTTTTTTACATAATAAGTTTCAGGAACAGAAGTTTTTTCCGCAACTCCATTCTCATTTCATCATCTATGGAAACACAATAAAACTGCTGAAAATCAAGTAGCTTGCTAGAAGTACTTGATTTTTCAAGTACATGATAAATATATACTTGAACTTGACTTGATATCAAAAACTACTACTTGACTTGAAATTGACTTGATTTCAAGTCAAGTCAAGTAGCTTGAAAATCAAGGCAAGCCGTGAATCTCTAACCGGAAGTTGAGGTCAACTGGCCTAATTTAAATAGAACACCCCCTATATCATCTCAAAATTTCTATTCTACGTAAAATTCTGGACAAATTTGGTGCTGCACAGTACTCTCAATGATAATATCCCCTCTTATTTCGACAAGTAATTCATATACCAATTAATAAATACATTTTTAGTTAGTTCACCGACCACAATGGTATTTCTATCTGATATTTAGTTTTCTCGAAGTAGATAGCAAGATAGTTGGTTTTATCGTTTCTGAATAATGTATCAAGTATGACAAATCATTTAAAAGGTAATTTCTTGGGGAATTCAACAGTGTAACTGATAGCATTACATTCTACTGTTGATAATTTAATTCGACTTGAAATTATTGAAAAACCTTGAAGAGTTCAAATTGACCAAAGGTTCACCATCAATTGTAAAAGACACGAAAATTAATGAATTATGACAAAGCATTGTCGAGGTATAAAAGCAATGTCAAGATGGATCTTATTCATGTGGGGCGTTATTATTTTAGTTTGGGAAAGAAAACATATATTCTTGTCACAGATCATTAAATGCTTAAGAACAGTGTTTACATTGTCAAACTCGAAGGGATTTTTTGAGTGATTCTACATTTTGAAAAAAAATTCTTCAGCTGATTTTCTTGAAATTTGCCAATGTAATTTCAAAAAATCCTGTATATATAAAGAATGTCATGATATCGATTAACCTACAATTTTATAAATTAGTCTTGTAAATTAGTCATCGTAAACAACAATGAATACGAAGCGAATGCAACTGCATCGAATTAGAAACGTTCTGAGAATCGAATAAAGTAGGTAAATTATCGGGTTCTGTACCGATGAAGACAGAACTGGAAAGAACAGTTTGTTGTTCACCGGAACCCATCCGTTATGCGGTGTTGCCACATCGCACGATGCTTCTAAGAGCGGGAAAAATTCTGTTACACGAGGTCATGAGGAGAAGATGAACATGAATCTAATTTGAACATTATCTACTATTGATTAAGTTGCTATGTAAAATGTGTAGGATGTTAATTGTCATACTTATATAGTCTATTTATTCAAGCAAGATAGTTGTGACAGCTCGCCGGAAAGTGCGGTGTTGCTGCTTCTCTTTTTTTCAATGATACTCCGAAACAGAAAGTTAGGTCAAGTGATTCAAATTGTTGTGGATAATGTTTTTGACTTATATTATTGGGTATCTATTGATTGTGACTTTCAAGACAAAACTCATTTTTGGGTTCTTTTACGACTCAGAAATTGTTGCTTTAATGAAATTTCTTGTACCGCCTGAAATGCTAAGGTATGTGCCGAAAGATGCCAACATAAGGCAACAAATAGAGAAGAATAATGATAATTGGCGATTTTGAAGTTCATCATTTTCTCATTTGAAGAAATCTTCGAAGATGAATATACCCAGTTTACAAAGAAAATTATTGTTTCATTTTCTTAATTCAGGTCAAGATTTTATCATAAGAAGTTGAATTGTAGCTGAACTTCACCTCCTATGTTCACTTCGAAATATCTTTCTTAAAGAATAAATACTGTCAAAAGAAGTATGACCTTGATGTTACGCTTTTTCGAATGAATATATTTTATCGTTATCATTATTTTGGTATAGAAATGAAAGAATATTCGGAAGACTTCGTGCTCTAAAAAACAATTGCGAGTGATTGCGAAAGATGTACTCGTGGTTCCCTCTTGCGATATTCTCTCGCCACATCTTTCATTCACGGATAACTGAATCGACGAGAAGACAGAGAAGACGCCAGAGGGTGTGACTCATCGACGTCGGTCGAATTTATCCACTTAAGTTTTATCAACGAATACCCTGCGCTGAGATATCGATTGTACAACTTTCTATTGCATGATTGAAACGTATAGCGTAGTCCCCACTATTGGATATGAACGAGACTGACGTGCTTTAATAACTCTGGCATTACAAAGTTGATTTAGTTATATAAAAACGCTCGTTATGTCGTTAACAAATACTGAATCACAAGTAACTGTAGTTAAACAGAGCTATGCTGTTGAGTGCAAGCTTGTTGTTATGAAGGAAATTCTGATTTTCCACTGCTTTACTCGAAGTTAATGGAACTCTATACCTATATTGATGTGGTTTGGATTGCTTTACAGCCGTTTGCAAGCTCGGAAAAATCAATTAACTAGAATCAGTCTTTTGTGAAATGAAAATGAGTGATACAAACTTTTTAAATTACTTCTACAGAAACAGGAAAAGCTACATTTCCAATAGTTGAGTCGAAATTGGAAATGTATCTCTTGATTCTATATTAAGTTGTAATATATTATTTCTCGACTGTTTTTTTATTGACAATCCTTGAAGTTCTATTAACATTTTTCGAATGTGCTCGTAGCAAATATGGAAAATTATTTATCTCCAGGCTTTGAAAGAATTCGAATTCGAGTACTGATAATGAGATATTGGAATTAACAAAAATTTAATAGACCTATTCAAGCAGGGATTGGTACCACAAACTGTCAGAAAATACACTTTTGTGAATTTTGGAAATGAGAAAGATCACTGGAATCGATAGATACAGTTCAATGAAAATATTTTCAAGATGACAACACTTCCGGAAACTGGAGGTTGATAAAACTTCGAATCGCTGGAAAAGGTCACTTGACACGATATCAAATATAAAATGTCTAGAATTTGGAACTTTGATTTAGTATCAACTTCCTGTATAACCGGAATAATCATTGCCTTGGAAGGCTGACTTGTATATGTAGGAAAACTTTGAAGATGCAAATCAGAATATCCTAGATAAATACGCGTAAATAAATAGTTCACAAAAGGCTTCACGGCATTGTGTGGATTCCATGCAAAGATATTTCAGCTAAAATCGATTTTTTGTATTGATGTTGACCTGTTCCAGATCCTTCTCGGAAGTTTATACCTTTAATAATGGGTTTACCTGAGCGAAGAGAAGAAAAAAAATAGAACGTCGGAATGTAGTGCTCTATCATCAGCATTTATACATAAGAATCGTGATTTGTAAAATAATCACCTATCACCCAACATACCAAGTCATTGACTATACAGATGGAGGATTTTGAAGCGACTTTTTAGATCATTATTGCTATTGAATACATACTTGGATTCCAGGGAAAGGAATTCGTCTGAAATATAATTTATTCCACAGGTGATGTAATTAAAAAAACATTCTACGAGTTATAGAATCAAAGTTTATATCTATTCTAAATACAGTTGGATCACTAAGCCCTTATCGTGCCAGGCAGGGCAGACTCTTTGTGTTTAGACCACATTTTGTTTCAAAATACTTTGAGGTTCTTTGAATGCAAAAGATTGTATACTTGATATAGATCAATAAATTTTTTTCTTAAAACAGTATTTTTGTCCTGATTTTATGTCGGAAATAGGCGGCAGAGCTAATCATTGGTTCAACAGAGAAGTGACCCGCAGTTCTGTGCAAGGCTACTTGGGCACTCGTCTTGTAAAAAATTAAAGTTATTTACACCAACATCAATTGGACCGACACTACTGTGAGTCAAGTCCATACTGTGGTAAAATATTTTTACATGAGATATAGCAACAAGACTCATCTAGGATCTATTCCCGATTCAATATTGGCAATATCATTTTCAAGAAAAAAATTTTGTATAGTTAATTAATTGTTAGCAATACTTGTAGGATTTGTATTATATTGAGATATCACGATATTTTTGTGAAAGTGAAGAAAACCAACATCTTCCTTACAAAACAGTTTATAACCTATTTAAGGCTCAGAAATTTTCAGCATGACAAATAATTTCGACGCAAAACCGGTTTAGTAAACCGTATTGGCAAGGGCACTGATGCATCAATACTAATTGATCCAATTATGTCACACTGGTGTTCGTAGCATTACCGTTTCAATAAGCATTCACACTGAAGATCACAGATTCAAATGACCCACCCATTCAAGTTGTATAATCCAAAGTTGATACCATATCCAAGCTGTCAGGAGATATCATTTCACAATCGATAACCAAACGCAATTAAATCACTGAATATTAATTTGTTCGAATATAGACTTCGATCAATATTGTCTTCAAAGAATTGCCTGGGAATTTACGAGTTGACAGTGTTGGCAGACACCATTTGTTCCTCCAGTATTCCATAAACTCACTCAAGGGGGATTAATTATCGAATATTTTTTCGGGTTCCTTCAGGCAGGTCTATACACTATTTTTTTATTTGCAGTCCTACATAAATTATTCTGAATAGAAATCATAATCGCCCATATTTTTTTATATAGAAAATTGCCCTATTCCAGCTTGACGTCGACTTCTGGGACACCCTGTATATGATAGCAATTATTTGAAATACACCAGGAAAAATTCATAAGACTATATTCGAAAATGGTGTTCATTGAATGTAATCATACCTAATCAATACACGTGAGATCAATAACCATTTCCCTTGAAAATTATCATAATGAGAGATCAGAATCGATTGTTGACTGCATTATTATGGTAATCAAGTGAAAGCATGATGCATTCATTCATGCCCTGCTATAACAATAATCATAACTGTTCCTACCGGAACCGAATATTTAAAAATAACAAAAATTACCTACTCAAATAAACGAACGCTGTTATTCATACTACAAACTTCATTGTATTATTTTTCCACGATATTAATAAGTTTACAGTAAGTTTGTGTACTCACAGAGTAAAGTAGTTTGTTTACTAATAATAGTAGGCAGGATTGGATTGACGTAATATTTGAACCATTATTACCGTATCTTAGCGAAATATCTTAGTTATATTCGAACTACAGTCTACATCTATAATTGTTAATGATGTTTTTTTTTCACTTTCTGAACGCCATCCGCGTTTTGAATTGGAGATGAAAATGCAATTCTTGTAGAGTGATCGAAGAATCGTCTAGAGTGTTCGAAAATTGTAAAAAAGGTCGTTGGACCATTGTCTTGGTTGTTTCAGATATGTTTCTTATCGCCATTGAAGATTTTTTCAATGTTCTGGCGAATTAAGGATGTTTCCACCTGAATGGTTATAGAGAATGTCGAATAATTCGGTAACCGTTCCAGATAGAGGAAAAACAGATCTCAGTGCCGTAATGAGTGCTTCTAGAATACCTTTTTTGAGAGTTTTTGGGCAATTCTTGTTTTCGAAAAAAATTTATTTATCTTCAATTTCTCGGATATCTATAGAGGAAAATGAGAACGGATATGACAAGGATACACACTATTTTTCATGTGTAATATCAATGTAGAGTATCGTTATTGAAACAGTCATAATGACTTCGAAATTCATTATCAAAGTAGATATACCAAAAAACGCACAACTAAAAAAGAAACTCCAGCTTCCATCGGATTTGAACCAACCTTCACGAGCTCACTGTGTATTTTGTGGTCAGTTTAGTATACACAAAATGCACAACGAATATGTTTTTGAATATATCAGGACCTGTGGATCTATTTTCTCGTTATACACATTTTCCTGATGGCACCAACACGAAAAACAGACAATGAATTCGAATACGATGAGCGACACAGTTGGCCGTAATCCAATGTTTCGAGATTTCGCATACCCAACGAACGCAAACAAATGATTTATAATGAAAATATTTTGTTGTCAGCCATAAAGTGCATTTTATTCTATTCATTTGTGAAAGTACTTTCAAAAAAAAAAATTATGCAGTGCAAAACAGGCTGTTTCATTGATTATCGATATATAGTCTATTTAAGCAAGATAGTTGTGACAGGTTGAGTTTATCATTCGAATTGTTTTCGATTTATGAAATATACAGGTTGGTCCATTAGAGTGTGGAAGTAGAAAAAGTCACTTAGAAATGAGAATACAAAAAACGAATTCGAATAAAAGATACTTTATTTGCACAGATACACAATCCTAAAATATTACGAGGTCTACAGGGTGTTCAGCCTAGGCGAGACAGCATTGTCACACCTCTTATATTCTTACACCATCGAATTCAGAGTTGAATTCTGTGTTCAGTCCCATCTTTCTTTTTTTTCCATAGAATGTGACGTTGTCAAACTAAAGCCAAAGACGAAAATTTTATGGAAATTGGTACATTATAATTACTCAAAAAATCAGTGATGATAAAGTGAAAACATTTTGATGGGCGCCAATTTAGGAGATTTCAATTACCAAAAACTTGTTGCTAAGTGTTCTCAGCTATCCCTCAATCAATCAGAAGTTCAGTGGTTAGCTAGATACTTTTTATTTTGCACACTTGGTATTCAGAGATAACCAAATATGTCAGAACTATCTTCCTTAAATAAATAGATTAGGCATTGATAATTGTTTTTAACTAATTCTCATGACACCCTGTGTGAAAAATTGAATGCAACAGTCGTCGTTGGCCATTTATCGTTAGGTATGTATGTAATTTACGCAATTAACACGAATTGACCTTTCACTATGTTCAGAAAATGTGGGGCAATTAATGAGAGGAAGAGAACGACGGCATTTGTTTCAATACACGTAGGTGGAGGCTTCCTCTCTAGGCGGTTGTTGTTTCGAATTACATTTGTAATATAGAGTGTTTCTATTTCCTTGACCACACCCTCATGATTCCCAGATAGTTTTTCTGCACAAAATTTACACAGAGAACAACTATGTTTTGAAGCATTTATTTATTGCGATTTGGAAATTGTTTTGACGTTGTCTGATATATCAGAACTAAAATGTTGATAACGTAAATATTGTTATGGATAATTACATCCAACAGACGTATTTGTAATTTTAAAAATGAGATTGATATGAAAATTAATTTGTTAACGATGATTAACGTTTGGACCTTGTCCAATGAAACTATTTTCGATATATTTTTAGTGGTACTTCCGATTAAACCGGAAATAGAAATTAATTGATAACTGATATTCTGGAAAGAACAGGATGCTTTTATTGCCTTTTCAGACTCTCTATGCCATTATTCATTAGTCTCTGCTATGCATTTCATTAGAGAAAAAAATGTTACGAGTTTTTTGGCAAACGTTTTCTTAAGTTTTCCAAATTTCTAATCGTTTTTCCTCAACAGTATGAAATAATGACGAAAATCGTCTCAAAATAACAGAGTGAATCTGATGAAATAATAAAAAACATAATTTTGACTTCGAGTCTTGTGTCCACTTGAAAAAAAAACTGACGCCCATCGTCATGTACATAAGATCGATAAACTTTGGTGTGTCTATAGCCTCAATCGAACGGTGCTTCGATTCTGTTAGGAGATGATAACGTTAGTGTCTCGTGTCGTTTGCACCGTGATTCATTCATATTTCAATTATTATTACACAGCGGCCGCCTACGATTTGGGTATTTGGGCGTACTGTTAAGCCTACGCAGTAATCGAGATTAAATTGATACATATATCTATCACCTTGCTCAGAAACATTAAAGAAATGGAACTTGTAAAATAATAGAAGGTGGGTAGTATCGGTAATCAAATTATTGGGAAGGTTTTTAATTTTGTTGTTAACAAGTTCGAAAAATCTGGCGATTCGATAATTTCGAATGAATAACTTTTGAAAAAACGATTTCTATACCTACATGAATCATGTCATAATTCTTTATAATTTCACCTTATATACAGATTTCAACATCGGTTGAATAGGCAAGCTGATAGCTTTCTTTGTTGATTACAATGGTGAAAACAGAGAAATAAAGTTTTCCAATTATTCTTCATTAAACTCACCAAAGTCATTGTACAGGGTGTGCAAATTTCGATGTTTGAATAGGGTAACTCGGTAACTATAGGAAATACGAAAAAAATTATGTAGCAAACTCGGTTTCTTTTCTGACGATACCAGAAATGTTGTCTTTTGTGTTCCAGTTACAAACGAAAGTTAAATTTTTCGACATTACGAGAAAATATTTTTCACAATTTAATGTCACTTTTTCCGTTCAATCCACTGGCGTAGAGATTATTTCACAGTTATGACACAAAGTTGGTTTAGTTGAAAAGGATTTTTTTTTTGTTAACCAAGTTGGGTAGCTTTTGATGCGCGAGTCTTCTATAGCGAAAATAAAACTTGGCTCCCATGTCAGGTGTATTTAATAGTCACCTTCATATTTTCACCAATTTTATGATTTTTACTACTGTGTATATTTATAATAACAATTAACGTGCTAATGCGTCAAATGCTTTTATTGAAATTAAACAAACATGGACAGTGGACATTTTTATAATTCTAACTGTCAATATCTTGAAAATGTAGGTTTGAAGACAATCAAAGAACTATGAATATACAGAATGGTCCATTGACAAAGTTTCAATTGATAATTCTAATTCTTAGTGTTATTTAAATTCAAAATTCATAAGTGAATATTTTTAAACTTTGGACTGTCAGGAATTTTAATTACTTCTCCTCTATTAGTTACAATATTAATTACAGAAAAATAATTTCAGATTGATTTCACCTTTTATAGGCGTTTTTTCAACAGGAAAATAGCATCCGATCATTCGTATTCCATTGAAATGAACCAAGGTGTTATGATTCAAGAATATTGTCGAATGAATGCCAACTTTTGCGACGCACTTATTCATTTGAATATTTCTACTACGTCGATTCCTTATGACATTAGAACGATAGAGAGCAATTCTTGGATCTTTACACAGGCGTATCGATCACAAAAAGGGCCAAGATACGGCAGCCCCTCCTCCCATCTGACCCAGTAACAAGATACGGATGACAGGACCGGCTTCGCCATGAATATCTCGAAGTTGGAGTTTATTCACTTTAATTTAATGAACAATTTTTTATTGTATAAATATCATACAATCTGATGATATATTTCTTGAAGCGAAAATATGAATGACCTCGACGATGAAGGTGCGAAATAAATATCAAGTATGTGGAAATGAAGGTTAAGTATTTCGTTTCTTCGATCATAGTTGAGAACTAGAAATACCTTGATCTCTTGAATTGGCAATGATTCTGTCCTGTTGATTCATTGAAAAACAACATATTTGCATCGCCATCGATAAATATACCTTTTTTCAACGCATTCATAATTATACTGATATCTCAATTCAATTATTTATTATACGATGGGTTCATTCGAATGTTAAAATGTATTTAATTTTGTTTGGATTTCATATTTTGTGAAGTGAAAATGAAGCTCAATACAAGTCGATAAAAAAATAAATAATTATCAGACATATGTCTCGTCTGTGTTTTTAAAAACATTTTTGTTTCTCAGCCTGTGTTTGTTACGATAGTGAAGAAACGTGAAAAATGTAATTTTTAATGAATAACCAACGACATCCTGAAATGAATTGCAGTTCTCCAAATTATGAAGTCCAACAATTCAGATAAACATGTTCAATCGTTGTTAAATCTGACAATATTATGGAAATTGAAAATTCTTCGAGAGTACCGCTGAAACAAATGTTGAAACTACGGTCCTGTACCCAAGTTGTCAAATGATCTAGATGCCCTGGAAGGACGATATCGATCCAAGTATTCGCTATACTTATGAGGAAAAAATCTCAAAAGTATCAATTTGAAGAACGTGATAATAAATAAATGAAAATGCTTACAAAATCTTAAATAAAAAGTCAGGGTCCTGCAGTTCATCTATCGACTTCCATAGCTAAGTTATCAGTGTGAGTTGAGTTATTGTTATTTTGCAGACTGGATTTCTTTGTCAGGGCGCATATCAGGACCATATGTTTGATTATACAGGGTGTCCAAAAAATGGGTGACCTCATCATGACTCATTTCTTTCACATTTTTATTGAAATTGATCGAGTGATATTCTCGAAATAAAAGGAACTATAAGAAATAACCATTTTCATACCATTTCTTATGAAATCATGGAAGATATGAAATTAAGCCTATAAGGTCTTTAAGGTTCGGTTTGATTGACTCAAATCATCACAGGGTGCGCAAAATTTTGTGCCATTGTGCCATTTGTTCAAAGCATCATATCTTCATTTTCTCAAAGTCCTTGTATAGAAGAATATAAAACAAATGTTGCTTTGAAAACAAATAATCCTACACTATTTTTCGTAGAATAATATGTATATTAGAAATCTTGTAAGGATGAGTCTGAATATGAGGTTTTTCATGGAAATTTGATGCGGTATTACCTTCAGATCATATTTTAATGATTCATAGAGGACTATGACCTGTTTAAATTCATTCCGACCGTGAAACAACCGAAGAAATATCGTCCACCATTACGAGATCCAATCCCAATATCACTGGAGGGCAATAAACGCGGAAGTGAACCACCCGGAATCTAGATCAACGAAGCTGACATTCATTAAATAAAACTAAAATGTAAATAAACAATATGTATAGGCGACAAAGCGACAGACGAAGAGAACGAAAAAGTCGTCACATAAATCATGAAACGTATCACTTGCATATTGGAGAGAGAATGAAAGATAAATGTTTACGAAGTGTCAAGAATCTAGTGCATGGAACGAAAACTAGTGTTGCTGAAAGATGTGGTGAGTGTTTGATTTTTCATTTTCGACACTCGCTGCAGGGTGTCGAAGATGAGACTTTGCGTGATCGATTTGTCGGAAAATAGATCATAGAAAATAAGTAAAATTGAGAACAATGTGATTAAAACATTTTCAAGATGGCATGGTTATATTTCCGGTTACATCAGAAGTTGACATCAAGTTATTTTAAATTTAGATTTTGATTAAAATTCTAGACACATTCTATGTATAATGTACAATACCTAAGATAATTGAAATTTTATGCAAGAATTACATTTGGAGACTTGATTTGAATTGATTTTCTCTCATACATGAAGATGTTTGATATATTTTTTCATTTTTTCGTTACTTGAGCATATTTAGTTTGGATTTAGTCGCTCTCGTGCGTAAACAACAAAATATTTTCTCATTATTCAGATTTTCATCACCACCCACGGAATGTTTTTTGTTAGTAGAATATTAATTGACGATTTATTGGTTTATGTCGAAGAGATCCGGAATAACATATCAGTAACATTTATAAATACCTTCTTACGTTGTTAATTTTTGGCATGGAATAGATTCTCGTAGAAACTAACCTGAAAAAAAAAACATAACGTTTATTCCTTTATCATATCTGAATTTACAAAGTAGATCAAGTGGATTAGTGATTGATAAGGTTGGTGAAATAGATCATACGGTGTATGGTATAGAATTGTTCATGATGAAATGTCCCGTGTTTAGAAAAATGTAGCAATATATGAGGTATTGAAGAAAGTTATTATTTCCAATTTTTGCAAACAAGACCTATTTGGAATCTTTGAAACAAAAAAGAAGTCAAACGTGCACTTTGCATTTCATAACATAAACTTTTGTTTTGGGTTGATTAATTAGATATGAAACTATTTTGAGGTCTGATTCCTACAGCCGACAAAACAACAAAAATATAACCAACTTGTTTATTAAGCATAAAATATCAATTAATATTGAGGAAACCAACTCCTACGATAATATCGGGAGAGTCTGAATAAGACCCACAAACTCCGAATAAAGATTCTTCTCATTTCGAGGAGAAAAGTTCGTACTCACATATCTTCAGTTTTTCGCGAATGTCTCAGAAACCTTTACTTTCGGGCATATGGAATGTTATGACTTTTAGGTTGAGTATTTATGAATATAACTACAATCGAACATTCATTTGTCCATTAACTTGTTCAAAGAAAAGCATGGCCACATACCACCGTAATTACGCCACTGGTTACCAAATTTGGAAATTATAAATTGAAAACATCACCAAGCTTAAGATTTTTTTTCCACGAGTTTTGAAAAATGAAAAATCCAATTTTTTTTTCTACTCTTGACTTCCGGTATCTCTTAGGGGGATTTCAGGTCATATCTTTGTAGAAACTTGAATGAAGTGGTGAATCTGTATTCGACGTTTGTCGGTTTTATTCTGACTCTCTCTGTATATGGTACATGAATATTACTCGAAAACGGTTCATTTCATCGAGAATATACACAAAATAATCATCAATATTTTCATTCTTGCAACGTATTCACAAAAGTTTGTAATTTTCACGCAATCTCAATCTGATAAAGAGAAACGAAATAAAGTATAAGCCCCTCACTCATGGATCTCTAATCTCTTCAATAAAATTTTAAATATTTTTGCTCTCATACCAATTACTTTCTGACTCGAATTTAATCACGTTATATTCCATTGTTGTCAGATCCTGGGGAAGATAATCACATGCCCTCCACGCGTTTAGTCATCTAGGCCGCCCCATTTATTTAGTCATACTTTCCCCTATGCAATGACATCCAAATACTGAGGAATTGACTCAGTACTTTCTAGCGTCTATGATTATATTTTATTCTCCCTTTCCCTGTTAATAAATCACGTTTATTGCCGTTCGTCACTACGGTGCATCACGAATGTATTCGTTGAATAATTGGATCGAACATTTGGAAATCCGCTAAGGCAGGGTGTAAATGGGCATTTCTTCTCGTTTAGAATGAAGAATTATGCATAAATAATTTCCAATTAGATATTTTTTGGGAGATTTTAAACACTCCGATATTTTTCCGAAAATCTCAACTGACATCAACGATTTTACGAGAAGTTGCAGAGTTGCCATGTTAAAATTAATCTGTAGACACAAGAAATTAATCGGAAATGAAAATTATGATTGAATGTACAGAACCGAAGAAATTCCTGATTTTATTACAAATCAACACGATATTATTATGGATTATTTATTCGTACTAAGGACTTTTGATATTGCTGACGTGGTACTAACACAACTCCAAGTATGTCGAATCAACCTTACTATTTAATCTATATAATTGAGTTGAAAACATTGAGCAAATGAAATATATCAAATCTTGAGTTTTAGAAGATAGATAAATAGAATGATAACCATTTTTTCACATTATTTTTGAATATATTAGAATTATTGGACACTTTAATAGCTGTGGGGCTATGTACAAGTATTCATACATGGAAATTAATTTAAAAATTTGAAATTGATTGTATCATCGTTAATGAATTTTTTGAATAATTCTTGGGAGTCACCGATGAATTTCGAGAGAGTCTGAACACCATAGAAAATTAAAATTATAATCACGAAGTTTCAGAAAAAAAACACAAATTCCATCGAATTTAATCCACCCAAAATTTCACCAACAACAATTTTCATCATTTATCCTATTATCACAACTTACTAATGTATTTTCATATAAACATTTATCATTATCATTAATTCTAAAGAGCCATGTATGACTAACGCCTACCCACGTGTACGCCCCTGTCGAAAGATTGCGACAATGACTCCCACATCCCTTTCACATGTCTTTTTTTTTCACCTCACCTAACATCCTCGTAGAAACCTCGAAATCACTTTCGAGAAGCCGCATCTGGTCGAAATAATTCACACCCGATACTCACCCGTGAAGGAAGTGACTACGAGCCCGTACGCCCGATTGAACAACATTTTTATTGATGCTTGATTCATTTGAGTTTGAATGAATTTTTGAAAAAAACAACACTACTGGTAGAGGAAATGAACAATTTCGTACCTCACAAAATGCACCTTGATACATAGAAGACATGTACCAAATTTTCTGAAGATGTCTAGAATATTATCTCCGTTATTATCTATCAAAATTATATCACCCTGTATCTCAAAAATTAAGACTTTCAGGACATACGTTTATGGGAAGTTTTTTTTCTCAAAATGTGTCGAAGAATCACACCTTCAAATATTAGCAAGGTTTTAAGAAACACCCTGTTTATAACCACTCATTTATAGCCAAGACCAACAAGAAGGAAAAACAGACCCAAACAAAACAAACCTACCCAACTGCATTCAATTAGTGACGACATTCTAGAACTGGTTATTTTAAAAAAGATTTTCCGTTTGTGTGAATAAAATATTGATCATATCGAAAAAAGTATCGCCTGAGGCGTATAAAATGCATAATAATGCATAAGCACAATGCCCAAAAATAGTTGGATTTCCCTCACAATTTGAATTTTCTTCGGGATTTTCAGCTCAAATGATCAATAAAAAACCACTTTAGCACAGTATTTTACTTTAGTTTTCTACCACCGTCCAGTGATGGATAATGAAAATAAAACCGGATCAGAATGGCGAGATGGGAAAACAAAAGAAAATCGGATCTACCAGCTAATTGAGAAGGGACCGCCTAATGAAATTACCTTCGGTAAATTCTCCAAAATTAATACGAAGAAGAGGATCTGAATGTCGAGGCTTATTCAGACAGTGATGAGAGTTTATGACTAAATAAAGAATTCGACGGTGTTATTTGTTCATTATTGCGAAAAGTGTTTCAATACCCCAAAGTAAGGTTTTGTAATTGAATCGGCTTCAATTTGATTGGAATACATTGTGAAATGCAAACATTTCGTATACACTGAATAAAAGCGAGACATAATGAAAAAGTTCATTACTAAACCGGGAAAACGTTTGTTTATGTAGGTAATGAAACTTTATATATTTTTCCATGCAGTCAATTGATGGAGATGGAAATATCAATATTTCTTTGTATTAAAAAATAATTGATTCAACTACTTAACTAACAATTTTCTTCCTCTAACACACTTCATTCGCTTTTTTATTAGTATTGAGTTATTATTCAAAACGATTGAAAAGAGTTCAGACGCCTTTATTGAATTGAGAATTTTGTTTTCGTAAGTTGAAACTTTTTTTCATGATTTAATACATGAGAAGGGTAGACATCAATTCAATGATTTATTACCTAGAACATCATTGTCTGAAATCCTCCATACAAAATTAATTGAAGTGTACAGTTATTTGAAATTTTGAACTTGAATAAAACATTTTTGAGATACATCAAACTGAATTTTGAATTATGATCTTGGATATACGCAGAAATAAAGAATCAGAGCTTACTCGAATGTATTCTACTATATCAGAACTTCTGAAAAAGAGAACCACGAGAATGTTATAAAATGAAATATTTCATCACTATCACAGCAATGATTTCCAGAAATTCAGATTGTGATGCAAAGTTCTGGCGAGATTCCATTTTCTCATAGTATCTCCCTGACTACAAGCAATTCAAGAGACTGCAGTTCATCATCGATTATAACCCTGTCCTTTTTTACTTACTGTGGTTGGTTGTCTCACATTTGTATGTCGGTTATGTAGGATTTTACTGTTAAATTTCCTCATTCGCGAGTTGTATTGAATTTGTGATTCGAAATTATTATTGGCATACCTACTTGGCAAACTCGTTGAATTATTTAGCGAATTCATCAGTTGTTTTTCTCGATGTAAGAAAACAAAATAAATATTCTACTGAACTGCCAATTACTTCTAATATCCTATTTCTATACTTATAAATGTGTAACTAGGACATAAAAAATAATAATAATTGCATATTAATTATATTACCGTTTACAATTATAGAAAATAATAATTGTTAAATGAAGCAAAAATCGACTGTTCAACATTTAGGATCTCTATTTGTCTAGAGAACAAGATCAACTTATTTTCACATTCTAGATTCGAGATATTTCTACTGACTTCAACAGGAACCTCAAATATTTTGATTCAATTGAGATCAGACGGTGAACAACTTGATGAAAAATATGTTTTTAACGCGACAGTCGACTTTACAGCCAACTTGAATCAATACCCATGAAATTTCGTGAATTATTCATTCCAAATGTCAAGCACATTCACATTTTCATTTCCAGACAGAAAAGACAACACAAAATACGTTGGTTAATTTGTGTTTTATATTATTGTAACCAGAGTTGACAGATTTATTGTTATTTTGTTTTCTTTTCAAGCACAAATACATGAAATGAATTGCACGTTTGTTTTAAAAATATTGATGTCGTTATCTTCTAATTATAAGTACATGAATTCTAGATTATTCTTTGGTCGATACTCTTCTCTTTATGGTTATTTGGGCGTGGTTTTTAAGAATGTTATAAAAATTTTTAATGAACAAAATACTATTATTTGATTTCACATTTGCTTTCGAGAAAGCCTCATGTTCATTAGAATACTAAGTAAAGAGACTATACCAGTGTTACACTTCAAAGAATATTTTTTTTGGTTTGAAATATTCTGCGAAAGCGACGAGGTCGTGTCTTGAATTGTTTTTTAATCGCACCGTTCTGTTCGCAGATATAAACGGCTAGTTGAAACTGTAAACGAGTTTTTCTTGACACAGATTTTTCAGAATTGCTGACATCTCAACTCATAGAGAAATTGACTGATCGACTTCAAATTGATAGTGAATATTATTGAATGCATTTAATATACCTACGATCTTTTTTTTTCAACCCATAAAACGACTCATTTTTAGGAACTATACCATTTCAATAATTTTTTATTTTGTTCAAAAACTGCAGGTTATTGTTTGGGAAATACCCAAGATTTAATAACTTTTAGATTTTTTTTGTTTTCGGCAACTCATTCGGCCGGAATCACGTCAGTAGTTGGAATTTTTTGTCACCTCCGAAGAAAGCACATAACTCCGTTATTATTCAATATTTTTGTAAAATAAAAATCTTTGAATATAGCTAAAAATATACTTTATGATGTCGGAAAAATACTACAGAACATTCTATCGAGTGAATTGCATAATTTTTCATGGGTTTCATTGCCTGTATTGACATACGAATCATGTTATATGAGCCCCATCTAATTTTGGGTTCGAATCCTTACGGCTCACATAATCTCAATTTCTCTTTTTCCCAATCACATAATACATCCAAACCAAAGAAAGCATCAAAAGGGCTATGCTTCGCACCCTTTGCTGTTCGCTAAATATAATTAACCAAAGTTGCCGCACGACAAAATTGAATAAACGATTATGCCATCATGCATAAAAGGAAACTGCAAGGAAAACGTGATTATACGTAGAAAGGAACGCATACGCTAGAAGCCCACTTTTCCTAAATGCGAGAACGAGTGAGTTTCTTCAACGTCAGAATAAGGGGCTCAATCAAAATACTGGCGTCCCTTGCCGTAGAGCTACATCATGTAGAATCGAGTTAAGACCATTCACGTTGCCTGTTTCTTCTCGGCCCCGCTTTCAAAGTCAATGCGCTACCGACTAAAAGTTCCGTAAAGAGGCTTTGTGTGTGTCTAGGAAGCGAGAAGAATACAGTCATTGGCGCACCGACGAAAATGGAATAGCACAGACGGCCCAAAGATGTGGGCAAGGGTGTAATTGGCTTAGGTGAAGCGCCATTTCACCAAAATTGAGTTTTGAGTGCCAAAAACTACTTTAAAAATAAATCATATTCTCTCAGTCTCGAAACTTCTAATGCAAAACTTGGTGAAAATTCCAACAGAATGTTGATGTTGAGAAAGTTCTGCCCACCAAGCAACTTTTGTTATCAGCAACAGCTTCTCAAGTATCCACCAAAACAGTGTTTTTGACATTTAATTTGGTACATTCCAAACTTCGTAAATACCTAGGGAATCAAAAAATTGAATACATAATGTTGTTTTGTTAGTCTGAAATTTCTGTTTGTTAAATTATTTGTACGAATGAAAAAATAGTACATTGTTTACCGGGTAGGAAAAGCTTAACATTCCTGGGCGACTGTGAAGATTGCTAAGTTGAGGCGCAAGCCGAGACTTAGCAACACAGAGTCCAGGAATGTGGATTTTCCTACGAGGTAAACATAGTATTTTTCCACAAATCGTTTAAAATTCGACATATATTGATTCATTTAAAAAAAAAATGCGATAATTTTATTCCCAAATAAATGGTACTTTGAAATTCCTAATAAAATGACTTGGGCTACTATGGAAACGTATTGAGGTTGAATTGTCAAACTTGACAACTGTACGGAAATATCATTTTTTATTATACTCAACAGAAAATACTACAATTTGAACTGTTTATAAAATACAGTAAATATGACATTTTCGGAACAGCGCACGGAAATTTTTTCCCGATCCCTATTTCCGTGCGCTTACGAGTAATGTGTCTATAGCAACGATTTATTTATTAATGACAAATTTTATTTTTCCGCAAATCGCTAGGAAATTTTGACATTCCTGTCAAAATTTCTTGAAGAAAACGTCAGGACTTCCTTACTGTGAGGAAATGTAATTTTGTGTATGTTGATTTCAGGTACCTAAGTATAATAAAAAATATCGTTCATTACTCGTCCAGAAATGGATTTTCCGTTCTTGCATGACTTCCCGTCTCGCGCGCACGGAAAAATCCTCATTTCTGTACTGTTAATGAATTATACTATTCCTTGCAGTAAGGAAATTACATTTCCTCATAGTAAGGAAGTCCTGACTTTTTCTTCAAGAAATTTCGACAGGAATTCTGTTTTCACTTGACAGGAATGTCAAAATTTCCTAGCGATTTGCGGAAAAAAATATTATAGTTGTCTATTAATATTTGATTCATTTGTTTTTATAGGTAATAATGTTGATTATAAACTGTTTGTGTTTTATCTGATCTGATGTCTATTAGAGATGTTTTTACACTTAAACGAGCACTTAAATGTCTGTGAATTTTATTTTCCCTTCTTTGAATTCTCCGAGGAGTTATTTGCTTCGGTAATTTATTTTTACAGCAATTTAAATAATAATGATAAATATATTCATTTCTACATTTAATATAAAACAAGTGCTCCTGCCAAACTACATGCCAAATACTACAAACTCATCTACTTTTTTATTTTCATATTTAATTCCATATCAATACTAATTACTAAACACAATTGAAAGTGGATGTTGCATGAATTCACCGGTGTGAAAACAGAAACGGTCGCCGCGCCAGAAACGGAATAATAGAGTGCCTATGTATTCCGCCCGTTCGATGGAATAATCGCGCGTACGGTATTCAGGAATTGTTATCAATCATTGTAATGATTATTTTATTGGAGAATTCGATTGAATCTACGAAATTGATCCTAGATAATGTGTTTTTTCTTATGTATATTAGTTATTTCAAAGTCTCTCGATTTAATAAAGATGAATATTACGAGTAGAGAAGGAGTGTGGAGAATTATCGTTTTTGGAAATTTCTTTCACAGCACATACTTGAAATGACCTAAAGAATCGTATACACCCCATGCCATATTTTGTACCCCTATAGTTCAGCCAGAAACCACCCCCGATGTAATGATTTCGTTCAAAAAAACTTCAAGATGACCGTTTCTGGAAATTTCTTTCACTAGACATACTTAAAATGACCTGAAGAATCGTATACACCCCATGCCGTATTTTGTACCCCTATGGTTTGGCCAGAAACCACCCCCGATATCATTGATTCGTTCAAAAAAACTTCAAGATGACCGTTTCTGGGAATTTCTTTCACAGCACATACTTAAAATGACCTGAAGAATCGTATACACCCCATGCCATATTTTGTACCCCTATGGTTTGGCCAGAAACCACCCCCGATATCATTGATTTGTTCAAAAAAACTTCGAGATGACCGTTTCTGGAAATTTCTTTCACAGCACATACTTAAAATGACCTGAAGAATCGTATACACCCCATGCCATATTTTGTACCCCTATGGTTTGGCCAGAAACCACCCCCGATATCATTGATTTGTTCAAAAAAACTTCGAGATGACCGTTTCTGGAAATTTCTTTCACAGCACATACTTAAAATGACCTGAAGAATCGTATACACCCCATGCTATATTTTGTACCCCTATGGTTTGGCCAGAAACCACCCCCGATATCATTGATTTGTTCAAAAAAACTTCAAGATGACCGTTTCTGGAAATTTCTTTCACAGCACATACTTAAAATGACCTAAAAAATCGTATACACTCCATGCCATATTTTGTACCCCTATGGTTCGGCCAGAAACCACCCCCGATATCATTGATTCGTTCAAAAAAACTTCAAGATGACCGTTTCTGGAAATTTCTTTCACAGCACATACTCAAATCGACCTGAAGAATCGTATACACCCCATGTCATATTTTGTACCCCTATGGTTCGGCCAGAAACCACCCCCGATATCATTGATTCGTTCAAAAAAACTTCAAGATGACCGTTTCTGGAAATTTCTTTCATTACACATACTTAAAATGACCTGAAGAATCGTATACACCCCATGCCATATTTTGTACCCCTATGGTTTGGCCAGAAACCACCCCCGATATCATTGATTCGTTCAAAAAAACTTCAAGATGACCGTTTCTGGGAATTTCTTTCACAGCACATACTTAAAATGACCTGAAGAATCGTATACACCCCATGCCATATTTTGTACCCCTATGGTTTGGCCAGAAACCACCCCCGATATCATTGATTTGTTCAAAAAAACTTCGAGATGACCGTTTCTGGAAATTTCTTTCACAGCACATACTTAAAATGACCTGAAGAATCGTATACACCCCATGCCATATTTTGTACCCCTATGGTTTGGCCAGAAACCACCCCCGATATCATTGATTTGTTCAAAAAAACTTCGAGATGACCGTTTCTGGAAATTTCTTTCACAGCACATACTTAAAATGACCTGAAGAATCGTATACACCCCATGCTATATTTTGTACCCCTATGGTTTGGCCAGAAACCACCCCCGATATCATTGATTTGTTCAAAAAAACTTCAAGATGACCGTTTCTGGAAATTTCTTTCACAGCACATACTTAAAATGACCTAAAAAATCGTATACACTCCATGCCATATTTTGTACCCCTATGGTTCGGCCAGAAACCACCCCCGATATCATTGATTCGTTCAAAAAAACTTCAAGATGACCGTTTCTGGAAATTTCTTTCACAGCACATACTCAAATCGACCTGAAGAATCGTATACACCCCATGTCATATTTTGTACCCCTATGGTTCGGCCAGAAACCACCCCCGATATCATTGATTCGTTCAAAAAAACTTCAAGATGACCGTTTCTGGAAATTTCTTTCACAGCACATACTCAAATCGACCTGAAGAATCGTATACACCCCATGTCATATTTTGTACCCCTATGGTTCGGCCAGAAACCACCCCCGATATCATTGATTCGTTCAAAAAAACTTCAAGATGACCGTTTCTGGAAATTTCTTTCATTACACATACTTAAAATGACCTGAGTAATCGCATACACCCCATGCCATATTTTGTACCCCTATGGTTTGGCCAGAAACCACCCCCAATATCATTGATTTGTTCAAAAAAACTTCAAGATGACCGTTTCTGGAAATTTCTTTCACAGCACATACTCAAATCGACCTGAAGAATCGTATACACCCCATGCCATATTTTGTACCCCTATGGTTCGGCCAGAAACCACTCCCGATATCATTGATTCGTTCAAAAAAACTTCAAGATGACCGTTTCTTGAAATTTCTTTCACAGCACATACTCAAATCGACCTGAAGAATCGTATACACCCCATGCCATATTTTGTACCCCTATGGTTCGGCCAGAAACCACCCCCGATATCATTGATTCGTTCAAAAAAACTTCAAGATGACCGTTTCTGGAAATTTCTTTCATCACACATACTTAAAATGACCTGAATAATCGCATACACCCCATGCCATATCTTGTACCCCTATGGTTTGGCCAGAAACCACCCCCGATATCATTGATTTGTTCAAAAAAACTTCAAGATGACCATTTCTGGAAATTTCTTTCACAGCACATACTTAAAATGACCTGAAGAATCGTATACACCCCATGCCATATTTTGTACCCCTATGGTTTGGCCAGAAACCACCCCCAATATCATTGATTTGTTCAAAAAAACTTCAAGATGACCGTTTCTGGAAATTTCTTCCACAGCACATACTTAAAATAACCTAAAAAATCGTATACACTCCATGCCATATTTTGTACCCCTATGGTTCGGCCAGAAACCACCCCCGATATCATTGATTCGTTCAAAAAAACTTCAAGATGACCGTTTCTGGAAATTTCTTTCACTACACATACTTAAAATGACCTGAAGAATCGTATACACCCCATGCCATATTTTGTACCCCTATAGTTTGGCCAGAAACCACCCCCGATATCATTGATTCGTTCAAAAAAACTTCAAGATGACCGTTTCTGGAAATTTCTTTCACAGCACATACTTAAAATGACCTGAAGAATCGTATACACCCCATGCCATATTTTGTACCCCTATGGTTCGGCCAGAAACCACCCCCGATACTTTCACCCATTCAGACCCGAGGGGAACCAAACTGGCTGACTTGATGAATACAAAACGAAATTCGCCAACTTTATGCTATAGTGATCGAAATTGACCTTGATTCTGAAATTATTCTATACATAGAGTACAAAGACGGGTAGAATTGTGGAATTGTTTATATAGTTTTTCAAAAAATTTTGAGAGGGAACATTGTCAAAAACCTGTTGACCTGGATCAATAAAGGAAGCATCTCCAAGATGAATGGCATATGCATCATATGTGGTTTTGATGTTCAATCGGATGCTAAAAATTCACCTTTTCAAGTTTTTTGTTATGAATTTCCAAAAAATATTTTATGTTGACCCAATTTTATATTTTCTTCACTGCAAGGATTTGTAATTTTAAATAAGAATTGACTTATCCCTATCTGAATAAAATTATGATGAATTATTTCTTATTTGTATTATTGTCATCCCATGATAGCGATTTCATCCATGAATGATGTATCTCAGAATTATCAAACCTCAATAATCATTATAAGAATGAATTTCTGAAAACGGCTTAGTTCAAGTTTTTTTGAACGAAATCATTACATCGGGGGTGGTTTCTGGCTGAACTATAGGGGTACAAAATATGGCATGGGGTGTATACGATTCTTCAGGTCATTTTAAGTATGTGTAGTGAAAGAAATTTGCAGAAACGGTCATCTTGAAGTTTTTTTGAACGAATCAATGATATCGGGGGTGGTTTCTGGCCGAACCATAGGGGTACAAAATATGGCATGGGGTGTATACGATCCTTCGGGTCATTTTAAGTATGTGCTATGAAAGAAATTTCCAGAAACGGTCAACTTGGTGTTTTTTTGAACGAAATCATTACATCGGGGGTGGTTTCTGGCTGAACTATAGGGGTACAAAATATGGCATGGGGTGTATACGATTCTTCAGGTCATTTTAAGTATGTGCTGTGAAAGAAATTTCCAGAAATGGTCATCTTGAAGTTTTTTTGAACGAATCAATGATATCGGGGGTGGTTTCTGGCCAAACCATAGGGGTACAAAATATGGCATGGGGTGTATACGATCCCTCAGGTCATTTTAATTATGTGTAGTGAAAGAAATTTCCAGAAACGGTCATCTCGAAGTTTTTTTGAACAAATCAATGATATCGGGGGTGGTTTCTGGCCAAACCATAGGGGTACAAAATATGGCATGGGGTGTATACGATTCCTCAGGTCATTTTAAGTATGTGCTGTGAAAGAAATTTCCAGAAACGGTCAACTTGAAGTTTTTTTGAACGAAATCATTACATCGGGGGTGGTTTCTGGCTGAACTATAGGGGTACAAAATATGGCATGGGGTGTATACAATTCTTCAGGTCATTTCAAGTATGTGCTGTGAAAGAAATTTCCAGAAATGGTCATCTTGAAGTTTTTTTGAACGAATCAATGATATCGGGGGAGGTTTCTGGCCAAACCATAGGGGTACAAAATATGGCATGGGGTGTATACGATTCTTCAGGTCATTTAAGTATGTGTAGTGAAAGAAATTTCCAGAAACGGTCATCTTGAAGTTTTTTTGAACAAATCAATGATATCGGGGGTGGTTTCTGGCCAAACCATAGGGGTACAAAATATGGCATGGGGTGTATACGATCCTTCAGGTCATTTTGAGTATGTGCTGTGAAAGAAATTTCCAGAAATGGTCATCTTGAAGTTTTTTTGAACGAATCAATGATATCGGGGGTGGTTTCTGGCCAAACCATAGGGGTACAAAATATGGCATGGGGTGTATACGATCCTTCAGGTCATTTTGAGTATGTGCTGTGAAAGAAATTTCCAGAAATGGTCATCTTGAAGTTTTTTTGAACGAATCAATGATATCGGGGGTGGTTTCTGGCCAAACCATAGGGGTACAAAATATGGCATGGGGTGTATACGATTCTTCAGGTCATTTTAAGTATGTGCTGTGAAAGAAATTTCCAAAAACGATAATTCTCCACCCTCCTTCTCTACTCGTAATATTCATCTTTATTAAATCGAGAGACTTTAAAATAACTAATATACATAAGAAAAAACACATTATCTAGAATCAATTCCGTAGATTCAATAAAATAATCATTACAATGATTGATAACAATTCCTGAATACCGTACGCGCGATTATTCCATCGAACGGGCGGAATACACAGGCACTCTATTATTCCGTTTCTGGCGCGGCGACCGTTTCTGTTTTCACACCGGTCATGAATTCATCCTTAGCTACTGAACTTCTAAATGAAATATGCAGATTGATGAATGTTTGAATTAAAATTAAATTAAAAATAAATTTCGATATTTTACATTCGAGGGCAAATATGTGAGATAGTCAAGGTCTAGAGCAGTAGAATCTCAATTATACAGGTTACCTCAAGAATCTAGGCATGTTTTTTCATTTGAGAAAGTGGTTTTTCACTTGATCATCATAAACTTGTAATTGTACCTTGTATATGTAGGTATGATTTTGAATCAGTAATTTCTACAAAAACATTGAGGATATAAACCCTTCGATAAACAATGTTTTTTTAGCTCAATATATTTCAGATATCCAACCATTTATTTGAAAATTACTGTAGTGGACATCATAGGAAAACATCTTGCAATATTTATTAGTCATCGAGAGTATCAAATAATCAACCAAATATTCGCCAAATTAGTCTTAAAAAAATTATTATTTTTCCTCGTGTCGTGAAATTCCATACACAACACCTGAGAATTTGTCCGGATATTTGGAAACACTAACTAAAAGGACAAACCAATTATACCCATCTCAATGTTACCTCATTTTAGTCTCCACAATCTCGCACCTTGATCTCTAGTCAGATATACCCATGAATATTTTATTTTTGGCGCCGATTACTTTTACGTTACGCTTTGCGGTTAATGTGTATCGATTGAGCATTGAGAGAAAATATAGAATTAACGGTATTGTCATTACAGTCGTTTGAAATATCAACAGTGAAAGTTATGATTACCTTTTCGGTTGAAGAAGTGTAATTGAAGAGAAATCTTAACCAAGAAAAATAAAACAGTGGATTGCGAGAAATGATCAGATTATTAACATTAAACTAGAAACTATTGATTTGATCTTGAAAAAGAATTGTCAAGCTCACTTTCCGTCTGTGTTAGTTCTATAAACATACTTAATATTTGGTAATTTACCAGTTGTGGCTACTAAAAATAAATTAATTTGAATAAAGTGACCATTTGATCGAGTCCTTCCTCTACCAATGTTGATCAATAAAACAGATAATATTCTATTTTGTATTGTGTTGAAATCGACCCAGAACAATAGATGGAAGTCGAAAACTTGGAAAGTGAAATTTGATCGGCCAAAAAGCAATTATTACAGGAAATAAGCTTCCATCTCAGAAGTGAAAGCCTAATCGATACAATCATAAGATTAATTGCTTCTTTGTATCAATTTCCTGTTCATTAAAACTCTTATGTTTAATATGTTTAATCAGAAGTGAACAGAAAATAAACAATTAAAATTTTTCAACACACCCTTTCCGCTCAATGTTCATTTCAAAAACTCAGCAATCCATAATTTTTCACGATATTTCAACTCGAATAATTAGAAATTATGAAAGTTTGACCACTTTGATCAGATTATACGAAAAACGAAAAACACTTCAGAGATTGTTGGCGCGAGAAGAAATGTACGGCACTCGAACGCCACTGGAAAATAATTTTGAATTATTTCTTTTCAACGGTCGTGAAAAGTTTATAGCGCGTATACGAAATTTCATTAAAATTCAGCCGACAGAAAAAGTATATTCAACCATTATAGGGGTGAATAACTCGGAAGGGCTGAGGTCTCATCGAAAAATTCTTAAAAAGAAATGCTATTCTTAGAGTGAGTAGTCATTTCCTGTACAGGGATCAAGAGACCCTCATTAATTATGTTGAAAAATTTGTCTCTAAATTCAAACACGTATCTACATCGTATGTATTCCAAAAAATGTATACAGGGCGATTTCACTCAGATAACTCAAAGTGATTCGACATCCCGTATAATAAGGGCATAAAAATATTTGGGTTATTTATTTACTATCGTTGAAACGAATCGATAATTACAATATCGAAGATTCAGATCTGAATTCGAGAGATCTCCTCTGGTCTCCTATATTTTCCAGGACACCCTGTACGGTACTGTCTATCAAGCTCCAATGAAAAAGTTCTATTCGCGTTAGGGTAATGGATAATCTCATGCTCGATTTATTATAACGTCATTCATTTCCACATGATTTGATGATTTGACATCCAGAAGTTTTCGATATTGAAATAGTCTCCATATATACGAGAAGAACGGGGTGTGGTAGTATGAAGTGCATGATTGGATGAGTAGTTACTTTCGAATTATAGAGTGAAATGTTTTCTTTCTATTGAATTGGAACTGAGCAAGTTATAATCGTGGGTATCTAAAATGGCATTGAAAATTGAAAAATAATTTCCACGTTGATTGATTTTTTTTGTCGATTCCAAGAGAAACTATATAGAAAGCCATTTGCTAGTTAATTAGTCTGATTGGTCATACCGAAAGTAGTATCGAAAAACCGTGAAATTATGTTGTAATCAAGTCTCCTAAAAACTGTTTGTTCTTAAAATATTCTTTTCAGCTGAATGTTGAAAAGACAACTGTGCAAATATATGATTCTTTCATGTAAGTTATTCAATTATTGTATAAATCAAATTATTCTTCATCCGAAATTATGAAAATTTTTTTCATCTTCCTTGAATACACAGATTAACAAAGTACGTTTTATGATGTAATCCTGAGTGAAATAATAATTTCAATAGTTTTATTATTTATATTAAAAATGAATGTTATTTTACCTTCAGGTTTGAAACCATTCTTTCATGCAGTTTATAAATTAATCAAAAAATTTTGCATGCATTTATAATATAACTGTAATGTGTTCTCTGTCGTGCATTATTTAATCTGCGATTATATAAACATACATTTAAATACTAATATTTGAAATTGAGCAAATAAACACTCAACATCGCTTGATGAATTAAGACACAAAAGTGCTAGTCAGCTGTTTAGTGAGTTAATTTTAGAGGAAATTTAATTTAAATACAATTCTTACCCGTTTGACGTACCAAAAATAAATCGATTCTGAATAATGGACTGTTATAAATAGATATCGTTATTTTTACTTTCGTCAACCAAATAATCATGAAAGGTATAGCTCAATATCATGAAGAAATCTCCAACGAATTAGACGGAAGGAATACGCATGTAATTTATCAGAAACTACCACCTTAAATCCAATTTCGCCAAAATCAGACATAGGTCGATATTTTGAAACTTCGTACAAAGTGCACCAATTGAAGGTTTAGGATAAGAACAGATTACAAAAAACGTACTTGTTATACATCGAAATAATCAATGAATTTGAACTTCAAATATTTTGATTTTGAGGATATTATTTGGAGTATTATCCTAAGTTTTGAAGAAGAATCTGGATGCACATTGATTACGATGATTCTTCATGACTTAAATACCACAATAAATAACGGATCGAATCTAAATGACGATATAATATTTTTCAGTCAACGTTTTTCAGTCGGGCCCAAAGATACTGAAGAAGCTAGCAAAGCCACACACGATTTACGACTGGGGATTATTACCCTAATCCCGAATTTTTTGCTCTTCATCTTCATAGAAAAATTTGTGGCTTTGCTAGCTTCGGCCGAACTCAGCAAAGCCATTTTTGAAAAACAAATATTTCTGCTAACTTGATAATGTCAAATTGTAGATCTAATTTCAGGCTAATTTATTACCCTATTCCCAATTTTTTCGCTCTTCTCCTGCACAGAAAAATATGTGGCTTTGCTGGCTTCGGCCGAACTCAGCAAAGCCATTTTTCAAAATCGAACTTTTTTCCACGATTCGATACCATCATATTTTATGACCAATTTTAGGCTAATTAATTACCCAAGTTTCATATTTTTTGCTCCACGCGTTTTGGAGAAAATCGGTATTTTCTGATTTTCGTGTATGAGTGACGTAATCATTTCAAAATACGACTCTTTGGGAATTTCACTTGTTCAAACTGATGAAACTGACATGGAATTCGCAGAAAACATGTTGGAAATTCATTTCTAAGTTTTTTTAAAAAAATCCTGTGGCTTTGCTGGCTTCGGCCGAACTCAGCAGAGCCATTTTTCGAAATCGAACTTTTTTCTACGATTCGATACTGTCATATTTTATGACCAATTTTAGGCTAATTAATTACCTAAGTTTCATATTTTTTGCTCCACGCGTTTTGGAGAAAATCGGTATTTTCTGATTTTCGTGTATGAGTGACGTAATCATTTCAAAATACGACTCTTTGGGAATTTCACTTGTTCAAACTGATGAAACTGACATGGAATTCGCAGAAAACATGTTGGAAATTCATTTCTAAGTTTTTTTAAAAAAATCCCGTGGCTTTGCTGGCTTCGGCCGAACTCAGCAGAGCCATTTTTCGAAATCGAACTTTTTTCCACGATTCGATACTGTCATATTTTATGACCAATTTTAGGCTAATTAATTACCCGAGTTTCATATTTTTTGCTACACGCGTTTTGGAGAAAATCGGTATTTTCTGATTTTCGTGTATAAGTGACGTAATCATTTCAAAATACGACTCTTTGGGAATTTCACTTTTTCAAACTGAAGAAACTGACATGGAATTAGCAGAAAATCAG
This sequence comes from Plagiodera versicolora, assembly GCA_037013635.1. Classification (NCBI taxonomy): domain Eukaryota; kingdom Metazoa; phylum Arthropoda; class Insecta; order Coleoptera; family Chrysomelidae; genus Plagiodera; species Plagiodera versicolora. Next base: position 1,616,564 of record CM072978.1, read on the forward strand.
CCTAAAATTGGTCATAAAATCGAGTGGATTTTTGTTATTTTTTTATGTTTATTTTTATAATGTTCTTCTTGTTACAATATCTTTCTTATGTTCATTCATGGAATGTTTGTTTAGTTGATGTTCAAAATGCGATTTTTATAATAAAGTTTGTCGAAATCCCATATATATCATTGTCTGAACAAGTCAATTCTCGAACCTGATTACGTCACTCATACACGAAAGTCAGAAAATACCGATTTTCTCCAAAACGCGAGGAGCAAAAAATATGAAACTCGGGTAATTAATTAGCCTAAAATTGGTCATAAAATATGACGGTATCGAATCGTGGAAAAAAATTCGATTCTGAAAAATGACTTTGTTGAGTTCGGCCGAAGCCAGCAAAGCCACAGATTCTTCTGTGAAAGAGAAGAGTGAAAAAATTGGGAATAGCCTAAAATTAGATCTACAATTTGAAATTATCAAGTTAGCAGAAATATTTGTTTTTCAAAAATGACTTTGCTGAGTTCGGCCGAATCTAGCGAAGCCACAATTTTTTCTATGAAGGAGAAGAGCAAAAAATTCGGGATTAGGGTAATAAATTATCCTAAAATGAGCCTAAAATTATGAGAAATCCCCAGTCGTAATTCGTGTGTGGCTTTGCTAGCTTCTTTAGTATGGCCCAAAGTCACGTCGAGTCAATTTTTTCAGGTTCTGAATCCCACGTTTCCCTGGACACCCTGTATCACAGAAATCATTCAGAATTTCTAAAACGAATTTTTGTAATTAGCGAAAACTAATTATACCAGTTGATTTCCATATTAACACAAGTTGTAATAACAGGAAGCAAATTTGATTAGGCTTGCGTCAATTTAGTCATTTAATTTTTTTATTACTGAAATGACTAGCCGCTCAATAATTGACATCGTATCACAGAAACACGTGTCCCCTACTTCATTTTAATAAATCAATTAGCTCTTTTATAGAAAATTGATAATTTCGTGAGCAATTTCATAGTTGACTGACAAACTTTCTTTCGATAAGCTGTTAACGAAATATCTCGTGACATATACTTATCGTCTACTAATGACAAAACGCGTTTGACACACTTTGGAGCCAGTGAAAACTGACCTGATTAGATGCTGTCGTGTTCATGAAATTCTTTGTTTTATTCATCTCTAGGCTGACTAAGAGCTACTGCAAACGCACAAAGATCTTCGTTCTTTCATTTTTTCATCTGATGTTTTATTTTCCATGACCTGGTTCTTCGTTGTGCATTAATGTTGTGCCATTTCTGTCGCAAGAGGATATCATCAGCCATGCAGAAACTATAGTACCAGTATGCTTCAAAGTTGTGCGGGTATTTGTAGCGGAATAATCCATCAATGACAAACATAGAGCAGACCACCATCAAGTTACACGATATTTATAATGGTCTTCAGCTATCAGTTGAATGTTGGTAGGTGTGAAGATGGTTAGTATTGGTCGAACAGATCTGAGTTGGACAAACAACAATATCTATTGAGCCAATGACATTGAAATTGGAGACTAATCATTATTCGTAGTTGTGAAAATCCGTCAACTAATTAATAATTATTGGACAAAGTTGCGTTGGTTGACGAGTCTTCCAGATTCATACAATTCCTAAAATGGTCTACCATTGAAACATGATTGAAACCATGGTAATATCACATTACTCAGATGGCTAATATAAAAATAACCAATGCCTCATAGTTGCCCATAAATTTGTTAACGTTTGCAGCGATAGGTCGGCTAGTTCAAAAGAAAACCAAGCGCAACTTCTCTACATTGAAGGCGGATCTCTTTCTGATGGAACGAGTCTTCAAATGTTCCGAAGAATATGGGTCGGAACGTGCAGATTTATAATAAATACAGGACCACATTCAGGATGAATCAAATTATCGCTACAAAAAAATCACTGTAGTTAACAAAAAGACTGTGCTAGTTTCGATGTTTCATAAGTTATTTTCGATATATTTATTCTTTGTTGGGGATGCTATCGTCTTTCTATCGTCGACTTTTGGACATACAGTGTAAACTCTATATAACGACACACAAGGGAACTGTGCATATTTTGACGATAATATCAAAATTGGAAAAAGAAAAAGTCTATTTCAGACTAGTGCCCTAGAAGAGCTTTATCTCGATTGTTTCATCGCTTTTCTCTTTTGATCACCATAGCCAGGACATAACGTGTCTAAGCTTCAAATCTAAATTGAGGAGCACTGTTTGCTTTTATTTTATTGCTAAGAATACCCACATCACTTTATGATTGTGAATCTGGGTCAAAAGTTTTGGCCGTGTTGCTTTGCTTTTGAACATCAAATAATTTAGTTGTGATTCCACAAATGTAATAGAAAAAATATTTTCTTCCTAATATCAAGTGAGACTGGACACGTCTTAATTAAGAAAATTGGCCTGTTAGTAATTTATATAAAGCCGACAACATTGCATATTTTTGACTTGAACAACATTCTACTGAAAACAGAATATTATTCACCTACATCCACAGATTCCCAAGGTCAGACCCTGAGACCGCGGGGACATGGCAACCTCGCTTCTAATACCACGCCATACTTTATCTGCCGCATCAGTTACGGTATCGTCCATATCGCCCATTCGTCACTACCGGAGATCTTTCCCCCCAAGAACTAGGAGGTTGAAGACCTTAGAAAGGCCGTCAATTATTTTAATTGCTAGTGATAGTCGATGACGAAACGAAATGCACCATTGACGGAGATAAGGCGCTGTAGCGACCTCCATTAAGCTAGCAGATCCACTTTTGAAATTCCGAAATTTCCTTTGGCCATAATAAGGATAAACCAAATTTGAAGAAAAAAATTTCGATAAAGTAGAAGAAGAACCTTAAATCATGTGTATTAATTTATTTCGTTTACTTTTATATTGATGTTTCATAGACTTGATATAGACACTTGTATAAACAAAGCAGACCTCGCATAGTTTTTTATTGAAACGAAGAATAAAAATGTATAAGCTAGGTTCGAATGAGTACCTGAACTTATACCATATTCAAATTTTCCAGATACTCCCTAACGGATGTATATATCTTTGACAAAACCCACGATTTCTAAAAAAATTGGGCGATTCGGCTAGAATGAAATCCTTAAATTATGGTGTAGTTAGTTAGATTTTGCACAAATCGTATGCTTTATGCAGAACCTTATATTTTCCTTATGAAACAAAGAGCAATACATTCGGCAAAGAGGCAATAGAAAATTTCAAAAATTCAAATGCGGTTCTGTTAGCTCGATGGAGGTGTCATGGCGGCAGGAATATACCAGATGTGCCGAAATATTTCATAGCACCCCCCAAATACCGAATGGGAAACCCCCTCAACCTAAACTGAGCTCTTTTAAATTTCTCGAGTAGCTTAAGTTAATTAACGCGGAACCGGTTATAATATCATCATTCGAAGATGAAAATAAACCTCGTGACAGGGGTTGTAAATCCACCGACATTATGAGCAGACATTTTCGAGCTGATGGCATCCCTGTCGGCACATGAGGAGCCCATTTGAAGTGTTGATATGAGGGGTATTCTTAACTTTCGACACAAGTGTTTTCATTTATTTTTTGTCGAGTTTTATTTGAAGAACGGTGGGGTTCATTGAGCTTCATGCGAGTTTTATTTTAGTCGAATGACGTGAATATGTCAGTAGTGATAAAAAGACATGCGAAAGTTGTTAAGAACAATAATAGTACGACCTTAGTGATATGCATGAGATATTGAGAAATTTTTATTGTTAATAGCAATGCAAATCACCGTCAGCTGATTATTTTAGGAGTAAAGTTCATAACAATTTTACAATAGGTACTCCCCATTTCGAGTTGTATAAAATATTTATAATTTGTACATTTGTTATGAGGTATTTTATGAGTATGAGTACTCAGACACATGTTGTGTATAAAATAGGAAATCAGGATTTTGCTATCAAAAATATTTCTGTCTATAAAACAGGATCTCATAGGAACATATGTTGTCTCGAAAAAGTAGGCTAAACTTGCATATGCTAATCAAAATCAAAAAAATCACCTACAGTCGAGATTCTTGAAGAACTAGGCTTAGATATTATAGACAAAGATGAGATACCTCATATTTTTCTGTTATAAATTTTCACACTACTTATCAATACAGAACATACACCTGTAGTCATTCTCGAAAAAATATTCACTTTTTTCGAATCATTAGATAACCCTTATTTTACCAATGTCCAAATGTTCAATTTCAATTCCCAGAAATTGAGTCTGATTTAATATTTGTTTGGTTCCTATAGTCATCTGAGTAGATCAAGTTCAATATGTTTCATTCAAATTTTCAATGGTGATATCTCTGGAAAAATATTCTAAATAGTAAATTTCTCTAAGATCGACGAAATTATATTGACAAGTTGGGGTGGGAACACAGAATTCATTATTACAGAAAACAAAATTATCAATCGATTCCAATCAACTCAGCAAACAATGTCATGTGAATCATCGTCTCTACAATTTGAACTATTTTCTAGTATTAGCTGATATGTGATTATCAAAGAAACATTCCGAAGAAGTTTCGAAGGGTAAAAACTAGGTCGCCTTCTCTAACAACTATCACTGAAGTAAAGGGTGCGGTTGACAATATAAAAACCAAGAATAAATACCTTATCTGCTGGTATATGCCTGCTAGACATCGTCGCCTCTATATTGAATTAATCCTAATATCCAGGGACTTCGAACTGACTATAGCTAAATCGAACAGATAATGTCACAACACGATCTCCATGACAGAAGAGTTGCACTTTAGAGCACCAGCACAGAAGAACCTTTCATACATTCTTCACGAGCGGATCATTCTCATAACTGGATACAAAACATAATAATTGAACACTGCACCAACACAAAATACACACTTGACCAGAGCAGGTATAAATGAAGTACAACAATGCAGAGCAAACTAGAGTCCCTTCGTGAGCCTGCGCCAACCACACTCCGTCTGCTCTCTGCTCGCGTCAGAGACTGCTTGCTTTACTGCTCATTTGTGTTCATTATGCGTTTGCGAGTATTTCGGCCTCGATGTTGATTCCTTTACTCACTTGATATTTTTATCGGTATCGTGCTGCTACCTACTATTGGATAGAAGAATCTCAGCATTCGTGACTGAGTAATCTGTAATGCGTAAATTGTTTTCATTAATTGGTCAACAGACGTCGCACCAAGAAGCTGTCAATATGCTGTCAACCTCAGCTGTCAACAGTGGATAGTAATTTCATCATTTGTTTTTTTTTGTTCCGTGTCAGTCTTTGAGTTTTTGAATCGGCTTTCTTTATGGAATATATTAACCTGAAACTCAATAAATTTCAGGAATGTTATTTATCTTGAAATAATAATCGATATCAAAATGAATAATGCGAATGATGTTTGTCAATGTGGAGAAATGCATGACAATATAATCACTTTCCTTAATGTGAGTACTTGAATATTTGCAGGTGTGCCTCATGCCTCACCTTATACCTACGCTATTTCCCACAAATGGACTGGAATCTTTCAATCTATTATATTGTTTACAGAATAAAGTCGATTCCATTTATTCCTTTAGAGACAGATATTTCGAGAATCATAAAATAGAAGAAGCAATAAAAAAGAAGGAAGACATTGAGAAGCTACTAAGTGAAACAACACAAGTGTTTGATAAACATGAACATTTAATTACTGATGCAACAAGGGCACGATTCAATTATCTGAAAGGAAAATTGTTGAATATTCTTCCAATATATAACAAAAATGCTGAGAATCTGTTATCGAAATCCATTAAATTGGACCCTAAACTTGTTGATGCTTGGAATGAACTTGGAGAGTGTTATTCAAAGAATGATGATTTAGAGAAATCTATTAGTTGCTTTGAATGTGCACTGAAAGAGGTGAGGTGATCAATACTTTGAGGATAAAAATTATTTTAAGTTATTTGTTACCTTGAAGTATTTTGAGATATTTTCATGGACATTGTCATTCAAAATGGAATGAAAGAAATCTTCATTTGTATTTCTTCTTAAGAATAAATCATCAACTTTGGCTCATCTTGAAACCAACTTAACCCCTATAGATAGATATACTGAGTGATTTGAATTTTTTTTTCAAAAGTTGCCTTTTTCTACATTACAAAAATCTTTAGAGTTATATTATTAAAAAAATAAGTAATATGTTGGCTGAAATTCTTCACGACTATGTTTGTAGTAGTTCATCTAAAAGTTTGAAGTTGAGAAAATCTGAATCTAAATTCAAATTTTACCATCACTTATGTTCACTCTTTTTTCAAGGAATTGATTTGAAAACTCCATTAAAAACTGTCAATTATTTCTTACATTTTGTAGAGTTCATACATGAGTGAATTTTGTGAATATAGCTTTGAAGATTTTTCTAAAACTGAAAATCACTCACATCTGTACATCTGATAAAGGCTAAGTTGGTTTTAGGAAGAGCCTGAATTGATTTTATTTTTTTTTTCAAAAATACAACTGTAAATTCTTCCATTTGTTGTGTACTTTATGAATATAGTGATATTGTTCCAGGAAAACAATAAATATTCCTTGAGAAACTTATCAATATTGGCAAGGCAACAAAAATGTAATTCTGGTGAAGAGAGAGTAAAGAATATAGAGAAAGGTATATCTTATGCTAAAGAAGCTGTCCTTCTTGATCCACAGGATGGTTTGTCATGGACAGTTTTAGGCAATGCCCATTTCTCCTCATTCTTTGGGATTCAACAGGATCCAACAATACTCAAAAGATGTTTGAGTGCTTATTCACAAGCAGTAAGATTGTTTCTCAGTGTTGCTTTTCTATGGTAATTGTGTTGAGAAACTCAAATTTCCATTATTTTTTCAACACATTCTTAGTACACTAGATCAGTAATATTTACATAATATTATTGTACAGGCTGGCCCAACGAAAACTCACTAGCAGGTATAACTACCAGAACGAGATTTTATCGAGAAAAACCTGAATACACATCAACTTTGTTTATGAGACGGACAACTTTTGACGCAAAAAGTATATCCCAAACTTTTTGTTAAAGTTAATGTTGAGAATACATATTTTCCTGAAAACAATTCGCTTTTTTTTTCTGTTTTTGTTGATTCCAGCTAGTTTCTTGATATAATCTCTTTCTGGTAGTTATACCTTCCAATACGTTGGGCCAACCTGTATAGTATTTCACAACAGACGAAATGTAAATTCATGAAATTAATGTAATTAATGGATATTTTAGATATATTTTCATTTTAGGAGAAAGATTTTATAGCCGGAACCACCCCAGATTTACATTATAATAAAGGAATGGTAAGTATTGGAATAACATTAATGTCAATTAATAAATATGCTTAATTAGATCTATTCAATGTTTTTCCTAACAGACTTTGAAATATGAAGAAAACTTCAAAATGGCCTTGGAATCTTTCAACAAAGCATCGTTGTATGATCCCACCTGGCAGTCAGCAATAATCAAAGAGCAACAACTCTTGAAATATTTGAATGATATTCAAGAACTCGTTACGACTAGTGGAAAAATGAAAGCCAAACGTTTGAATCAGATCATACAGGTAACAGGATCATAAATAACTTGATGTTTTTTTCTAAATTACAAATAAAATTTTTCTGAATATAAATTAATAAATAATAACTTCTCGATTCGAGAATGAGGAGATCAGGATTATTATTCTTATATATTATTATTATTTGTTTTCAGTCAATAGATACCAAACTTCTAGGTCCCTATAATGATGGCAACTATACTTTATCGAATAATCAAAGTGTCAAACTCGAATATGTAACAATAGCAAGTCTCAAAGTTGGTATGAATAGCGCAAAAGTAGTATTAGGGAAAGTAGTATGTTCAATAAGGAATGAAGATACAGTACCGTTGTAAGTAATAACTAGTGAATTATCTCTGGTGTATACATTACATTTACATGACACAAATACATAATAGGTTTGTTCTAACAAACATTTCTGTATGGTTCCGAAACTGTTTTGTGACCGTTTCGGTTTTGTTTAGTTCGCATTGTTTCGTGACGGTACAAAAACATTCGAGGGTTGGATCAGTTTTATTGACGGTTTTTGGCTACCCACGTCCTACAAGATTGATTTGTTACAATATCTTTGGTTACAATAATGAGAATAATATAAAAATGGAACATTCTACGATTTTTAACCCTTGATTCATTGTACTGAATATCAAAATCGTCTTCACTCGTTTCGTATAAATAATCAATATTTCCATCGTCACTCATATTTATTTTTTCTTATTTATTATTATCATTAACACAAATTAAAGTAAATAAATACCCAAACAATTAGCTAGGTTAGCTAACCTATTTTTTTGGCAAAGAGTTCCTTAATGCGCATGTCAATTCTCGTGAATCAAAACAGTTTTCAATTTAGAGCATGTACCGAAATTACCGTCCTGAATTCATGCTGCGGACGGTCAGATTACGATCACTTCTCGGTTGGAACAGATTAAATCTGTTGAATCTAATTGTGACGGTTTTGAGACGTGTTGGAACAAACCTATGGACAGCCTAAGTCTTGACGTCACAAGTGGGGGGGGGTCTTTAAAACCTTTCCAAACAAATCGTTCATTTCACGTTTTTGCTTCTTTCAGTTGAAACTAGGAATGAAATTGTTTGTATATGGTGATATTAAGTTCTCATTGACTCATTCTTATAAAAATTCTTATGGAGAAAACAATGGAAATATTTCTTTGTTTGGAAAGGTTTTTTGGACTCCGCCCATTTTGACGTCACGCTTGGGTAGGCTATTATCCGAAGTGGCTCGGATGCCATTATGAACTGTAGGGCCCGCCCTTCTTCACCCCGCACAAGTTTCGACTTATGGGGAGTTGGTTGAAAAACCAATCTTTGAAGAGGTGTAAATATTTACATTCACACTAACATAATAAGTTTGTGATACACATTCAATAATTTTTTAGCACTTTCTGTATGGTAGACAAAGAGGGTACTTGTGCAGTAGTAACTATTTATAATTTGGCTGAAGGAAAAGGTGTGATAATTGGAGATTCAGTAGCAGTACCATTGCCTATGGTTAATGATGTTGATTTCACCTATAAAGATAATGTAAGTGTTTTTTTTTGATAGTATTATTAGACGGGCATGACCGTGAAAAAAATTAAAGGAAACCACAGAAACCTTGGAAAAACCTTATTATCAATAAACGAAAGCGGTAAGGGGACGTCCATAAATTATGTGAGGCATTTTTTAGGATTTTCCGACCCCCGCACCCCTTGGTGAGATTTCGTAAGATTTTCCTCAACGACCTTCCCCCCTCCCCAAATCTTACGTGAGATTTTTTAAATTTTGTGTTCTGGCTGTAATTGCAGTGGTTTATAAAAAGAAATAAAAACAAAAACATGATTTGTTCCATTACTTTGATTTGACTAGCAATGAATAGTATAAAAAATTCGAGAGTATTGCCGTAGTTCAGAATTACTACGATGAAATTAAACACGACAAACACTATTGTGTGAAATCTCGCCATATTTTCACTCTAGCAACATTTTTTACTTTATTTAACTATAATTTCAGGCAATTTTACATCGTTTTCTACCAGAAAAAAAATTACGTGATATTTGCTAAAATCCCCCTCTCTCCTAAGTTTGATTTAGAAAGATTGAGCTTGACCTCCTACCCCCCCATGAACACCTCACGTAATTTATGGACGCCCCCTAAGCAATCAAATTGAAATAGGTGATGTATTCGAAAAACCTACAGCTGAAGTTTGTCTCAGACTATCAATTCTATTCTATTCAGTTTATTTTTTTATAAGACGGGTGCACAGGGAACCTTGCACAGACCTTCTAGTCACCGTTCTGCTAAATGTCTGATGAATTCTCCCGCCAATTTCGAATTTTTACGGAATCAAATGCCAGGACCAGGTCCAGCAATCAAATCATAATCAACAAAACAGCGTGGAACGAAATGCACATACACGGTCATATACACAGGTCTGGCAACTCGTATGGTGAGGTGTGGCCCAAACCTGCAGCGCTGTCCTCTATTGTCACTTTGTCAACCAATCACGAATCAGATTCGATCAGCTTTTTGAAAGTAGAAATGATTTTTATTTATTCGGGAGAATTTTGCAAGATAAAATATTTCTGTCATTGATTTTATTCACCATTCAAGCCCTAACCGTTTGTTTTGTTGTCAAAGATTAATCACGTGATTATACCCCTATGTCCTCCTAGCGGATAATTATAGAAACTTTTTCTTCAAAACTGGTGCCACCCCCCACCACTCAAAATTGCCGTAGATTCCAGACCTTATGTGTATGACCGTGCTCAAAACGTATTAGGCAATCCAGTGATCTGTCAAAGCGAAAAACCAATGTGGCGGCTTAGGACACACATTTGGTGTTTACATATGTGACTGGAGTTGAAAACTGTTACATTTAGTTATCTCTAGTGCGTTTTTTATGTGTTTTTTTAATTGTGGCTAATTATTAACTCTTTTACTGAAGAAAAATGCCTATCACATGCATTGTGGTTGGGTGTAGATCTCGTACTAACCGAAATAAAGTCGGCATGTAATCGGTTTCTACGGTTACTAATCACAGGTTCTTATAGACCAGTTATAGAGTAACAACGATTTAACTAGGAAGCGAAGGGCCCTATGGTTAGCTGCGATCAAGAGATATGATCTCACTGATTCCAAACTGATGTATCAGAGAGTCTGCAGTAGACATTTTTTTTGACCAGAATATTACAAGAAGAACAGCATCTAGATTATTAATTAATCCCAACTTCATTTAATATCGAAAACGAATGCTGTGACAAGAATCAGAGATAAGTTACAATAAGTTATAGCTTATCTCTGCAAGAATGAACTGAATGAATAGTTCCAAGCATACTTTTCACCAACGTCTCTGCTATTCAACATCAATGTCTTCAAATTCACTCTCCATCTGAATACCGTTTCGAAACAACAAAAAACTCCGAAAATAAATAAAATTCACTGTTTACTAGCCAAGGTATCGCATTGTGTGCCCTAAGCCGCCACATTGAATGTCACGTGGTTTGGATTGCCTAATTCGAAACACAAAGAGCCTGTCCTGCTTTACTTGTCCACTGCGCACAGAAACTCACGAGTGCACTCCAAATTTTAGTAAACGAAATGTGCTGAATAAACTGTCTCTAGAATAGAATTAAACTGTGACTATGATTTGGTGGGTGGGGGATTCTTCTATTTTTTTCTTTTTTCATCTTTGTGTTGACCCCTGGGATCGAAGGTAGATTAATCTCGAATCGAAATCTAGGGGTTGCCAGCACTGTATATGTTCAATCATACGATTTTAACGGATTATCCAAGACATGTCTATTAAGAAATCTCAAATATGGGAATATTCATGAGTTGTTCACTTTTCAGGTATACAAATTCAGACTGATCCGTGTAGAAACTCCCGTAATATTGGTTGTGAATAGTAAAATATTAGGGAGAGAATTTAAAGCAGGCGTTCAAGTTTCGATAGTTAAAAAATTCGAATAACGTCATCTTACACATTTCCTCAAGAAATGAAGCTAATAATGTACCATGAAGGAATCTAAATAATATAGAGCAGACGAACATTTTGATTCAGATGTAGGAATATTAATGAATTCAACATTAACCTTGCTAACATCACAAGACGAATATGTGAGATACAAGATGGTGCTGAAGTGTTATTCCAAATTGAATTGTGAAAATTGTTAAAAACAATATAATTTTTCTGGATCTCATAGATTTTAGGAACATACACGATTTTAATTCTTAATTATTTATTTTTTACAGATATATGTTGTTTCAAATTACTAGTACATAAAAAATAATGATATTTTTTGTGACTGTATACATATTTTGCAAATAAAACAATTGAGGAATGCTGTAATACGATTTATTTGTGAATTAATGCTTTTGTTTGAAGAGCATCTGCGACGCGTCGTCAAATGGACGTGTCAACAACTCCAAACATCTCTGTTGTTCATGATAATTTGTATTGTTTCGATTTACAGTTTTTGAAAAAAAAAACATTCTTCTCACAAACGTGTGATATTTCGATTCTGTGACGCCAGCTGCAGATGCGTTTATGTTCATATGAATATGTTTATATCAAAGTCAATATGAATAATACCTATATTGAAATATGCAGTTTCATTAAGGTTTTTTCAACTGTCACTGGACCAGAGTTCAAAATGTTTCCACTGTTATAAAATATTCACTGGGATACTAGCATATAAAAGTATGAATATAATGATTATAACTACACATATTATTATTATATCACATTCGAAGGAAGTTCTATGGTTATACATAACCTCATTATAAATTTACCATAAATAAAATACCTACCATATATTACTCTTCTCCTACCAAACTTATTTTTTACTGGTTTATACTTTGGCCACATCAAAACCGAGGGACATTGAAATTGACGCAGGTTTCCTTATACTATTGCTAACTGCTATATACTCGTGAAAATCTTATTGCATTTAATTTAATTATAAATATCTCAAATGTCTCCATGCTCTATATCTCGATATCACAATTATTCGAAGTATTGCTGAAAAATATAAGTTTGTTATGCCAAACCTTTGGTATCCTGAAACATTCAAAATTATTTTGATATTGCGACTCTGCAGACTGATTCACTGTGGATGGCGATGGCATGTACGAACCAAACTGAAACCTCAATGCGAAGCATAATCGAACCTTTTCTACGATAATATTTATGAATTCGATGATTTTCAGAAGTTATTACTACTTTTTCATAGAAGTGACCACACCGCATCCATTTATGCTTTACAATATTTTCGGAGTGTTCGGCAGTTTAGTTCTCAAAAATTGTCTAATGTGCCATCCACGGTGTCATCATCCTGTATAGTGGATCCCTGATAATCCGCTGTGCTCTAATTCAACACGGCTTACGTTAAAAGTTCATCACAGGAAAGAGACTTTCCGATGTAACAACCTTTATAAAGTCTTTTTCCTTTGAAGAGATTACAGAAAGTAGGAGACCCTGAAATATTTTTGTCGGATTATCAGGGGTCCTGCGGTACATGACAATATGTTCATATCATTTTGTTATCTTATGTCAAATTCATAGGTTTGACTCCCATAATTTCAAAAAATTGTCCAACACTTCTTCGAACCACATTCTCTTCAATGGGTCTTTGAAGGCAGGTGCTAAGGTTTTCATGTTCATTTCCAAAATTGCCTCGTTCCCTAACATGTTGTTAAGTTTGCTGAGAAGTTTTGGTTCACCTGAAATTAAAATATCATGTTAATAATATGTTTCTTTTCTTGCTCAATATCTTTTAAACGACAGAAATACAAATTCAATATTTGTAAATGAACTTATAGTGGAATTTGCTAACAACCTGCTCATTTGGTGTTTCTGATATATTATTATGATTGAAATGAAATTTTGTAATTATCTCATAGTTTATGTAGAATGTTTATGTATTCGTGATTCAACATTATTTAGTTGAAGATAATGATTGGATCCTTATTCATGAATATTTATTCTAATTTTTGTTTGTTGATTGACCCCACAGAGTGGGACAACGATTTATTTTTCCAGTTCTAAGGTTTTATAAACCTACTTTCATAACGATTTTCGAATTGGATTAGGAAACAATGCAATTGCCATACATTTCCTGATGATTGTGACCTGGGAATTTCAATATTTCATAACAATGCCCTGATTTTAAGTAGGCAGCGTATATTGTTGAACCACGATCAATAAAATGAATGACAATTTTTGTTTGGCAATCATGAATTCAAGATATCTTTCATAATTAGATTTTCAAAATTAGATTAGGCCGCTAGGTAAGACACATTTTGATATATTGATGATAATGGACTGGATTGATTATTATATCTAAGAACATTTGAATGGTAACGCAATTTCTCAATTTATATGTTAATTTATTATACAAACCATGAATTTTGAGTAACGACGGATACGTGAAAACATAGTAGTTATTTCTCAGCTTATAGGAAGTCCAATTTGTCACAGATCTGTTGCCGCTAGCCACCCTGATGGCACCCATGTGTTCTGCGTACCAAGGGCTGAAGTACTGCGACAATTCCAAATTACTGATGTGAGCGATACCCTGCTTCTTCAGTCTGTCTTTGATTTGTTGAAAATTTGTTTTGTTGAAAACGAACACCTACAACAACAAGAAAATTTTATGAATGAAAAAAAAATTCTAATGAATCATCTAATGGGAGGAACAAAATGTTACAGTGTCCCGTTGACGTTACAGTCATTCGATTCACGTATTCAATATTGTTAGACGAATATGGTCGAGTCATACATACAGGGTGTGTCACAGTGGATGGAACATTAGAAGTATCTAGAGAACAGAGAGACAGATCATTCCGAAAATTTGTGGGCGTGGATAATCAAACTTGCTCTATCCGTCTAAAATATTTTCATCAATACAGTGTTGCCGCTTGTATCAGAAAGTAGTAGCTACTTTGTTATTTCAAATGGAACACCTCGTATTTTATATCATTTTTGAAATCCTCATGAGATTCCTCACAACTTTCCCACATAATTCTCTATACCTATCTGTGACGATTTCCGAGATAAAAATTATTTTGTCAAATTTTTGTGTAAAACCTGACCATTGAAAAATATCAATTTTTTCCCAATGCAAATTCACAAAATATCGCAATTTGGGTTATAGCTGCATAAGACCATCAAGTATTCTGTCGATGAACTGGATCTCAGTTTCAGCATACAGGGAGGCTCAGAAGTGAGTGTCATCCGGGCACTCATGAAAATTACTGCAACTCCATTTTTTTAATGGAACACCCTGTATATTATCACTTATTCGAAAAGCTATAACATTTTCCATTCTAATTGAGTATACTTTCCCTATACCTATCTCGTACAGTGTGTTAGTTATTATTAATTATGTTATGAATTCGTTTTCAATAAAATAAATATTGGATAGTGCTTAAGATAGTAGGCTATGAACTTCATTCTGACAGAGAACTTACATGTTATTCCTTCATTGTTATCCTGTATTCAAGATGCATGTTTGTAAGAAAACTATGGCAGAAAATAATTACTTGAATGTGGTCAAGATGGATTCATTTCATTTATGGTCATTGTATCAAGAATATCAGTAGAACATGCAGCGAGTTTAATGAAAAGTATGCTGATATACCTCGAACGAATTCGAGAAAATTCATTAGATTGAAGAGAAATTTTGAAATGCTTATATCATCATGAAAAGCTAAAATTATCAAAGTCTAACATGTGTATTAATGAATCTAGAAAGATTTCAAAAACAGTTCAAAATTTCTCTTCAATCTAATTTCCTCAGATTTATCCGAGGCGAATCACTTCATTCTTTTCATTGAAAAGAAAAACTCTGCATGTTCTACTGATATTCTTGTTTCATTGACCATAAATGAAGAATAAATCCATTTTAACCGCATTCAAGTAATTATTTCTTGCTATAGTATTTTTACACCCATGCATCTTGAATACAGGATAACAATGAAGGAAGAACATGTTAGTTCTCTGTCAGAATGAAGTTCATAGCCTACTATCTTAAGCACTATCCAATATTTATTTTATTGAAACGAATTCATAACATAAGTGATCATAACTAACACACTGTACGAGATAGGTATAGGGAAAGTATACTCAATTAAAATGGAAAATGTTATAGCTTTTCGAATAAGTGATAATATACAGGGTGTTCCATTTGAAATAAACGGAGATTCAGTCATTTTCATGAGTGCCCGGATGACACTCACTTCTGAGCCTCCCTGTATGCTGAAACTGAGATCCAGTTCATCGACAGAATACTTGATGGTCTTATGCAGCTATAACCCAAATTGCAATTTTTTGTGAATTTGCATTGGGAAAAAATTCATATTTTTCAATGGTCAGGTTTTGCAAAAAAATCTGACAAAATAATTTTTATCTCGGAAATCGTGACAGATAGGTATAGGGAATTATGTGGGAAAGTTGTGAGGAATTTTATAAGGATCCCAAAAATGATATAATATACGAGGTGTTCCATTTGAAATAACAAAGTAGCTACTACTTTCTGATACAAGCGGCAACACTGTATTGATGAAAATATTTTAGACGGATAGAGCAAGTTTGATTATCCACGCCCACAAATTTTCGGAATGATCTGTCTTTCTGTTCTCCAGATACTTCTAATGTTCCATCCACTGTGACACACCCGGTATAGTAAGTCTATGGGTTCAATGAAAATGACTCATGTGTTAAAAAAAACAGTTTTTCAAGTCAGCGTTGTTCTCTAGTAATATCTTGAAGATCATTTACGTTTCCACACGAGAAATAATATAAATTTGAATATTCATTTGGGATTTAGAAATTTCCAGATGAGTAGGAATATTTTGGCATATCAATAGCAGTTCAATTTCCCATTGAATAATTAGGATTACTTCCGTTGACAGTTTTGATGTTTATGACCCTATTAATGTATTTGTGAACTAATTTTGCACAATGAAATCAGTTGATGCAATTATACCATGAATGGGTAAGTATACAGAGGTGTGCACAAAAATCGGCCAGAGCTGTAACTTCTGAATCATTCGAGATAGAAATTTGAAATTTGGTGGGTAGCAACTATATGATATTTTTCATTTTTTGAAGAGAAAAATTGTATTCCAAGGGATCCCAACTTTTGATTTTCAAATGGAACCCCCTGTATATTTTTCCATTTTCAGATTCAGGGTTAGACCGGAAGTGATGGAATACAATTTTTCTCTTCAAAAAATGAACAATATCATATAGTTGCTACCCACCAAATTTCAAATTTCGATCTCGAATGATTTAGAAGTTACAGCTATGGCCGATTCTTATGCACAACTCTGTATGACAAATTAATAATAAATGAAAGTTGTTAGTGAGGTACCTTTTCGATTATTCAACACGAGTATTGGATTATACCTATTATGATATTATAGGTACAAATATAGGTAATGATTGCAATAAATTAATTCATAGAGTGGTTCTGGATTAATTTGTTAAATTATATAAATCGCATATATTAGATGTATTCACAGTTCTAAGAATGACACCAATCTAAAATTAATGAGGAAGAATTATAGAAAGTGAATCGAATCTCTTAATGGTTAGGAATTAATAAAATGAGAGAAGATTCTTGTTCTTCCCTACCGTATACATGGAACTATTTGACACTTCCTGTATCACCAAACAGGCTTTTATGAAGTAATCAATCATTACACAATTCTGCCTCAATTCAACTTTCCTGTAGTAGTTGTAACAGTATCGTTCTAGGAGTTTTATTTTAAATATATACACAGCAATAAGTTGCTTCGAAATGGATCTCACTGTAATAATAGTGATGCTTTCTATAAAGTTCTTCAAGACCTCATGAAACTGATGGTAATAAGAGGCGTCAATATTATATGACTTACTGGAATATTTGTTCAAACATTTTCTTTCATGAAGCGGCATTTCAAAAGCCTGCAAACAATTTTCATATGATTCTGATATCTATTTATGTTGTTTTTCAATATCCCTGTTGATGTTCTACTACACCATATATAGGCTATTTATTCTGGGTAGATAGTTTCTGTCAAATCGCCAGATTGAGCCGTGTTGCCACATGTTTTTCACTTTTTCAGCGATGCTCCGAATTAACTTCGAATAAAAACTTGGGTTAGGTTGCCCGTTTGTTTTGTTTTAAAAAAGTGTTTTCGACTGATGAAATATATTAATTATATTTGGATTACTATTGATTGTGGATAACCATTGAATGGTTCGAATGATATAATGGACTGTCCACATGCTAGGAATCGAATATTCAAAGGAAGTACATAATAACTACATAATGATATCTAAAAATGTTCATCTTTCAGTATCAAATCTGTTCTTTCTCATTTGATGGTTCTATATTTCAAAACCAATAACTGTCCAACTCTATTAGGTGTGTTTTAGAAAAAATCCAGAAGTTATAGATTAATTTATTTGTGGAACAAAAATAGTAGTGCATCATGTGCTCATTTTGTAAACGCTACACATCATTACATTTCAACAAAAATTACAAAACAGATTCAAATGTCTCTCAATTCACTATGTATCCATGTCTTTACATCTCACATCAACTCAATTGGATAAAAAACACAAATGTATAGTGGGAGTCAAAGATCTTGATATCCATATCTTTCTGCTATCATTTCTTAGGGCTGGTTTGTTTCTGAAAATCAAAAAATATATTACATGTATCATAAAGTCTATGGCCTACAATTGTACTTAATTAGTTAGTAACTGAAGCTTCAACATTCCATAATCAAAATAAATTACATTGTTAGTAAGTCATTCTTGAATTGCTGCCTTATTAAAAGCAGAGGTGGAAACTTTGTTAATGACTGTGCTGTGATAAGTAGCATTATCCATACATAACAATTGTGGAAGGATTTTTTAATTTTGGCAGCAGTTGTGTATCGAATCAGTGGAGAGAGTTATCCTGGTTAATTTCTCCATGGTAAACTTCTTTAGCAGTTTCAGGGATTAAAACGAATTTTGTCCCAGGAATGAATCCATCTGAACAACCACCATGCAAAAGAATGAATCTAATAGACAACATAATTTCAATACACCATCTAACTCATATACAAATTCTAAATACCTTGAATCTCATATTCTTTGTATTTTCACAATTTTGACACTAGAATCTTGCCAAGAATGTAGTAGAGTTCCATTCTGAAATATGCAGATCTCATTAATGAAAACAAATTACCCCAAACCTTCACTTTTCAACAGAACGTACTGTTGGAGAAATGTATTACATTTCATAGCAATATTAGGTAACTCCATCAATGTTTTCCATTGAGATATGAGGCAAATGTTGAGCAAGCTTTCATTTCAATGACTTCAATGTTATGTGTTCCTCTGCAATGAAGAATGTTCATCAGCTGATAATATGTGATATGCACTAAATACTCACTGTTCTTGGGTACATATTGTACCTAAGTACAGTTCCCTATTTGATATTGTTGAGGTTGATCAATATCCACAATTGGTTTCTTCCGTTGTGTAGTTCTGTAGAAGTCCTAGGACAGTTTAGTACTTAGCTTACCTTCTGTGATAGTGTGCAGATATTCTCTACACAGTTCAATTCCTACATTTAAAGCAGCAATCACTCTCTGTAATAATCTTATTTCATAAAAACTATTGAACTATTGTAAGATCGTGGTGAATGAATATTCATGAAGATTCTTCACTTACCTTCCAATAAAATCCAATGAAAGTAAGGGTCTCCTGTTATCCCTTTCTCGTTAAAAATGTTCTAATAAAGATGCAACCATTTTCTGGGCATCTCTACTCAATCCTCTCGGCATTTTCATAAGAATACGATGAAATTAAGCTCTCAAAAGAACAAATTTTAAAAAATCGCAAGAAAAGCACAATTCGAATGTAAACAAACGATTGTAGGGATTCGCTCCGAACAGTCCGAACAATTTGGCATCGTTGTGAAGTGAACGATGCCAAATTGTGGAGCGAATCCTTAAACACGAAATGGATAACAGGAGCCCCTCACTTTCATTGGATTTTATTCGAAAGGTAAGTAAAGAATCTTCATGAATATTTATTCACCACGATCTCACAATGGTTCAATAGTTTTAATGAAATATGATTTTATACCCAGTTATATATATTCGGACTTAATTCGGAGCAACGCTGAAAAAGTGAAAAACATCTGGCAACACGGCTCATCTGGCGATTTGACAGAAACTATCTACCCAGAATAAATAGCCTATAGGCTTTCCTTTCAAGCGAGAAGATTTTTTCAATTTCTTATCAAGTGTTGAGTATATTTTCCTGTTTCACTCACCTGATATAATGAGTTTCCTGTAACATATGAATGAATGTAATGAGATCCATACTTCCTGATGAACGTCAAAACACTAGCTACGTCTCCGATCTGAATCTTATCTATCTCTTTGGCCACCACGTCGGCCAGATTTATGTTGTTAGGTATCCTGTCGAGTCTGAAATTAAACGGCCATTTTATATAAGAGAGGCTAAATCTATGATAAAGATATCTCCCCATCACCAAGCAACTGGCTTTTATATATCCAGATAAAAATATTTCATTATCCACGTTTTATATACCCTAAAAAAAGTTCTAGGAATAAAACAGACTACCTGACAATATCCCGGTACCTGGACAGCCTCACTAGGATGTAACAATGGTCGCGCAAAACGAAAGAGGCGTTAATGCCGAGGTTTCTCGCCAACGTCTCCGGCGCCCAAGAGGACGTGAACGCCTTCCAAGGCTGGTTGAGCCTCTCGAAGGAGAAGTCCCGGAAATAGGCTTGGACGAGCTGGCGGGCGTTGTCGCAGAACTCCAAGTGGAAGTCGCCCTCGAAGATATTTTTTCGCTTTTTGGGGATGCGTTCTGGATGGGTGGCGAAGCGGTCCAGGTCGTTGAAGATGTCGATCGTCGGCTCGCGGAAAATCCAGTCCGATTCGTTTCTGGCGACCACCTGGAAAAGTTGATACTTGTTATCGAAGTCTTCTTTGCTGTAGTTTTAACGAAAATTCTGGTATCATGGCGATGTTGAATTTGAAGTATGTTTACGATTGAAAATAAGGAAATATTGGGATTGCGCATATCAGACAGAAGAAAAGAATCATTCAAATTCGTATGTACATTGTTTTCTTAGTGTAAGAAGAATTAGTTGTTGCTGAATATACGCACAAACAGAATGAGAATATTATAGTCTATTGGGAAAATAATTGTGGAAATATTTGGTTAGTTTTAAATAGAGTATCTGCATTTGATGTTACAGCCAAACACAATAATCGAATGTTAAACGGTTCGGAAGTAATCAATATTTCAATTTATGTTATTATTATATAATTTCTGAATTTGAAACAGATGAGTTATATCACAAATATGAATTGTTCAACTGTAATCCAGTTTTTGTATAAATATATGTTGGTATCAATTAATCACACTATCTACACTAATGGTATTGATAGATAATCAAATATGTCACCACTCTCTCTTGAAAAAAATAAGCAATCATGCTGGTACTGACAATAAATCGTTTTCGACTGATTGTAGGACATATTGTTGTATAGTATACAGGGTGTCCCGTAAAAATCACGTCAAACCGAGGGAGAATGTAGATCAAAGGATAACCCACCTGCTATGACAAAATTCCCATTATAAAAGTATTACCATTTTCGAGATTTTTTTTTTGAGAATAATGAATGTTTACCTCTTTCAATAGTTTTGTCTGTACGGTTGGTACAATTTTACACCTTTTTGGTTAATATTTTCAGTAAAATATTGCTGAGAAATGATTTTAACGTATTACATTGAAAATATTCTCCGAAACTTCTGAAGGGGGGCTGTGAGAAATATTTTTATTGAAAATTTTGGTAGTGGATTCTTTTGTTCATGTTTAGACCATCGTAGTGCAACCATAATGTACTGAGCTACTGCTGCACATTACACCAATGAATTGTCTATTTCATGGTGATTTCAAAAAGGTCCCCTTTGAAATGTTCGGAGAATGTTTTTGATGTCAACGTTAAAATCATTCTCCAGTAATATTGTACTGAAAAAGTTAACCAAAAGGGTGTGAAATTTGTAGCAACCGTCAATAATGAAAAAAATTAAAAACAGATCTCGAAAACGGTAAGACTTTTATAATGGGAATTTTGTCATAATAGGTGGGTTATCTTCCGATCTACATTCTCCCTCGGTTTGACATGGTCTGTACGGGATACCCTGTATACATTATCTGCTTCTGGTCTACATGGATTAATAATGGACTGGTGACATAACTGATGTAACTATATTGTCCATCAAAAGCAAAATAATTATACGAATATGAGATGGTATATCTGGCAAACAGAAAGCCATTAATCCCATATCGATTGGAGAGTATTTTCTCGTCGTTGTAAGTATATATTTTTATTCACCAGTTTCTTGTGTATGGAGTTGAATACACGACAAAGCGCGATTATTTTATCTTCTTTTTTCTCTTCTACCAGCAATACGATATTTGTGGGCGTACAGATTCTGGTTTTTTGGTTTATCTTCATGGCATTTTCACAGATGTTGGAATGGATATTGGTATTATTGAATGTGAAGTGATTCATGAACAGTGGCGTTACCAGAATTGTTGTTCAAGGTACTGACACATTATTCCAAAAATAGTGATGATTTACCACAAAATCGGTACTATTCAAAAATTGATACACCTAGATTTAAAAAATTCAGACGATGTGGATTGAAAAATATTTGGGAACAATGATATTCATTCACAATAACATTGATTGATTCTAGTAGGTGTATTAGTCCCTATTTTTATAGAAACCTGTGTTTTACCCTCGGTTATACCATTTCTCAGAATTTTCTAGAAAACTCATACACAAATACCTTCATAGATATACTGAGATATCCATATCTGGTGAAAATGTCGATGGACCTGCCGACCTTCAGCTGGCTGTCTTCGTCCTGCGAACTGGCTGCAACAAGAGAAGCTGCTAACAGCACGAGCAGCTGGGCTCGGCCCCACATCCTCCAGGTCACAGGCACCTGAAACAATAATGAAATCATTTCTCGTAAAAAAAGTTAAAATTCACTTGTGCTGATTTGATGTGGCCATCTTGGTTTTTCAGATATAATAATAGAAAAGTATGTTCCTGGTATGCCAACCAGAAAATGAAAATCAAAC
Source organism: Plagiodera versicolora (assembly GCA_037013635.1). Lineage (NCBI taxonomy): Eukaryota > Metazoa > Arthropoda > Insecta > Coleoptera > Chrysomelidae > Plagiodera > Plagiodera versicolora. The sequence goes on from CM072978.1 coordinate 1,639,326, forward strand.
AATGCTATTGAGGGCTTGCATGGCAGTCCTTACAGTTTCAAAATAAAAATTGAAGTCATTTGCTTAAACTTCATAAATCTCTTTTCTATTATCGAAATTTTATCATCAACAATTATTTTGCTGAAAATCTAGGATTCAATCAACAATTAGATGAAGTAGACGTTCAAAGTGCTAGGGAACATGAAAAAACATGCTATAGAAGTATGATCTTCACATTATTATTATAAATATTTTCATCAAATGATATGTTGTGATTTTGAAATGCATCACGCATCTGAAGTTTATAGAATTTATAATATTTGATGAAAGAGGTTTCATTTCGAATCATCAAAAACTTACTAAGACTATGATTCTGAGAACTCATCATTATAGGAAACACGGTGAGTAAAATGATGACTATCGTTCAAAATTCGTGATAGCAAGTAAAATTGCAGTTGTGCATGGCGAAACTATAATATTATCGCTGACATGGAAGATGACAGTATTAATTTAGGACCAAAATGTTGAATCTTCATTATATGCCAGAATATCGTATTATGATTGTATAAAAAATCATTCTTTGTTATTTTTGCTCGACACTCTTATATTTTATCAAAATAATGAAACCAATTATAATAAACTTTCGATTTAAATTAATTTAAATTTGAATCAATTTGAATTTTTCAATGTCCGTGATGATAGGATATTGTATACTACAGAGAATTTTTGTGAGTTATTTTTCGTTATCACGTATTATATACGTTTTTTTTACTGTAGACAATTTAACGTAATAAACATATTCAAGCTATCATTCAAAATTATTTGTATTAAATTATTATTACAATAATTATATTCATGATCGTTCTAGGATCGAACCGAAAAACTCCGATTCTTCACCCTCCGCGTATAATACAGGGTGTTTCATTAATATGGTAAAAAAATTAAACTGAGAGTAGAGAGAACCAAAATATGACGATTGAGCGAAACATCGCTCATACAAATGTTGATGGTTAAAAAGATACAATGCGTTCAAAGTTAAAATTTTATTTGCAAATTTCTTAATAGCTTCGACAGTTTTCACGATAAAGGTCTAAATTGATACATTGGAGATTTTTAGGAGGGCAAACAAGAATATTTTATCAGTGTAACGCTTTCAATTATTCAAAAATACGCACAACTTTTTTGTCCGTCAAAAATCAACATTTTCGATCAAACATTTATCAAACTATGTTATTTTTTGAACAAAAAATTATTTTCGGAAAGAGTCAAAATTCTTACCGTTTTTTTTTTATATAAAACTTCTCACAGAGAAGTATATAAATTCAAATAATTTTATCAAGAAACATGAATGGGTTGCTGTCAGACAAGCAAATAGTATAACAAGAGTATTGTATTAATCACTTTCAAGTTTATAGTGCGTGTTTTTGTTTGAGTTTCATTCAAAAAATGGTGTACACAAATAATGGACGCACTGTATCTTTTTAACCATCAACATTTGTATAAGCGATGTTGTGCTCAATCGTCATATATTGGTCCTCTCTACTCTCAGTTCCATTTTTTTACCATAGTAAAGAAACACCCTGTACAGTATTCTTAACTAATTTTGACAAACTGCCATGCCATGGACCAATGTCAGCAGTTATTCTCCACATTGTTCTTTGTCTGCATGAGTAATATTCTTTGTTGTTCTGGCACGATTGCCCTGTGCGAAATAGGCCGATCGAGATTTCGTTAACCTATCAAAAGTTATTGACAAATCGAAAGTAACAAATGGCGAAGTCGTGGCTACAGTACTTTTACCATAAAATTATTAGTCAATCGGGTTTGATACGAGGCAAATTTGAAAATATACAATGCAATATTCACTGCGGTACGTCAAGCTCAAATTCATTATGAATACTATTATACCTGTTGATTTTGGTTTCTATCTTCTTTAATTAGATATAAATCATTTGTTCATGTAGATTGTTCAATCACAGCAGTAGTGGGAAAGGTAATTATGTGAATAATAACAATTGAAACGATGATGATAATGATTTCGAAAATTATTTTAACCAGTTTCCTTCGAACTGATGCCTGATATTCTTTCAATAGATATTGAATGTTAGGTAATTAATTATAATTTGAAAGGGGAGACTTTGGTCATCCATAAAACAATTTTTATACAGAAAACTGATGAAACGTCACCAATCAATCCCTAATCAGCTCCAACATGGAAAAATAAAATCGATAAATTTGCTCGTAGAATAAAAATATTAAATGAGAAAGAATATGTACTATTCATTCATTATTGCTCCAAATTTTGATCATTTCATTCGCATCTAAACATAGAAAACTTCAAATGAAAAGGTTATGTAAGTTTTTATTTGTATTAAAATAACTTCTGAAACATATGATATGGAATCATTGAAAATGTCTAATAATATACCATTACTTCTGCCAACAAAATTTCCATACCGATTACGTTTTTTTTATATTCAGTCGAATATCGAACACTCAATCATCAAACATCATAGAACATGTGAAAAGATCAGAAAATGCACAACTGATTGTTTGTTTCAACCTAAACATACTCTGTATGTATGTATACTGTATTTGTTTTTATTCGAATAGAAAACTTTACACCATGCCAGAATCCAATATTTATAATAAGCAAAGTAAAACATCCAAAAACACATGAAAATGGCTCTAATAGAATCTTGAATATATGATGAAGATAAACAATGGCAATTTTTATTATTCTTATACAAGATTGATCTGAAAGTTGCTCAGTTAATGCATTCATCGAACTTATTGTTGTATAAATATCAGTTCAGTGATGAGAGTGTTCGTCCGGGAAACTTCGAAATGAAAATTGGGCAAAAGTCCAATAATTTGAATTTTTTGAAGTCCCTTGTATAATACGCTCTACGAACAATGATTCAAAAATATAACTATACACTTCCTTTTCAGGTAGGTACGTTGTACGTTTACTGGTTCTTTTTACGGTAGTGAATTGACTAATTTCATGAGACTGCTCAAGGTTATTGCTACTGCTTAGTTTCTTTCACGTAGGTATATCCTATTGAATAACAAAATTAATGTGTGAATTATAATAAAATTGTTGATAAAATTTCATAGTAATTCGCCAAATTACAATGAATTTAGAAAGGATAGATAACCGACATAGTTGATGTAATAGATTCATCTCCATAAATATCAGCCAAAATTATGCAAAATAAATTTTTTTCCAGGACACTCACCAGGTATTTTTTAAATTCGACAGAAGTGAAAAAGAGCGACAGAATTGAAAACTACTCAATAAAAAATATAATTTCATTAGTTCTGTTACCTACAATCCAGAACAAACACAAATTTATCATTTTCGAGTAACGAAAAAAATTGTTCGCACTACTATTTTGAGACTAGTTATTTCCACCAGTGGTTTTATAGACTTCACCAATTATTCAAAAAAAAAAAATTAAACACACTGAGTTTTTCACGACGTTACAATTTATAGTCAAATACTCTTCATCTAATGAATGTATCATGAATGATTTGTAGAGTGTTATTTTGATAATTGGAGTTAGGGTTGAAAGAAGTAACGCAGTTAATTTTTTGGAAATGTTCTTCAAGTTTCCCCACTTCAACCCTACATAAACTATTTCAACTTCAATCTGAAACGAGTATTAGTTAAGACACCAAATATTCTTATATCATAAATGTTAATAAACCTCATATGGACGATGATATGAGTTTTAATTGGTCGAATATAATTTAATTCAATACATGAAGGCTATATTGATTTTAATCAATTGTTATTGATCAGTTGTGAAATGCTTTGTTGTGTGAATTTTGTTGGGATATAACCATTTCTGGTAGATCCATTCTTCATATTCATTATTTGATAGTAGTAATCATTAGATTAATTTATAAAGTATAATTAATTCAGAAATCAAAAATTTGCATTAGTCTTATAAATGTCGAATAATTGACAGGAATTTGTTGTTGTAGAAAAAAAATTATCGCTCTGATTTCGATTATCACCACAGAAAACAAATCAAGTTTTTAATTTGACGAATTTCTGAATAAAAAAGAATTGAATTGTACCAAATACTGAAATTTCTCACATTCACCTCTGATTAAACTAAAATAAAAGAATTCAAACTATATTAATGGTTATTTAAAAAAAATATATCATGGACGTCATTACTAAAATTTTGACCATTCTGTATATTGAATCCTTTTATGAATGAGTTCAATTGAAAATGAGAATCAAATATTTCAGGAGATTGAAAAATCGATAGTCGACAGTTAATGTTTTCAGTACCTACTATACGAAAGCACTCTGTATATGAAATAATGTTCAAGATGTGGAAAGAAGCAATTTAATTGACGAATTTCTGCTTCAGAGATGTCAATGTTCTAGAATTGTTGCATAATGTATATTCGATAGTCTAATCTTGAAGTACACCAACAATTTCAAAAGTCACAGAAAAAGTTGAGTAAATATCTGTAATTTCAATATTTACACAAAACACTGATATTTCAGGTATTAAGGTTACATTATTTATCATTTTGATAATTCTTCAAAAGAAAAGAATACCAACCTTTTACATGATTATCGAGTTTTTTGAAAATTCTTGTCGTACGAAATCGAAACAAAATCGCGAACACTGAACATTGTTTCAACGATACGAACTACGAACTCTCATCCAGCAAACGCACACACATAACCTAGCGACTGGCAGCACCTCAACGACTGGCACGAAAACGAATGAAACGAGATACGGTGATATTGACCACTTCTCAGCTCCCCCTTGGTTGAAGCAGGTGTGTTTGTATTAAATTTGTATCACTGTCGAAAGGGCAAAGTGGTGTGGGAGGAAAAGAACGACGTAGGGATCTGATCAACTTCCCCGTCCCCAACGTTCAGACACTTTCTTTTGTTTTGTGGCTGGAACATTATGGGGGAGCTAAATCTATATTCCATCCACCTATTCATTCATTATTTACAAGGTGCTCCAAAAGGCTTGGGGAGGTGATTTCTAATAGAATATGAACATATGTTCGATTCTGTTTTTGTTTTCACTGATGTTGTTAAGAATGAGACAGGTGTTCATGTGAAATGTTTCGTTGCAAATCACCTGCCATATCACTTACTCCAATTTTATCTATGACTTTTGGAATACCCCACAGAGTATTTATTCCTCATGGAGTTGAAATGGAAGCAAACAATTTTTCGCCCTATTTTTTTAAATAAAAGTTCACGTGAATATACTTTCGCATCAAACTGCAGTGGTTTGATTTTTTTTCTGTTAGGTGCTGCAGTTTTTGGGATATTTTACTCTTGATCGGAAAAACTTGTCCTGAACTAAAATACTTCAGAACAAAATAAAGTAAGAAATGTGAACAGAGTAGAAGTCTCGTTTTGTTTACATGGTGTTTTTTGGATAAGCGTCAATTCGGGAGATTTAAATCAGAAAAAAAAACAGTACATTATTCCACCATCTTGTAGAACTATGTCCACATAATGTACTCCCTGAAATTGATTGTTTTCTCGAAAATTTTCATGGTTTCAACAAGCAAACTCTATAAATTATGAACTCAATGTTGTCTCGTCTAGGCTGAAAACCCTGTACATTTTTTATGAGCAAATATAAAAAAAATGTATTTTCGTTTCCAAGTGACTTATCCCACTGTATATTTCTTGTTTCTACTCAGTGCATTACGTTGCATATTTCTTTGAAAGATAACTGTTTGATCCTATACAGGGTGTCCCGTAAAGACCTCGTCAAACAGAGGGAGAATGTAGGTCAAAGGATAACCCACCTGCTATGACAAGATTCCCATTAAAAAAGTCTCACCGTTTTCGAGATATTTTTTTTGAAAATGATGAAATTTTGCACCTTTCAATAGTTTTGTCTTTAAGGTTGGTACAATTTTACACCTTTTTGGTTAATTTTTTCAGTAACATATTACTGAAGAATGGATTTAACGTTTACATTAAAAAAATTATCTGAACATTTTAAAAGGGGGCTGTGAGAAATATTTTTATTGAAAATTTTGATAGTGGATTCTTTTGTTCATGAAGTACACGTAGTGGAACCAAAAGGTACTGAGCTACTGCTGCACATTACACCAAAAAATTGTCTATTCACAGTGAATTCAAAAAGGGCCCTTCAAAATGTTCAGAGAATGTTTTTAATGTAAACGTTAAAATCATTCTTCAGCAATATTTTACTGAAAAAATTTACCAAAAAGGTGTAAAATTGTCAAACTGTAAAGACAAAATTATTGAAAGGGGCAAAAATTCATTATTTTCAAAAACAAAACTCGAGAACGGTAAGACTTTTATAATGCGAATTTTGTCATGCAGGTGGGTTATCCTCTGATCTACATTCTCCTTCGGTTTGACGTGGTCTCTACGGGACACCCTGTATAGGTTGACTGGGAAACTTTGACACTAAAAATATCGAATTATATCTCAAGATAAGTTACAACACGTTCTATTCTATTTTTTTTTCCATCCGATAGCCATGCCTAGGTCAAGAAAATGTCTGCCTTATCAACCGAGAACTGTTATGCTTGACACTTAAAAAGTACTATTTGCACAGGGTCGTTGTCACGTATGGATGCAATTTCAAATCTCAGTAATGACCTCAATCACAATTATTTTCACGAAATGATAGTCAGACAGGAATCTCATATGCTCCTTTTTTAAATGAAATCATTAAATTATTTGAAAAACAATATGAAAACATTGATACAACATACTGGATAAAGAATACGATTTTTCAATCATCTCCCCAGTGATATTGAGGACGAAAAAATTTATTAAGTTCAAAAAACGATTGAAACAATATTTAGTGGAATCCTGATTTCATGACATCAATGAATATTTTGCTAATCCACAATGTTTTAATTTGTTTTTTGCGTGTATGTATGTATATGTGCCTATGTATGTCTGTGTATATACATTTTGTGAATGATCTTGAAGGACAAATGAAGATTATTATTATTATTATAATTTAGGTGAATATTATTGATACGATCTAAAATTGATTAATTTACGATTCCCCACATAAACTCAACTGTTTCTTCAGAATTGACATGAATATCTAATTATCCATTTAATATTACCAGAAATTATAAATAATGAATGTCATTTTGAATAGCTTGGAATGTTTCATAGTGAGTGAGTTTTTTGTTGAAAAATCATTTCTTCACTCATATTTCTATGCATAAAATAATCAAATCTTATTTATAACTTATTTGCATTGTATCACGTGTCACTGAGACCATTTCATCATAATAATCTCTCATTTCATACCTGAAAAAGAAACAATGAATATGTTGAAATTAACGTCCACTTATACCAAATGAATAGAAGCTATGTTTAATAACAGCTCATTGATTATTGATAAGACAATAATGATTTCACTTTTTGAATGGGTTAATATATTCATTATGTTCTATATAGGAGGGTGTTCACGATTTCATAAAAATGATTTGCTACTTTGCAGTCAAAGGGTGTGTGGATGTTAACTTCTCGAATTACAATTAGAGTAAACATTAATTAAAGTAAATGGTCCATACCTAATATTGTAATTTCAAGAGGTGAAATTATTTTATTTTAAGTGTATAATTTTTAGATATGGTTATATACCTACTTGATCTCAATTCTCTAAGAACATTTATCGAAAACGATAATCATTTAACCATCAGAATTATTGTACACTCACCTAATAGTTAGATATTAACCTGAAATGGTTCACTGAAATATTCACCTTTGTACATTCTGAAACTGTTAAGGAGTAATTATAATTAACTTGAATTGATTCTATAGGAAAATAGTTTCACGGAATGTTTTCTCGCATCCTAACAATATAAATTCATTTCTACATTTATTATAAATAAAATTCAGGATGTGTACTTATGGTGTATGTATCATTATCTCAATAATTTGTTGATTAAATATGATCTACGCAATATTAAAACTACTCAATACATCAACTAGTTTGTTGTTCCCAGAAATGATGTATTGTGATAATTTTATACAGTGTGGTCAATTATCGATGTTTTTGATAAAAATATCACTTGTCTTTGGAGATAAAGAGGTGAGTTTTACATTCAATTGAACCTTCGATGTTTACCAAGACAGGATCAAATGTCGACACCGAGTTCTTGTTATTTTTTCGATCGCAAATTTCAGTTAGTTTCGTTCCTCATTTACATTCATTAGTATTATCACACCTTCAGGGACGCATATTTTGACTTCTCACAAAGGGGGATATACAGTCCTGTTTGTATATACTCTGCGATGTAAGTGATTCCGTTACTAGAGGGCGACCTTTTAAGATTCTTGCGTTTTTTGGTTAATAAAGATTGTAACTTTACCGGGATTTACATAGGAACGAATGATGTATACATAGTTATTTCAGAGATGAACAATACAATAAAATAGAACTGAAAAATTTTGTGAAATCGTTTTTGAGGGCAAGTTTCCAAGATGAACTTCGATGAAATTTGTTCACCTAGTGATACTTTTGGAATGAAACACATACATCTCTCACTGCAACCTGAATCAAATCACTTTTTTTTATATAAAACCTCTCACGAAAGGAGACATCCTGTAATGTTCAGAGAACATCGTGAGAAGCAAGGGAAAGGAGGTAGGAATTGGTGTTCTTTTTAAATTTATGAAGGTCATATGCCTCGGGAAACACCTCCTTGTAAGCCCATAGCCAATTGGAAACATAATTTACATATCCAAAGAAGCAAAACCAATGCAAAGAAAATAATGCCAAAAAAGATGCTCATCAAGAAAAAGAGGAACTGAAAAATTAAGAAAAACATCGATTGATATATGTTATATTTGTAAGAATGAAATCGAAGAAATGCATTTAATTTCAGTTTCGACATTCTTCATATTTTGAAAAAAAAATCTATCACAGTTTTTACCTGTATGATGTTTGGCTTGACATAGATTCACACATTATACAAATGTATATAATAAAATAATACCATAATTGTTGATGCCAATTCAATGATTTTCGAATGTACATATGGCTACTTATAATGAATAATTTTGAATCCAGGTCTGTTGCTAACGTAATTCACGCAATTGGAAGTATCTCCTCTTGACTTAATTGAATCATCCTTTGTAGTTCAAAACCTTGAGTGATCCTTCGATCAAAAATTGATAATCAAATCATTCATTCATGCAAAAAAGCAATGTGCTGCCTTCAATTATCATTTTCCTAGAGAAGGTCGATTCAAATCGAATATTTTATGGATCCATCAATCCATTTTCCAGTGAATCATTTGTTTTCCCAGGCCAACTATTCACCGCAGACAAACTTTTTGGAGAACCTCTTCTACCAGCTGATTCCCACTCTTACCACACACTAATCTCGTAAATCAGTAAATGTATCGTGACTCGCCAGGCTGTTAGACTTGTCCTTGGAAAGTCTCATCACGTTTCTATAAATATTATCAGATGAAGCCAAAAAAGCATGCGAAACGAATTACGAGAATGTAGCTTTAGAATGAAACATTAGGTACTTCAAAGGCCATAAAAGGATACGACTGTTACAACTATTATAGAGGTAAAGTTCAAGGAGATGTAGTAGAAGTTAGATATTGGGAGACTCTTTGTTGTTCTTCGAATTGAACCAGCAATTGGAAGAAGGGAATGAATCCAAAAATTGAGGAAGGATTAACAGGAACTGTTCAATATGTCGCCACTTTTACTACATTATATCTGTTATGTGTTTATATAGTGTATCTGTTATATTTTTGGTGTTGGTCCAAACATGTACTATTTGTGTCCACACTTTTTACAATTCCCACTCAACCAATAATTGTATTGATATCTACCTTATTTGTGACAAAATTATTATATTTATTGTACCTTCTGTTCTATTGACTTGTCTCATATTATGTAAATAACCCAAAGAGATCAATAAAAGTATCTATCTATCTATCTATGAACAATAGTTTACCCTCCTGGTGAGAAATACACGTCCATTTTATGTTTTAGAGATGCTCTATTAAAGCAATTTTTACTGTTCTGTGGTCCAAATATTTCATATGAGCATGTCGTACGACAGTTTGGAGAATTGAGAGGCTGTGTTGAAAAGGACCTTAGTCATTGAAAATGATGACTAAAAGTTTATCTACACTGTCAGTGATTCAATTTGTCACTCGTGAATGTGAGATCTACCAAGATTATCGATGAAATTACTGGGTTAATATGGCGTTGATTGAATAATACATATAATCTGTACGGTAATCTGAGTTGGACAATGACGTAAACCGAATTTTCACAATATGCATTTTTCCGAACGAATTCATGTATTCAAATTGATCGGCGTCGATAATAAGCATACTCACTGGTCTAGTAAATGAACTCGAATGAAACTGAAAGTGACAATGACCCACTTTACTGGCCTATAGCTGTTGGTGAGAGCTTGTTTTTGTTTGCATAATAGTCTTTCGTGGCCAGGCACCAGTCGAGAATTTATTAGATATTTGACAAGAATGTGCAAAAGTCAAGTTCACTGAACCATATCCGATTTAATGGAGACCATACAAATTACCAATGAAAAAATTAAGAAATAACTGACGGAAAAAATTGGTTAATCCTTTTCAATAGATGACACAATTCAAGCTGATGACATTGATGTCAGCATCGAGGCATACCAAACGAGAAATAATTGTGCATTGTGAATGGATTTTGAGGTTTTGAATAGGTTCATTCTGGCGAAACAAAAATCTGCGACGGACAACCAAGGTTCAGATTCACCAGACCAAAACAAGACCTACTATAACTTAAACTTTCAAAAAAGTTATCAGATTTGGTAAGAAATGTTATCAGGCTAGAAGAAAAGTCTGGATGAATAATATTCCGAAATGGGAGGAGGATGGCATCTGGCTTGAGACGAAAACTCCACTTTGAAACTCACTCTAAAGACCTATTTACATGAAACAGAAGAGGAATCAGTTCAGTGGTAGTTCTTCTGACGGTCCACTGCTCTTTAAATGAGTACCTCAACATTATGGACATCATTAAGTCTCGAATCATTTCCTATCAGGCCCGAAATGGAAAGTAATAGTTTCAAGACCGCTCATAAGTGCGATTGGTAAGAGAATCATCAAAGACCAAATATGTACTAGATAGGAAAAGAAGCGAAAATATCAGACAACCACGCATCTTAGCCAACGCAAGAAAAATAGAACTATAACACAAGCCGAATGACAGAAAACTGATTAGTTGAAATTTAGTAGTGACGATTAAGATCCAAAACAAAAACGAAATTGAAGGTGGACCAGGTTATAAATATTTTATAGTAGGAAGAAGAAATAATCTATACTCAGTTGTCAAGACTGTTTTTATCATTGGTTGAGATCATTAAGGAATAATTATTCTGCCTATGTGCTGATGAATGAGAGATCTCAAATTGCTATAAAGTTGTCCTGATGGAATTGCATATCATTTGACAAACTCAGGATACAACGCATTTGTCGAACTATTTTGAAGGAACGATAATAAGGAGGTAATTTATGTTTGTAAAGTACTGAATGTTTACGAAGATACCAATTTTATTACGCCATTTTGATCTCAATTGTCAATGCATATGAGAAGACTTTATGATTTATTCTATCGTCAGACTTGTTTTGAGCACATTAGGTGACATTATTCCTTGAATCTATTGTCGTTCTATACAAGTTTCGATATTGTGTAGACCCAATTTAAATATGAATTATTCAATTTTTTTTCGACGATGTTGGGCTAGACAGTGACAATATTATTTTTGACATTTAATTATAATGTTATCGACAGATGATTGAGTTTTCGTAAATAGTAAATGTTTATCCAAATTTCCATCATTCAACGAAGTGAAAAACAGTTTTCAAATCAAGAAACAGAAATTACAAAAAACGTGTATCTCGAATTACACAGGATGCCATTCTTAGATTTATTCTCTCTTTTACATTTTTAGAATCAGAACGCATTACAAACATAAGGTTTTTAAAAATATAAGAAAAAATGACGAATTGTGCTTCTACAAGCTCACCAAAATAGGAAAATTCAGGAAGTCGACTTTCCGAGAAATCCATCGCCACAATTTAAATCAATGGAAAAATTGATAATATATTTTACAAAAGCAAGAGATAATATTCACATGATCGTCCGATCATAAACGAAAGAAATATTTTTCAAGTCAGAAGTATTTTTTTTCACAAATTGTCAACCAGATCAGTACAATTCAGGAATATTTAAACAGTGACATTCATAAACTATGCAACAAATCGAAAAAATCTTCATCTGATTATTATCGAAAAAATAAAAAATTGTCATCAACTCTTGAAACTAACTCATCTCCTATCAGATATACTGAGTGATTTTCAGTTTCTTAAGAAATCGCTTCTTTCGAAAGTTTCATTTCGGAAGTTATTTTTCGAAAACATTTTTGTTGAAGCCCATTGAATTATGTGAAGGTGAGAAATATTGAAGTTTTCGTAAAATGTTACCAAAACCCCATATAACCCCAGCAATGTAATGATTTGCAGAATAATTGAAAACTATCAATTATCTCTTACATTTCATGAAATTGAGTGATTTTTGTGCAAAAACGTAAGGTTTTTATTGCATTGCACTTTTTTGACAAAATACCTCACATAACTGTCTGATTCTCATTCAGATGATTATTGATCACTAAGTTGGTTTTAAGATGAGCCTGAGTTGATTTGTATTTTTTTGAAAATCATACAAATAAAATCGTTTAAATTACTTCCCTACTTCATGAATGTCACTGTGTATTATTATCATATGGGAACTGAAATATGAAGATAATATTTGATACATTGATATATTAAGTCCATTGAAGATCGAAAAAATTCAACGCAGAAACGAGCTCATTGAAATCGAAAATGAAAAATGGTTTCATACCTTGAAACTACCTCTGGTGTATTTCTTCTTCATAGTCTCCAGAGATCACTCCGAACCACAAGAAAAACTGCACTGCCGCGGAAAAATCACGATGCTGACTCCTTACAATGTCAACGCTCTCGATTAGCGGGAATGCCCAATATAAATAAAACATCGTATTGCTGAGATGTAGCAAAATGTCTCACCAGAGATGGTCCGGCTGCCATTTCAGGACTTAACACGAATCAGGCACTTTTGCAAAAAATAACCGGCCCATACATCAGAATGCACACCGCGCTTCATCGAGATAGAACTTTAAAGAGCTCTTGGTCTTCGACATTCTCGAGTCGAGTAATGATTTAAGGAGAACACGACTACCTTGACTGAAATAATAACCTGGCATTATGATTATGTTGGAGTATCTTCATTCAAATGTAAGTCGATCGAAAATATGGGAGTTTCAAAAACATGTGCGCTCTCCCCAAATTTTGATGTCATTAATTTTTTGACATACATTTTCCATTCATTTTTTATCTGTACTAAAGTTTGAGGAGTGTATTAGCTTATCGAAAAAATTATATGTCATTTGTAAATTAAACTATCAGATACAATTTCACTTGAATTTTTGGGCAACAAATTTGATGTTACATGTCAGAATTTCCACTACAGCTAAGATTTTTTAAAATAGTTCTAGGTCATCAAATTGTGAGAATATTCATGATCTGAGACACGTCTCTATATGTCCGTTGTTCCTTATCTGTTGAAATTTAAGTAAACAGTTACAGTAGCAATTTTAACAACACTTCAAAATGATGACTGCAACGGAAACATAGACAGCAATTGATAGGGGCTAGTACGTCAATTCCCCGCACTTGATTTTTTGAATCGAATCAAAATGCTGATCGTTTTTATTCGAAAGTAGTTTTCCAGTTCATTCAATGAGATCAAATTGATTAAAGCAGTATGGATGTTGGTAAAACGAACTAATAATAATTAACCCCATTCTATCACCACCAGTGAATTGATATCGATATTTATAAGGCTAGAAATAAATTTGCCACTACAACATTTAGACGTATGGAATTAATTGAAAGAGCTGTGTAATAATGAAAACTATGACCACGACAACTGTTTTGTTTTCATTTCCATTTAAGAGTTCGTAACTGCGAATAGTTCCTCAAATTCAATTAAAAACATGTCGAGTTTTATTGAGCATGCATTGTGTTTACCAGTTGTAATTAATCCCATTAATACGAATAATGGTACTTATTTACATTGCTCATTCGTTTTAAGGATCCAGAATGGGATATAGTTAGTTAATCAGTTTGTCTTATTTGATGATAAACCAATGCCGTGTCTACTTTAGAAGCTATGTAATACACAGGGTGTCCCAGAATGCGATGTTGAGGTGGAATCGAGGAATAGACCAAGGTATAATAGAAGAAAAGAGCTAAATTGCGCATTTGCGAATACGAACAAAAATTAGAAAATTTGCATCAATGACAGTATTTTTCACCACTGTCGCCACAAATGACAACTTGTTATGGAATGCTGAAAAATATACTATAATAGTAGGGTAAGTAACTCAAGAAGTTGACCCATTCCAAGGATTCCAAAATGGTATGATATACTAGCTAGAATATTTCTTAACTTTCAAACATTTTTTTTGTAGTGAAGAAAATTATGAAGAATATTTGGAAAACCTACAGTATAGGTAAGCAACTCCGATTTTGATGAAATTTTCACAGAAGCTTCGGAACACTAATAAAAACTCCCTGTGATAAAAATTTTTCCGCGGAAACACCTCTAACATACTTTTTTTTAGGAAAGTTTCTGAAAATCGATCACGGTAAGACCTAAGAATTTGATTGATATTGTACTTACGTAATTAGTAGGACAAATTTTGAATAGACTAAAATATCATTAACATGTTCTAAAATCGATTTCCACGAGAAATTTCATGATGGAAAGCTATGAAAATGCCCATTTTCATAATTTAATATCATATATTTTCAACCCAATATGGCGTGCAATAATGGAAATGTCAATTGACTAGTTTAGTGTCACTATAACAAGCAGCGTTGCCAAGTGAATACAAAGTCGGAGATTTAATTTATTTCAAAGTTCGGGATACAATCATTCAACGAATCCAAATATTTTGATGCACACGATTCCTGCGATGGCGCGATAAATCAATCAAACATAGATAATTCAAAATGCAGGTAACTCGAGGGAGATGGTTCCTGCGACGGCGCTGGCGCGCCATCGCAGTGCCTGATTAAAAACATCACTCTCGCCGGGATCCACCCCAAACGTAGATCAATTACACCTAGATCAATCAAACGTAGATAATTCAAAATGCAGGTAACTCGAGGGAGATGGTTCCTGCGACGGCGCTGGCGCGCCATCGCAGTGCCTGATTAAAAACATCACTCTCGCCGGGATCCACCCCAAACGTAGATCAATTACACCTAGATCAATCAAACGTAGATAATTCAAAATGCAGGTAACTCGGGGGAGATGGTTCCTGCGACGGCGCTGGCGCGCCATCGCAGTGCCTGATTAAAAACATCACTCTCGCCGGGATCCACCCCAAACGTAGATCAATTACACCTAGATCAATCAAACGTAGATAATTCAAAATGCAGGTAACTCGAGGGAGATGGTTCCTGCGACGGCGCTGGCGCGCCATCGCAGTGCCTGATTAAAAACATCACTCTCGCCGGGATCCACCCCAAACGTAGATCAATTACACCTAGATCAATCAAACGTAGATAATTCAAAATGCAGGTAACTCGAGGGAGATGGTTCCTGCGACGGCGCTGGCGCGCCATCGCAGTGCCTGATTAAAAACATCACTCTCGCCGGGATCCACCCCAAACGTAGATCAATTACACCTAGATCAATCAAACGTAGATAATTCAAAATGCAGGTAACTCGAGGGAGATGGTTCCTGCGACGGCGCTGGCGCGCCATCGCAGTGCCTGATTAAAAACATCACTCTCGCCGGGATCCACCCCAAACGTAGATCAATTACACCTAGATCAATCAAACGTAGATAATTCAAAATGCAGGTAACTCGAGGGAGATGGTTCCTGCGACGGCGCTGGCGCGCCATCGCAGTGCCTGATTAAAAACATCACTCTCGCCGGGATCCACCCCAAACGTAGATCAATTACACCTAGATCAATCAAACGTAGATAATTCAAAATGCAGGTAACTCGGGGGAGATGGTTCCTGCGACGGCGCTGGCGCGCCATCGCAGTGCCTGATTAAAAACATCACTCTCGCCGGGATCCACCCCAAACGTAGATCAATTACACCTAGATCAATCAAACGTAGATAATTCAAAATGCAGGTAACTCGAGGGAGATGGTTCCTGCGACGGCGCTGGCGCGCCATCGCAGTGCCTGATTAAAAACATCACTCTCGCCGGGATCCACCCCAAACGTAGATCAATTACACCTAGATCAATCAAACGTAGATAATTCAAAATGCAGGTAACTCGAGGGAGATGGTTCCTGCGACGGCGCTGGCGCGCCATCGCAGTGCCTGATTAAAAACATCACTCTCGCCGGGATCCACCCCAAACGTAGATCAATTACACCTAGATCAATCAAACGTAGATAATTCAAAATGCAGGTAACTCGAGGGAGATGGTTCCTGCGACGGCGCTGGCGCGCCATCGCAGTGCCTGATTAAAAACATCACTCTCGCCGGGATCCACCCCAAACGTAGATCAATTACACCTAGATCAATCAAACGTAGATAATTCAAAATGCAGGTAACTCGAGGGAGATGGTTCCTGCGACGGCGCTGGCGCGCCATCGCAGTGCCTGATTAAAAACATCACTCTCGCCGGGATCCACCCCAAACGTAGATCAATTACACCTAGATCAATCAAACGTAGATCAAACAATTGGCCACATAAAAATATATTGTACTTATATGTAGACTCAAGTTCTATGGTTTACCACTGAAAATAGAAATACAACTTGGCAACCTTGCTCTCTTGTGACATGACAGATCTCATTTGACATAGCAATTATTATATATTGTTTTGAGTCGAAAATATACAAATATAAAAACATGAAAATATCTTATTCCAAAGTTTCTCATCATGAAATTTCTTGTGAAATTTGATTCAAGGACATGTTAACTATGTTTTAGTGTAATAAACATTCTCTCAAACCATAACGTGAGTACAATATCAATCAAATTCTTAGGTCTTACCGTGATCGATTTTCAGAAACTTTCCTAAAAAAAAGTATGTTAGAGGTGTTTCCGCGGAAAAATTTTTATCACAGGGTGTTTTTATTAGTGTTCCGAAGCTTCTGTGAAAATTTCATCAAAATCGGAGTTGCTTACCTATACTGTAGGTTTACCGAATATTTTGAAAAAATATTCACTTGAAAAATATTCTAGTGTACTCAAAGCTTTCCCTAAGGCGCTATAGAGTGAAATGGGGTGAGTATTTTATAATGATAACTCTGTATATTCTCTCTCTCTTCCTGAAGAGAATTTTGGTCTCAACTAAAAAACTAGTAGAATAGTTATTCTGAGCACATTTACTCATCGAAGGTTAAAGGTACGAATTAATACAATGTTCAAGAAATAATTATAGTTGTGGACGAGTCTGAAATGTCAAGGCAATTCAATCATCAACCTTTCATTGAAAGTTAATCGTCCATCTTCAAATTCCCAGTTTTTTCGGCAATGAAAATGTGAAGAAAATATTGTGATGCAAATTCAAAGTATTATAAAGTGATGCGATACTTACATAGATAACAGAACGAGGCCATCGTTGAAATAATATGATCTACAAGCAATGTAGAAACTTTCAAATGCTGTTTTCGTCATCAAATTTCGAATGAGTTATTTTCTATAACAAAACACATCATATCCGCAGTACATTAATCGTTAAAGGTATAGATTTTATCACAGAATAATTTCCCGAAAAGTATTTTGGCGACTGACATAACTGTCATGATTGTCTTGACATCAAACTTCATGAATTTTACTTCACGATAAATTGGTCTGCGCAAATCGTTGTAAGACACCCTGTATTTCAATAAGAAAGCACCCTTTATCAGACATCAACAACCTTCATTTGACACTAACGCCATCTAATGTCGTACATAAATAGCTTCTCAGTAAGAGTGGGTTACTTCGTTATGTCACAGTATCCTGTAATAGTAGAATATTGGAGGACAAAAAAACGTACAGCCCGTGAAAGATTTGTGTAACATTGGGTTACGGTACAGATGCCTATGATATACTTGGGTAGATAAATAATAGATCCACATATGTCCGATAGGTGACTGGAGTTGTATTGAATTCCAAGTAATTTATCTGAAAATTCACCAAGAAGCATAGACTCCTATGAAATTTATTGAAAGTTATACATTCATTCGTTGCATGAATTTAAAATGCAATATCGATAACATATTGCATATAATAAAGATTCTGCATTTCAACTGATGAAACAAATTACCATTTCAACTTAATGTAAGAATCGGTGAGTGAATTTTCTCACGAAATCGAATAAAATGGGTTGGAAATATGAAATTAATTTTCCTAGAAATGATCTAGTATGGTAGGTGATATTATCTAAATATTCTAGAAATATTCTAATTCCTCACATATGATTTAGTCATAATGTAACCATTTCATGAAGATTATATACATGTACCTCTTATATTGAATAAATTTATTTTTCATCAAAACAAACGATACTATTACGTTCTACAACAATTTCCAAACATTTCCGTGAATGAACTGAAATTTAATTTTACTAAACACACAATTTTGCAAATGAAAATTAGTTGGTTAAATTATTCTGTCCTCTGGTTCAGTGCTAGTAATGAATAATTAAATGGCATAAAACATGGTTATATCCACCAGCTCTGGTGAATTATTTAATGTAATTTCAAACACAAATAAACTTCTATTTAACTTTAATCACAAAAATGCCAGCGTATTCAACAAATCTAATTTTGTGCTGTGAAAAAACTAATTGAATTAGTTGAGTACTAGGGCTCTGTAATAAAAGAGGTAAAAAATATATGACGCCTCTATTTTCAGGAAAATTTCGTGTTACAAAATATTTCATACGATGAAAACGATCATTCAAGATCATTACCAGTAGAAGTAATTCGAAAATACACCAAATCTATCGTAATGAAATACTTTGCTAGTCCTTATTTCAACTGTCATTATAAATATTATAACTTGAAACTCATAACCACCTTGATTTTTACACTACTATGATCATCGTTATAATATACGTGAAATAATTAGGTAGTCACATATGCATCACTTGACACCAAGCAGCCATGTCTAGGACGTTGCATCATGTACTCAGAAATTGCAGATAACTCAATTCTTAAACTTATTACTCACCGGGATAAAATAATTAAAACACACTCTCGTGAGGGTGGTGGCCTATTAGCAAAATTCGAAGTTAATCATTTTTCACATATAGAGGCAGTACCTACTGACAATTTTGATGGAGAAATAATTTGGCGTTTACTAATTTCATGATTACTTGATGGATATTTTTATATTTATTTCTGGGGATGAGTGATACTTTTGAAATGTCGTAAAAGATTCAGTGATTGGTATCAAAAGTTCTGTATAAATAAACAATGAACTTGGTTACTCTCTTTCGAAATTATCGCCATATCCGCCAAGGTAAGTATATTCATTATTCTTGATTAATAAAACAGGGGTCAATGTATCCTAATTTTGAGTTTCCTTTTGGATCTCTAAATAAGTATAGTGTCCGTTATTTGAGAGGAACATTCTGTATATTCTTTTGTAATTATTTACATAGTTCAAAAATTCCAACGATTGCATTGCTTCAAGATTATCCTATTTGATTTTAAACACTGGCAAAAATTATTTAGTGTTAGTATATAGGGTGGCCCATTAGTGTGTGGAAGTGAGGAACAAGACAATGTTTCTAATAAAAGTTGTTATATTTGCGCGATACACGTTTCTAAAATATTTGGAGATATATAGGGAACACCCAGTATTTTATTTCAACGTCTTGTAAAACTATTTTCATCTTCAAATTATGTCCACCTAAAATGAAAAAGAGAAATATTGGACTATTACAGATACAGAATTTTATGTTGATTTCGAGGGTGTAAGAATATACAGGGTGTCCCATTTCGAAATGAACTCAATGTTGTCTTGTCTAGGCTGAATACCATGTATATCTCAAGATAATCTAGGGTTGTGAATCTGTGCAGATATGACAACTTTAAATCGATAATTTCCTGTATTCTCATTCCTAAGTGAGTTATTCTTCTTATTATTATTATTGTCGAAACTATGTTGAAACCCGGCAAACCTGCTGATCGTCCAGAAAGCTATCGACCAATTTCTCTGCTAAGCTGCGGTTACAAACTGTTAGAACGGTTACTTTACAACAGGATATCTGACAAAATCTTGGAAGTCATACCTCATGAACAAGCGGGCTTTAGGTCTGGCCGTAATTGCTGTGACCAAGTGCTGGCTTTAACGACACACATCGAGGCCGGCTTTCAGAGCAGACTCAAGACCTCAGTAGCTTTCATTGACTTGACCGCAGCCTACGACACCGTATGGAGAGAGGGTTTGATTTACAAGCTCCTAAAGGTGATCTCATGCTCAACAACTGCACATTTGATAAACCGAATGCTGTGTGACAGACGTTTCCAGGTTGTCATGGGTGACAAAATCAGCAGAGAAAGAAAGCTGCACAACGGTCTTCCACAGGGATCGGTACTGGCTCCGCTCCTTTTCAATTTGTATATGTCAGATCTGCCGCATACTGCTTCTCGTAAATTCTGCTACGCAGACGATATAGCACTCGCAGTCAGGGATAAGCTAATAGAGACGACGGAAGGAACATTAACAGAAGACCTTCAGATTATGGCAGAATATTTCAGAAAATGGAGACTGTGTCCGAGTCTCGATAAGACCGAGGTGTGTTGTTTCCACCTAAACAACAAACAAGCACATAGAAAGCTGAATGTCACATTCCAGGGCGCAGTACTTCCGCATAACAAGCACCCAAAATACCTAGGAGTAACTGTTGACCGCACACTTTCCTACAAAAAACATCTTGAAAATACGGCAGCCAAACTTAAAACAAGGATGAATATAATACATAAGCTCTGCGGAACATCATGGGGTTCATCAGCCACAACCCTTCGTAGCTCAGCTCTTGGATTAGTGTACTCGGCGGCGGAATACTGTTCCCCTGTGTGGATAAATAGTCCCTATGTGCGTTATATTGATATGCAGCTTCACGATGCCATGAGAACGATATCTGGCTCCCTAAGATGTACTCCACTTCACTGGCTGCCAATTTTAAGCGGAATAACTCCACCTGACCTTCGCCGTAAAAGTGCCTTACTCAAGGAACACCAAAAGATCGATAGTAACCCAAATCTTCCAATACACCAGGACATCCTGGATGTAGGAAGGGGCAGATTAAAGTCCAGGAAGCCTCCCTTGATAACATCCCGATCACTACTGGCAAATAATTTCGACTGTAAAGCGGAATGGAGGGAGAGGTGGAATGAAAGTACTCATCCACACATTCATAACTCTCTTCAACCAAATCAGCCCATCCCAGGATTTCAGCTGAAACGTAAGACCTGGGTATCACTGAACAGAGTTCGCTCGGGATACGGTAAATGTGCGGATGTTCTCAGCAAATGGGGCATAGTCCCTTCCCCGCAATGTGACTGTGGCCATGATCGCCAAACAATGCACCATATCACATCCGAATGTCCCCTTCGAGCATACCCGGGCCCCTGGCCGGACATTCTTCAGGCAACTCCAGAGGCAGTGCGCTGGATCGAGACCTTGGACATCAATGTTTGACATAGTGTTTCTTTTACTGTGTTATGTTTAGTCCTATTTACATTTTTTTTTTTTTTTTTTTATTTTTTATATCTACATTTTATTCATTGTCTGCGTGTTGTTTTCAATTGATTTTTTTTTTGTTTTGTTTACGATCAGGTATTTTTTTATCCTTTCCTTTTATGTATGCCATACGCTAAATAAATAAAATTATTATTGTCAACAAAGTCCTAGATGAAATCACAGAATTACTTGATGCTGAAAAAAGTTAGAATACATCGATTGATAGAATCAATTGAAAAATCTAATTGAATGAATTCTTCGTTATTGTTGAGTTTTTGGGTTTTTTTTGTACTTCTTATTTTATATATTTATGTCTTTCTACGTCCAAACTATGTGCAGTGAAATTTATACAAAGAAGAGGAATTCATCGATTCGGTTGTGTTTTTTAAACACCTTAACAATGGAATTATTCTCAAAGAAATCTTCAACTTCCTTTTTCACAGTAGTAGAACATATCCAATTTCGAAGAACATGCAAAATCTCCTCAATTCCATGTCTATTCAATGACTATTCAACTTTTCTAATAAATTATAATGGTCAGAAACATTCATCCCACCGAAATTCACAATGAAGGGTGCTCATATCATAATCTTCCCTAAACACTTTTCACAACAAGCAGTTTCTCCTATACAAAACAAATATAATGCCACAACAATGCTAACTTATTACTTAGTATTTAGAAATGAAAGCAAACGACCTGCCTTTCGAAAGGATGAAGATGTCCTTTGGAGAATTATGGCAGAAGTAATTATTATAAGACCTCCTTCTGGTTATTCTTGGAAAAATGGTCATACTTCTACCTGGTTGGATTTCTTGGGATATCAACCTCCTCAGAAACAACAAATGTGTAGTTGATCACTTGTTACTGTTTCGAAAATGTTACGCTGATGATTAGTCGATCAGAGAATTGAAAGAGGAGGCTCATAAACAGTTTTGATGATAAGAAGGAATTGAAAAAAAAAATCAAACCAATTTAGGAATTTCACAAAATTACTTATCAGGTAGTTGATGATTCTGTCTGATATTCAAAATTTTGTGTAAAAAATCATTACATTTGTCGAAGTAATCAATCAACTTTGTCAGGAACATGTCTTCACCACTACTGATGTTCAAATGGATATTCAACAGACCAAGTGATTTATTGTGTGAAAACGTCTGTATCTACCTTTGTAGTAGCGCCTTTACAATGAAGTGCTTCATTCACAGTTTCCTGACATTTTATTCAGGTAAAATATACAATGAACTCGTTCTCCAGAGTGTAGTACCAAGATTTACGGTACTCGTATACTCAATAGGTTAGGAGAGTTTGGTATATTGAGGTGTGAAAAATTATAAGTTTACACAAAGAAAGTCAAAGAATTATTTGACTATTACCTTTATCTATCAGATTTAGAGTTCCAATGTCAATCCTCCATTCTCAAAAAAATTGATCTTCATCTTAATGAAATATAGAGTGACCATGAACACAAAAAAATAATTGACAACTGTACAAGGAGTAAGCGCAACTTATATAGTTGATAGTTTCAAACATTTAGTGATTTTAGTAGATTCTAGAGAAAAGGAAAAAGCAAGGTATTTCAGAGTTGTAGTGATGAATATCTATGACAAATTTCACTCATTAGAGTGTGAAGAAAATTTCCATGAACAAATATTTTTTAAGCCCCCATTTTTGGAGATGATATGACTTTTTATGATATGGAATTATTATACGGAAAAAATATCGAAATATTCGAAAATTGAAATGAAAAAAAAAACATATTAATCAAATGATAGAAATGGAGTATACCAGAAAAGTAAAAGTGATGAAATCAGAAAAAAAATAATGGAAAATTTCAATACGATTTTTCAATGGTGACAATAAAATATTGATTTTTTTTATGGTGACGATGCTGATGATGTTGATTCTCACAGTAGCCATCACAGTCATTCCGATCCATAGGTCCATCACAATAAAGAACCTGCAAACATAAATACAATAAAGGACCGACTCAATAGCAACAGATTTGTAGACATGTTACTTGTTATCGAGCATAATAGAAGCTTTCTTTTGATGTGCCCTTTCTGGGTGCCGACTACTATTGCCGACAATATGAAATATCATTCAGTTTTCTACTGAGAGCATTGAGTCTATCTCGTTTTTTATCATTAACAGTGTTTGTTGTTAGACGTTGAGTGTAGGAGAACATGAACTATTCTTATTTGTTTGCTTTGTAAAATAGAATTATTTATTATAATCATAGTTTTGCAGACTTACTATTTGCACCTGACGTCAATGTCACAGTATCGAATGTCAAACGCTTGGAGAGTAAGCAGCAACTGAAAACAATAGCTCATTGTATGAAAAAAGCTCATTTAAAAAATTCAATGAACTAGCACTGTGAAACACAATACGAATTATCAGCTTGAAAGTCCAACATATAGAACAGAAATGTTCGTAGGAAATATCAAGTTGTATTTTAAACAGCTTCGAAAGGAGGGGGTGGAAAAAAGGAATTAGTTTTATCATCACTCGAAACAATTGAATAATTTATTTGAATAATCACGAAGATTTGTTTACTACGGTTATTATGCATTTACGAAGTATATCTGGTTTTTCTAGAAATTATGATTTCGTTATTTTGTACACTTTCATTTCATTCCACGCATATCTTACCATTATCTGTAATAAAAATACATCTGAGATATCTATAATACATTCAGATATCATATTCCGCATATATTTTGTCCTTAGGACTTCACAAAAATTAAAACATCGTTGATAAATACCTATAATAGTTTTAGTTAAGTATACTTATTTTTCCGAATCAATTTTCAAGAAGAAAGTCCAGTTGTACTTATTTTGGATTTCAATGTGGTTCGTTTCTATTGGAGATATACATATCGAACACTTTGAAAATGAGATTGATAATGGAAATAATAGATTCCCAAATTGTCTGAGTTCACACGAAACTGAACAATTTTTCAATAGAACACGCATTGTTTATTCTCAGAAATAGTATATTTTGAAGAAACCAACACATTCACGAAAGAATTTCTTCGATGTTATGACAAGAAAATGATATTTTCATAAAAAAAATCGAACATGGAAATGAAACAATTAAAAAACATAAAAATAGAACATTTAACAATTACTAGTTTTTCCTAACACTGAATGAAAATTTGACAGATTTGATATATTTTCATGAACAGTATAACAGTATTTCAATTCCTGGAAATGAACTGGATTGAATTCGAACCCGAATAGGGATCCATCCCAAGCGAACAAGACGTCTAGCGATACATCCCTCGGAGATGATGTCCATGATACCGCTTCTCTCATTATCTCCCACAAGAACAAAGTACGAGAGGCGGCTGTCGGTTCATTAAAGAAGTGTCCTTGTTCGCTAGTATGATGGATGACATGTTGTTATCGCGATATATCAGACCCGAGGAACATCGGGCAATGCGTTTATAACCTTTGGTGGTCTTTACTTTTCGTTATGATATTGTCTCGATCGACTCGAACGTGAAAGATGAAATGGATTGGAGTTTGAGTTTTTTCTTCACCAGAACCTGAACTCTGAAGTATTAAATGTATGTATGTTCTTGTTTTAATACTTTAGTGTCCTGAAGATGAAACAATAACGATTCGAAACGTCGACAATCTAACATTTGGTTTTCTTCGACATTTCGACCGAATTCCCGCCAACCTAACACCAGATGTCATATTCAAAATTGCATGAAAAACTGTACGATTAGTTTTGCCTCTTTGTGATATTTTCAAAATTATCCAGGAGATTCTCAGACTAATATTCAGCAGAAAAATGAACAACTTTGTCACAATTCAACCAAATTCGTATCTCCAAAGATGAGCTTGATCTCCATGCAGGCTGATTCACGACGAATTGTACATAGTCCAACCATGGACTGAGACCATTCCATAACTGGTATTGAAAAATGCCTTGTTGCGTTTTTGACGGATATACAGGATGCTATTTGAAAATATGTGAATTATTCTACGTTAAATATCTCTAAAAGTGAAAAACTCAAACATATGAAATTTGGTACACTGAGTATGTTCCCTGAGCTCAATAAAATATGTAAAATACGGCCTAGAATTTCAACAGTAGATTGAATAATACTTCATTTCAAGTACATGGTGTTGTTTCAAATTCTAAAAAAAAAAAACAAGTCCAGACCTGGAATAAAAATTTCCCAATAAAATATCTCATTGAGCTCAGGGAACATACTCAGTGTACCAAATTTCACATGTCTGAGTTTTTCACTTTTGGAAAAAAAAACGCAACAAGGATTTTTTTGATACCAGATATGGAATGGTCTCAGTCCATAGCACTTATGGTTGGACTATGTACAATTCGTCGTGAATCACCCTGCGTAGTGGCATTCAAAAACGGACAGCTTGTATATCTTTCATGTGGTCTTCTCATTTCCTTTTCCTCGTAATAACATATTCGAATATCGGCTTTCAACAACGCTCCTTCAACTTTGATTTAGCACGAAATAAATTTGAAGACAGTCCTCACAATTGAAAAAAAAATCCTTGGCATCCCTTATCTCATTCAATGTGGAATCGAAACTGTTCATGAAACAAATACTTGTAGTTCTCCATTTTAGTGCATGTCCAACAGCGCCCTCAACGGCACCTGAAATCACCAAGTGTAAGCCACTTGTTATATAATCACCTAGTATCGACCTCTGTCCCTGTTTTTCTTTCACGTGCAACCCTTCCACCAAAATCCGTGCAGATCCACCCCTGATAGCGGCCTATCACGGCTCACATAAGTAACTTATTGACATTTCAACGTCGCCGACTGATTTCTAACACAGATAGCATACGAGGTATGGAATTACCTGCGTCAAAATCATCGAAGATATAAAACGGCTTTGGTTTCACCTGTCCTTTGTCAACTCGTCTCCATCCTGAAGGGATGCGGTTTGGATTTCGATTTCTGGGGCACTGCGAGAATTTTTATCTCTACTTTTTGTTCTCCACGCTGATCTGAAATATCGTGTTACGTTTTCTGAAGGTTACGATACTTCGATGAGGAATGTGGATAGCTAATCAACCCGAAAAAATGGAAACGGGCAACACGTAACTGATATGAAGTGGGAGAAATTGAGCAAAACAATGGATTACCTGCGATAGATTAGACGTGTTATGCTAGGTGCATTTCAATTGGTATTGTCAAGATATACATTTTTCAAAATCCAATTCAGTAAAACACCAAGTATAATTCTATTCTAAATTCAATTTCATTATTGTTATAAACAAATCACATATTTACAAGTCCATGATTAATGTAGGTCAGTAGAAATTATATTATGAAAAGTGTGTTATCACAAGCAAGAGAATAACTAATGCAATTTTGCTGATGTTGCGAATTTATAATCATAGATTTGATAAAAGTAATTGAAGACGGTTTTTTCGAGGAGTCTTCAGGAGGAGACCTCAGTTCTCAACATTTTCGTCTATCTTAGGGTAAGCATTTATATTTCTTTGTATTTCTTTGTATCATTAAATCTCTCTTAAATAATGTACCATCAAAATTATCATTAAATTATATGTTTTGTTTCGTTTTTAATTTTGTAATTGAAATCATTTAATTTATATTTCCTGAGTACGACCCAAGCGACAGGGGTGACCCCCAAAAACACCCCCTGTACGCGACAATATTGTAGTTTTTACTCTTACCTAATCTCTTATAGTCTTTTGATTTAATGTGTTATATAAAGTTAGAATTTTCTGAAACTCATTTTTTTAATTCTCTTTTCTTAATGTACATATACAGGGTGTTCCTTAAAGACATGCTAATATTTGAAAGGGTGATTCTTTGACACATTTTGAGAAAAAAACTTTCCCTGAACGTATGTCCTAAAAGTCTTAACTTTTGAGATACAGAGTGTCAAAATAATACACTCTTCCTAAGGTAGTCCTGATTCATTTATTTTTCAGAAGGATATGTTTTCATGAGCAGCAGCTGAAAAGAATCTGACTTCGACATTGTAATGAACATTTTTACGCCGCATCAGATTTTTGAGGAATAGACCCTGAAGTAAAACGATTTTTATTTTTTCAAGCGAAAACCATGCGTCGGACAAAGAAAATCTATGAGATTGAATTTGCTCAATAATGAATGAGGATCTCAAAAGTGATTTTAATTTTTTCATCAAAAGTATTCAATGCAAAACCCGTACGGACGCCTCTGGTGGAGAAAATGAGAAATTTCGTACATCACAAAATGCACCTTGATGCATAGAAGACATGTGAAAAATTTTCTAAAGATGTCTAGAATATCATCTCAATTATTATCAAAAAACTGATTTGTTTCTCAAAATTTAATCACCCTGTATCTCAAAAGTTAAGACTTTTAGGGCATACGTTTATGAGAAGTTTTTTTCTTGAAATGTGTCAAAGAATAACCCCTTCGAATATTAGCATGTCTTTAAGGAACACCCTGTATTTGAGAATACACAGAAAATTTCTTATCGTTTCGATGAATATTTTAGATGCTACACGCAAATTTGCAAAGGCATTTCATAGTGCTTGAAAGTGCTTTTCAAATTTTAAACGCGTTTTTCTCAAAAGTGTTTTCAAAGTCGGTGACCAACATTACTCGAAAACGGCTAAACCGATTATTCTCAAATTTTAACACGAGCTTCTTAAATATATTTTTTAGTAATCAATAAAAGATTTTTTCTCACCTTTAAATATATATATATTTTTACAAACAATTCAAGGCCGAGATTTCGGTTGAAAATCGATTTTTTTCTTTAAAGAACCGCCATTTTGTCAAAAAAATAGTCTTGATTATTCCTTCGATTAATTACTGAATTCAACATTACTTTAACGAAATCTGTTCGGTTTTTTTAATTTCGGATGATCCAGTTCAGAGATATATTGGTCACCGCAAAATGTCATTTTTGAGAGGAGCTCCCGGAGCTCAGCTGTAGGTCCTTTCCAAATGAATATTTTTACTAATACTGAGTCTTAAAATATTGTTGGAAGATACCATAATATGTGTACAAATTATTAGATCAATAAATTTGAAAGTTTTCTTAGAAAAAAATCTGGAAAATTCGTTTTTTTTCGGCCTTCTAACTGTATATAACCTCTTCAGCAAGATAGTTGTAACAGCTTGCCAGAAAGTGCGATGTTGCTGCTTGTATTATTTTCAAACGATACTCCGGAAGTTAGGTTAAGTTTTCTGCACTTGTTTCTCATTATTTATGATCAATGATTCAATGAATGATTGTGGATAGGCTTCAGAAACTCTCTTTCAAGAGTATAAGTTACCATTCTATGGTAATTTGTCGCCGATAAATCATTCTATCCACGAGTCCACCCCCATCGAGTTCTCGATTTCCTGTTGATTACCTTCATCACAATGCCGAATCCGATTGCTGAAGAGCTTTTAAGAGGCGATTTTCGATGATTTCTTTGAATAGGAGGACCAGCCGTTGACCATATTAACATAATTCCCTACTCTAGATGTCGTTGAACAAACAGTCGGGGCATGGTCGTAGAGCCTTGACAAATTTCGGATATCAGATCTAGGATATCCACCATTCTGGGTACGGACAGATGATCGATTTTCACCAGAAAATCGAAAATCTAATAGATTAATGTAATGAAAATAGCTGGATTTATTCAAGATCTGGGTTTTTCTTCATTTCAAAGGACACCAAATGAATATTCAGGAAATCAAAGTTCACTTCTGAACATGATAACAATAGGGTACATAAACTCACCATTAGGAGTGTACGATTCCTTTGGTACATAGGCTAGACGAAATCACTTTTGTTCTTAGATATGTAATAAATATATTATTGAACTATTCATGAGGATATTTTAAATCATAAGTATGTGTAAAGTTGATATTGAATCGAGATAAAATTAGGAGTACTTCTTGAGATTTTCATATGATGAAATTGAAATGTATTTCAGTAAACAATATATTACTAATTTTTCTGAAGATTTTCAAGATTCCTTTGGTATTGAAACGACTCACTCAGAAATATCAAGAATTATGTATGTTAACCACTATCAAAAAATGCCAATATATTCGATTCAGTCAAAAAACCAAGTATTATAAAAACATTCACATTTCAAAGAGAGCCCTATATTTTGAGATACGTTTTTTTAATGTGTAATAGGTCAACTGATTTCCTACACGTTTGATAATTTGAAAGATTGAAAAAAAAACAAAAATTCGATATCATGCAGAGAAATGTTCAGATTATGTTTATATGAATAAAATAAGCTGTCGATAATGATCTAGAAATGAACTATAGAAGTACAGAAAAATGAAAATATTTCAAACCAGTAACGAACATTGCTTCAATAATATATACATACATCAGAATAGGCAATTATTTGCTGATTTTATTCTCAAATTTTGTTTCTTTCAAAAGTCCTAAAAAGAAAACAGTTTCAACAGAGAATCACAAATTCCATTCATAAAATATCAGTGGACTGTGGGAACACAACTTCTTTCTATTTCAGATAACAATTGAAAAACTGAACTGTCACCCCAAAAAATATATATGTATATGATTATTTAAACTAATAGTGCTGTTCACACCGAAGAAATGGACGATGTCGTAAACGAGAGCGCTTACTGGAATATCGGAAGCAGAGATCCAGTGCCTTTGACAAATTGGGGATACACAAAGTCCTTCTGCAATATGATTCGGTCATTCATGATGCGTCGTCCTTCAGCTGACAGGAAGAAAACACTCGACGAATTGGGATTTAGAGTTGACTGGAGAGTACAATATGATGTTGTCATGTTTGCAAAATACTTCATTCGAAATTGGACGAAATGTAGGTGTATAAAAGCTGGTTCATAAAAGCGAAATCATAGTAAGGGAATATTCATTCTTCCAGGACTTTGAAGAAGCGTTCTGAACTATCTCAAATTTATTTGCTCTCAGTATGCACAGGTTCGGACTTGCATTGTCTAACAAAAATACAGACTATTATTGCAATTTTCAGAATAACGATGAATAATAACGGAATTATTTTTTTCGTAAACTATGAAACATTGTTACGATTCTTCAAACATACTAACTATAATTTTTCATCATGTTCCTCAAAGATTCAGTAGATTGAATAATGTGTATAATTTGTCTATGTTTAAATATTGTTCTGTCCTATATGTGTCACTAATGTGTATATATATTCTCTGTAATTCTGACGTTACGAATATCGTATTGTATTGTATACGAATGTGGGCAAGAACTCTCGTCTCTATAATGTGCTATTCTTTCGATAAATATTTTCATAATTCAGATATTTTCTCCATAACATTTCTTGTTTTCGAAAAGAACTATTGCTCATGTGAAACCAAATCAATTTTTCACTGTATATTCTGTTATGTTATTAGTTATAGATTGTATTTTTTTTTCACCAGTTCAAGTCTCAAACTTGATGGTAACAATAAATAGATGAATAAATTATTGAAGCAAGATTTTCAATCGTTCCTTCAACATTCATATTTATACAGTGGCCTTCATAAAGTACGCAACAAATGGAATGAAAAGGATTGGTATTTTCCGGGAGAAGAAACTTGTCAACCACTCAAACATACAGAGTGATTTTCAGTTTCTTCAAAACTCGCCTTTTTCCAAACTAGAAAAACCCTCAAAGCTATATTTTTCGAAAAATAAGTGACGTTTTCTATACTGTAGGATCATCGACCCTCATTTTGCCTTCCTCTGGACATAAAAATGAATGCTAGCGGAAAGGTAAACATAGATTTTGCAAACGTTAAAAGCCAGGTGAACACAGCTGAACGCGGACATCACTCGAAAATGCAAGAATAAAAGGCCCCGTTCTTCTCGAATGGCATGAGATCTCACTCAACAATTTTCTGCAGATTTAGTACGGTATACATTACGGAAAATCTCTCGAAACAGATAATCCTCGGCCCCATCTCGATGTCTGTGTAAAGAGCGGCACCTTTTGAATTAGGGATCGGGCCAAAGAAAGCGTTGGGTGATCCATTGTGATCATTATGTTGGAAGTAATTGCTGGGTGTACAGAACAACCACATACCGCCCCTTAGTGCATCCAGAACTGGAGTACAGAACTACAAAGTGAGATGCTTATTCAGTGGGTATAACATGAAATGATATTCTTGCATCAAAAGGGACAATATCTCGAACGTTTCTGCCTTTGATTCGTTCCTAGGAGAAATTATCAAGAGTAATCTCGAGCACCGTGACATGTTTGAGAAGTCATTCTATTCTTACAAGTTAATAAGGAGATCATAACCATTTATGATAGTTATGATAATGATAATGTCTTCATTATTTTCTACCATATTTAATACGAATAAAAATGATATAATGTACAATATAACCTTTTTAGGAAATGAAAGGCGGAATTCAATTTCCATGACGATTGACGATGAAAGGGTTAGGAACTATATCTTTACAGATATACTAGTCATTGCAGTAAAACATATTTCAGATATTTTTTTGATTGGCTCAACAATAATCTTGTGGATCTTATGATCATGAATATCGATCAGAATCTGTTATCATTAGCGCGTGTTGAATTGAAAACTGAAAGCATAAAAAATTGATAAATCGAAAATATTAGGAAGAGATCAACGATATTGTATTAATCTTAGATGCTCCAAGATTCTAACATAAAAATAAATTTGATCCACGCTTTTTGATTTCATTGAAAGAAGAAGTGAGACGTGTGAGACGTATGTCTGAAACTCTGGATTTTTCAGATACATTAGGGGTATATTCCGAAATTATTTTTATAATATATAGGGTGCTCCAGAAACAATAAATGGATCTAATTCGTGATTCAACTTTTTCTGGTTCTGCGATGAACAAAAAATTAACTGATGAATACCTGGAATTCGTGAGAATGTAGACATCTTTCTGAGTATTTTACTCGCTATGGTTGTTCAACTTCTTCTACTTAAGTCAATGTGGAGATTAATAATAGATCGACTTTGATGATAGAGTAGAAAATTCACCCAAATATACAGGATGATCAGAGAGTAACATTGTATTATTGCTACTTCTGAATGCTGAATTCGATTCTAATCTACATGTTTTCACGAAAGAAAAGTCCCATTCAAAACTCATCTTTGACAATTGTAATATTTATCAAATCTCCTGTGGTATTTTAAGACGCCTTTCAGTAGGAGTTTGATTTTTGCTTTAAATAATAATAATAATAATTTAAC
Organism: Plagiodera versicolora; assembly: GCA_037013635.1. NCBI lineage: Eukaryota > Metazoa > Arthropoda > Insecta > Coleoptera > Chrysomelidae > Plagiodera > Plagiodera versicolora. Next base: position 1,672,356 of record CM072978.1, read on the forward strand.
AACTTTCAAAATTAGGATTGAGCATATTCTGGTTTCCATTGAACCATACAGTTTAGAAGACATAAATGAAACATCATTAATTTGATTTTATATGTAATATTTTAGCAACCAAAATGGTATAAACTTTATAGTTTCATTCAACTTGTACTTTCTACTTGTAAATATGACGATGTCAAACAGTTTTATTCAAATTATTTTTTATGTTTTTATAAAATTGTCCCTGATATGAAATAAAGAATTCGAATTTGCGTTCATCAAATGAATTAACAATATTTTCGTTCCAGAAGAATGTTTACAAAATTGTTGATTGGCAAATTGATCATAGAAAGCCACATGTTTCAGGTCATTCATAAATGGATAATTTCGTCTGAAAGTACACATATTTAGAAAAGCAATGTATTTATTGCCGAGATGATTATGCATTGAGTACTGATGACAGACTGTATCAATTGAAACACACTGATGAAATCTATTCAGTTAAGATATTTCACATAACCTACCGTGCCCATGAGTAGGAAGAAATTGAATACACACTACAATTGCTTCGGAAAGACTAGCAGTTCATACTTTTCTAATTCAATTTCACATTCGACTGTATCGGTATGAAAGAAGCCGATGTTAGGATGTTTCATAATAATACTCCCAAGAATTCCAGTCGAGTCCAGTCATCTTTAACCGCCTTTGATCGCCGATCTCCTGTATAGCTACTGGTGGATCTTTATTTCACATTTTTTGTGATGTTATAGAGATTCGTTTTGTATTAGTTACCAACTCATGATTTGTATCTATTGAAAATTATGGGCTATTCAGTTAGAAGGCATCATTAGGAAGGATGTAAACTTCTGTATTCAATTGATGCGTGCGTTACTCATTCGTTTTTGGTGTAATTAACCAACGTAACCGCTAATGAATCATATAAAATACCACTGTGATCAAACAGTAAGGTTAACTTGTTATTTAAAACTCCCGGGCATTAGGAAGGCATGTAATTTTGTTCCTAGGTTGGTTGAACTGTTTGGTAAAAGTGCCTGTTTGTCAAAAGGTTCAATTACCTTCAAGTTACACGAGTTTTGTAAACAACTAACAGTGAATTCTTCGATTTTCAAAGTGGGCGATTTTGTCGAGCAAAAAACTTGCATGAATTACTTTTGCGGAACGGATTTGTTGTGGAAGGCTTCCGGAGATCAAACTGTGACACAAAAACGTTCATAATTGGTGAAACGAGATCAAAGAGGACCAAGAACGCGTTGAAGACGAACTACGCTCTAGACGACCATCAACATCTATTGACCACGGGCCACGTCTAAAAATCAATTTGGTGCTTGAGAATCGTCGATTGACAATTAGAGATCGCGCTGATAGTATCGGAATATCATTTGGCTTAACCCAAACCATTTTGAAGAAGTTTTTGTGTCTTGAAGTCTCGATTGGTTCAAAAATTGTTCAATTTGCTCCATTGGTTCTTCACAACTTTTTTGCCCAAAAACTCGTATATACTCATATCGTTTCGCAACAAACGTATTCGACTTATTTGGCTCCTTGCGACTTCTGGATATTCAGCAAACTCAAACAGCCATTTTGACACAATTAAGGAGAAAAAGGATTGGGGACTGGAAAAAGCGGACTATTTTGAAAGGGATCAAATTGATTTGGAAGAATAAATAAATAATTCACACTGTATGAACAAATCAACATTACTTTTTGATCACAGTCAGTGGTACATTAAAGGCTACTTCTGGAGTACCACAGGGCTCCAACCTGGGACCTCTCTTGTTTCTTTTGTTTGTAAACGACCTGCTGGATTCGCTTGAATGTAATGTGTCGCCGTAGAAAGTATCGATGACTGCCATCTTCTGCAGAATCAGCTGGACAGGGTTTACTCATGGTCACAAGTCAATGATTTACACTTGAATATAAGCAAATGTAAAGTATGTTCTTTCACACGCAGAGTGGTCCCTGTGGGCTTCGGCTATCGAATAGACAATGCTGTTTTAGATAAAAGTGATGAAATTAAGGACCTGGGTGTACTTTTCAGTAGTGGATTTTCCAGCCAAATTTTTGCGTTGGGATCTGCATCTATGGCGACATTGGGATTCATTATGAGAAATGGTGGAATTTTTACTAATGCTGACACTTTGCGCCTTCTCTATTTCTCGTTTGTCAGATCTAAGAACGCTGCGTTGATCTGGTGTCCTCATTATGCAACACATATTGATGCACTGGAATGTATTCGAAGAAGATTTTTAAAATTCTTGGCTTACAAGTCAGATAACACTTTCTACAGCGTGGTATGAACCAGGCCTCACTACTGCAGCGTTTCAAAATACAATCGTTGGGACGGAGAAAGGTAAGTGCAAGTATTTCTTTCCTTTATAAATTACTTCATAATAAGATTGACGCTCCAAACATCTTAAGCAGAATAAATTTTCTTGTACCGCAGTATGACTCACGTAGGAGTTTCACATTTTACGTTGGCCAGTTCAGAACAAATATACATTTCAACTCTCAACATAATATCATGTGTCATCTTCAATAGCAGTATGTCGGATATTGTTTCAATGGTTGCTCAGCATTGTTTCTGCTTTCCTCTATTTAATATTCAATTTTTGATCAATTTTCACAAGTTGCTGTACTTATGAATTCATTTGTTTTTCCAGTTTTGTTTCTTCTTTCTTTTTTGGCTGCTGTTTGTGTGGACACATTGTTGGTTTTGTATCTTTCATGTCTTTCTTTAGGATTATGGTTGATTAATGTATCACTTCAATTGTCAGTTCATGCAAGTTAGTTTTCTTGTATTGTTTTGTTTGTATTTTTTATCTTCTTTTCTGCATTGTATTTTTTTTCTATACTGCATCATGTATTTACCCTAGAATTGGGTTCTCCTGTTGGGTAAGGTAATAATAAAATTAAATAAAAAATAAAAAAAATAAATATAATATCGGATCAAGGTGATTGGCAGATATACCGGGTTACCCAAATTATTATATAAGTACATAGAATATCTTGCTTATTTGATAATTTAAACATTGAAAAATTGTTTTGAATGGCACTAAAGTACCTTCATAATGACACACTTGTTATGTTTTCATTATTAACAATCATTGAGTCATCGATTGAATACAATAGGTAGTGTTTAAGAATATTTGAAGTTTTTTTCTTGACATCGAATTTTGCTCAAAAAAATTAATGTACTTCTTTTGAGTGACATTTTTATAATCATAGGCGGAAGCAATTTATGATTTTTATAAGGATAATTGGGTAATATAAAAAAGTCTGAAATGTGAATTTTTTGTTGCTAATAATTATAAAAGCAACAAGTATTTTGTATCGTTGTATTTCAGATAGAATGACACGCAATTTTCAATGACAATATTCAGGGGGTACCATTTTGAAATGAAAAGTCATAGGTAGGCACAAGACTGTCAAATGAACGTTTTTTCATGAGTCATTATGGTACTTTAGTGTCATTCGAAATAGTTCTTCAATTTTTGAATTATCTCGTCAAATAAGATATTTCATGTATACGATAATTTGAGGTACCTAACAAAATTTCATGCCGTATAACGGTTTTACTATAGAAGAATATAAAATTGCTAATAAATTGTTTGAATTGAGAGTTTTTCAAGTTCTATGAAGTAATTTGTCCTTACTTTAGTTCATCTGGGGACACCCTGTGTGTGAGCTTTTCAAAGTTGCCCAAATTAGATTTAGTCCATTATAATATGTTGTCGATTGAATAAATTATACATATTTCTTATGTGTAGGTATTCACACACATCGTTCCATTATGGGGTAAAGATTGTTTGAAATCGAGATTAAATCTTATTCAGAAAATATCTCAACCTTTTTTTATAGCACGGAACCGCTATCAATAACCTTTATTTTTCTATCGGTATGATTCGAAAAAAGTATATCTTCGCTTCACAGCAACTGAAAAGAAAGAAGATAATAATCAATATACGCTGGCGTATAAAAAAAGTGTATATAGCTTATGAACTACATAATCGTCGGTCCCTTTGAGTCCCTGAAATTTCTCGAAGAAGAATAAAACTTCGGTAAGCCAAAGAAGGGACGAACATGGATTACAAGGCACAGGTATCGAGCAGCGCCAATATTGCGGCTTCGGGATTTAAAAAGATTGTTTCGGCTTATCTGGACTTACAAAAAGCACTTATATATACTCTCAGACGTCGGTATACTTTTTCCACATTATTTCGAGACTCGAGGAATAGTCCACCATTGTAGAAGGATGTTTTCGACAATCGATTGAGAACGCCTTTTTCCATAATATCACACGTCCAAACATTGATCATTTCAAAATACTTCCAAGTTTGACTGCATGTACACCAATCAGAACGATTTATTTCAACAGGATGTGGTCTTCATTCATATACATTAAAAATGATCCAGTGTATTTCCCATTACTATAGTATATATACAGGGTGGCTACTTTTTTATTGGGATTGTATTGGTAACTTTTAACATTAGATTTAGAAGGTCGGTCAAATGGAGAAAAAGTTGCATTCATAGAAGCATTGTCAAGCAGTCCAAACAAATCGAAATTATCAGGGCCGGTTATTTAGTTACCATAAGAAAAGTAAATTCTGTCATTTTGATTTTCCTCCTTTTCCACTTTATTTCGAATATTATCAAACAATGTTTTAGGAATTTTTTATTCAACAGTAAAAACACAAGAGCTTTTTTTTATCGGATAAATTTCTTTTTTAACGAAATAATTTTGCCAATCAATAATTTTACGAGAAAAACTGACATGACAAAATCGCGAGACCTAAGGTCGAGTGATTTTATCAAATGGTGGCCAATTGATGTCTCCTCGGCGACTTATCACTCTTCCACGGAATAAATCATGAAGACCAGCTAATAAGTCATTTGTAACATGAGAAGTGGCTCCATCTTGCTGGAAGAAGGTTTTCTGTAGCCAAAAAAGTTCGGATCATATGGCACTATCGGTCAGAATTAGCGGTCTGAGTTCGAAACTAAAATCATTCTGAAACACCCTTTACGATTGAATTAGTACAACCAAAATATTGCAGTAGTAGCAATGGAACTAAAATTTTGGTTGACCACAAAGGAATTTGTTTTGATCAAGATAATGTTGCAATCACTGATGCACTGAGTTTACTTCAGAGTAGTCTTTTTGCATTATGATTCAGTTCTTCAACTATAGATATAGTGGTATTGTAATCACGTCTTCGAAGGTATATTATATAATTTTTTTTAGATCAAATCTCACAAAACACGGTTTGAATTTTAACAAATAACTTATTACTTTCAATGTAACGCCAAGGATTGGCTATTTTTCATAAAAAAATGTACTTATCAGGACATCAGACGATGGCAGCTGGTTGTGGTTGGTGTGATTTTTTTGTATTCTCATGTGTATCTAATCATTGTGAATAATGTGTATAGAAATTCAATCAGAAGAGTACATAACCTTTCGAATGATCTATTTCATTGAGTTGATAATTTATTGAGTTCTTCAACAGATGAGGCAAATTATTATGCAGAACTAGGTATGCAGTATTAAATTATCGAAAATCTTGCCATTTAAATCGTATTATTTATAATTCTTTCTTATAAAAAATTGAAGTGTATAGGTTTTTTCCATTTCCAATTATTGAAGAATCAATATTAAATAACCTCTTCTATAGTTGACTGTATTCTTGATTCGTTGAATTCATATCTGTAAAACCTATATGAGATGAGATGAATATCCCTATTTATATCCTAATATTCAGATGTGAAATAAACACTTTTGAGTTGATTTTGTTTCCTGATCACTTTTTCTTTCTAATATAAATACATTTCATTAATTTTGTATATGGCATTGATATAATAATTCCACTGATTTTGAAAATGATCATGTGAGTTTTTTTTTAATTTCCCATAAAAGGGGATATCCTGTAATGTTCAGAGAACATCGTGAAAACAAACGAAATATATTATCTGAGTAAATCTTCAGGTGAAGTATCCTCAATATTTTGAAAACTATAAAACTATTGGAGTCTGGATATATAACTTTTGGGAGAATTTCCTTAGGATTCGGATTCAGTTAATGCCAAAATCTTTATATTGTAGTTTATTTCTTTTCATAAGTCGTTTCGCTCATTCATTTCGCTTTATCAATCATATTGAAATCAATGAAGTAAAATTTCAAACATATTGTGCCATTACAGCACTTTAGTCTCAACCATGTATATCTTCATTTTATTAAAGTTTATAAAGTTGAAAAAACGCAAGGATTCAAGAAATTACAAAAAATATATCTGGATATAGAGTATCAAACATGATTTGGTCTTGTAGCGTACACCAAAATACCATCCAATAATCACGATTCATCTTTGTTGAGCAAACATTGAGTCATGACACACCTCTTCAAATCCATTTACCAATAAAAACAACATCTTACAATGTGTACATGTCTCATAATAAGGGTGCAACATATCTTGTTACATCGATATTGAATGCAATGCAAGAGTGCGTGACCCAAACCGTTGACGTATTATTAGTTGCGTAATGAAGATTAGCCTCCTAGAGAGGGCGCCACCCCATTCGACGCTCCCTTGCTGTTTACATTATTTGTAACGAATCATTTTCTATTGCTCGTAATGAATAGGGTGATTTCATCCCGTGTAACGATATAAGGGCAATCCATAAATTGATCGAACAGCAGCAGTTGCTGCTTCCCTCGCGATCTTGATTGCTGATAACCAGGAGGAGGTGTTTGGACGATTTTCTGGCGCTGGGATCATCCTCGTCGATTTCCTGTACCAAAAGAATTTGTATGGATTCTACCATTGTAGTAGGCAATACATTCACATGATGTTTAAAGAATTTTTGACAATTCAAAAGAAATTATGAGGAATTCGTTTTTTGACAAAACAACTAAACTCTTATCTCTCATTTATAATTATTTGATGATCAACTCATTGCACTGGACATTCTCAAATAAGAAATAATTTATACAAATTTGTATGGAATGAATAGACCATCTGCGATCTGCAGCACGTCACAAAATGGGCGTGACTTTTGGGTCTGGAGGTAAAACAACTTGAAACTTTTATGTTCTGTCGATTTGTATTCTGTTTGTTGGACTTTCAGACAAGTATCAACACTTTATTTTGAATTTGTTATATTAAAAAATCTTCAAAAACGTCAAAATGTATAGTAAAAATCCCTATCGATTTAATCAGAAATGAAACCACCGACTTGAAATGGTGAATCTATTTTTTTTAATGTACTTTTAATGTACAGTTATTCTTTCTTGATCTTTCGATCTTTCTATTCAGTGTGTCAATCTTTCAAGTCCATCAACATATTTTTCAGGATATCCTCAATTGTTATTCGTGGTGATTGGATGAATTTTCTAAGAATAAAATGGTTTTGAAAAAGACTTTCAGTTTGGATATATCAGGAATGAAAAATCAGTTCTCCTTAAGATTTGCCAGGAGCTATCGTTGATTTTTTTTCCATAACCTATAAAAAACATGAAACTTCACATTTGAAATCATAATTATCACTGAGGAATCCGTATCATTATCTATGAATTAGCAAAAGTAAGAACACATTTTTATCAACAGTAGAAAGAAACGACAGTAATTCTCAACATGAAGTGATATTCAGCGAATATAAATAAGTATGATGATGGCCATAATATAATTTGGATTATTTTGTCAGAATAAAGGAACCTCAGGAGAGACGAGGACGAGATTTGAAGGTCTCCAATTTCCAAACTATCAGCATGACAAAATTATTTTGTCAATTTCAAAAATTTTGCCGTACAAAAATATGAAATATGAAAGACATTTTTTCATACAATCATACAATGATCGAAAAATAAAACTGACAAAAACATGAAGGAATATATTATTTGAATAATTGTTTATTGAGAATAACTGGGACAAAACAAATTATGAAGAAATGAGAATCAACAACGAATCGAACAAATCATCTTCTACTGACATGAAATATTTGGAAATATTCCGGAGTGGAATTCAAACAATATGATCCAAATTATAGGTATATATTTCGCAATATTCCTATTTTTAATATTATACCAGAATGAACAGTGAATTGAACCAAAAAATGTCTTTGTCTATAACTTTTGTGATAGAATTACAAAGAAATATAATGCAGGATTCTGTGGAATTAAAACAGGCCTTCAATTCTTCTAGGCCTATAGATCTCCCGATTCATTCCAAACGATTTTCTTTGATCTCCCTTCATCCATGAACCTGAAAATATCCTCAACGATACCGCAAAAGCCGATATCCATAACAATCCCGACAGTTATGAATGGAATAAAGACATGCCGCAAAAAACTCAACCAATCTCCAAGATCGATCTCTTTAATTAATTAATATAATTGAAAACATTTGCAGGCTGTGCTGCTTTCTCGGCCAACTGGACGTATCGTTTTGCTTGTCATTTATTTCTGTCTTGTTATCCACCGCGGCCCGGAAAAATGGAATAAAAGACTATCTGCACATAAAGGGTTAGTTGTACGTTTATTCGTAGGTATTGTAAAGTGAATAAAGTATAGGAGTATCTGAAATAATTTGTCATAATTTTTCGAAATTATATAACGATAATTTTTCTCGAGCCTTCCTTCAAAGCATCTATCTATTTATTATTTTTTACAGTGTTCGATGGGTTACCTCATTTATAGGAGAAACTTATTCGTCAGAAACCAAAGTATTTTCTTCATCCATGATTTTCCGGAGATGTCCCTATCATTGTCTTTGTTGAATTTTCATCAAATTATGAGATTCAAATTCTTTCAGGTTCTAGAGATTTCCCAAATTTTTTCGACACCCTGTCTTTGACATTGTCTTGTTGTTAATCATAACCACGATGGTACATACAAGTTTGTCAACTCGAATTTTTGTAGTTCTCATGTTTCGCCACCTGCAGCGCTGTCCTCTATTGTCACTTTGTCAACCAATCACAAATCAGATCCGATCAGCTTTTTGAAAGTAGGAATGATTTTCATTCATTCGAGAGAATTTTGCAAGATATAATATTTCTGTAATTTATTTTATTTACCATCCGTCCTAACCGTTTGTTTCGTTTACAATACGAATTGTCAAAGATCAATCAATAGGGGTATAATGGTGATTATACCCCTTAATCCTCCCAGCGGATGATTATGGCAACTTTTTCGTGAAAAGTGGTGCCACCTCCTACCACTTAAAATGCTGTAGATTCTTGTTTCTATGCTCACAGAAACTATGCGTATGAATACATACAGGGTGGCTTTTTAGTGTGTGGAAGTAGAATAAACCACTTAGGAATACAACAAAAATATGTTGCGAATAAAAGTTGTAGATAGTATTCACGCAGATACACAATCTCAAAATATTTCATAGCTTGGTTGAAGTCATGAACATTTTCAAACCGTTAGCTAGAAAAGCAATTATCTCAAAAAAAAAACTATTTCAGTGGGAGCGTTATGAGGACATGATTTGAAGGCAGAAATAGTTCTACATGATTAAAAAAATTAAGTCTTTGCTATTTGAAATCATAAATTGGTGTGTATCCAACAATCACCCTGTATACGAAACGATACTTCTACTCCGTCCAGACATTCCAGCTATCCTTTACCTCTGTACCCACTAAATGAATTCATATTCTCATTACCGATATCAATTTTTCAGAAGCATTTAAAGAGCACCAATTTTCGTTTTTTTTTTCTCCTCTAGTTTGACGACGTCGCATTTTATGGAGAGAATGAATATGGGACTGAATGCAGAACTCAACACTGAATTCGATGGTGGATATACAGGGTGTCTCATTCAAAACAAGTTGTCTCGTCTTAAAAATATTACCAATTTATTTGAAACATTCATTTATATCCTCATTATTGAGTGAATCAATTCACTTCCACACAGTAATGAGCCACCCTGTATAATTATATAGCAATAGATCAACGAAATTCTAGTTATGGCTAGATGATCTTAACTCAACTTAATAAATTGAATGTACCGGTACTGCAAACGGTTTTCACACAAATCAACAAAACTTCATGTCATATTTCTTACTATTGCAATAATACTGGGAAAAAAATTTCATGGAATATATTTTTTGTTGTTCTCGATTGAAATTGAGTGCTCCCTCTTGTCCTGCAGAATGTGTTGAAATAGTTACTCGCACGGCATTCAATAAAAACCATCGACAAACACAAACATTCGCACACGTCTCACCTTCCATAATCATTCCATCAGCCTGACAGAAACACACCCATAGCCAAATGAACTCAAAGAAAATACTGAACTACCAATTCAAAGATCGCTCGCAGCGTCGACGAGACGCCAACGTCAGGACGACAATGCACGTCGGACGACGCTCCAAGCAAGCGTCGTCTCGCAATGCGCCGTCGCTCTCGACACCCTGACAATGGCGTCCGACCTGCCGCCAATCGAAACCGAAGATTATCGCGACCACTCAGGCAGTGCTAATGCGACAGTTACGCCCATCCGAAACTCTCGCAGTCTTATCACTTCTCTCGAGAGAAAATCATCGAGGTACGGGAAGAACGACGACCGGTTCTGGGAGGTCTAGGCTGCGTTCGAAGCCTCCTGGAGCGGCTAGAGCACCTTCGACTGCTGCTGCAGTTCCAACGCGAACAATGCGAGGATTATCATCGTTATTTTCACGCTGATCACTAATCGCCCCTACTGCTGCGCGATGGGCGTATCGGCTGCTGGCCCCGCCTTGTTGTACCTTGGATGAAGTCACCCTTGAACGCGAGAGTGACGTGATGCTGAGGCCAGTCTTCTGTATCCTTTCGTGTGGTGAAGCACATAGATCCCTACCGAATTCAACATTTGGGCACGTGGTGCTGCCGAAAGATCAACGGACCACAAAGTCGGCGGCGTTTATCGTCAAGTCAGGCGTAATTGGTGTACGCCCGCGAATTTAATCGAGTAGAAATCTTGGTCGGCCGCGACGCTTGTTTGTTTTCGTCGGAAATTATTTCTGCCTGCTTGATTGCGAACTGGTTTTTGGTGACAACTCGAGTTTGATAAGTGACTTTTTAGACTTTGTTCATGACTGTTTTTACTGATTGGAGATAAAGGTAGGAACACTCTTCTCTATGCAGATTGCACCCCATAGATGATTTACCACAAACCCGGATCCGAAAGATCTCAGAAATGGGGAAAATTCAATGCAAAAGTGATATCTCAAGTCCGTTTATAGATTCTCAATTCTGTGAATGAATTATGTGAAGAACACTGTCTAAAAATGAAAATAAAACAATTTTCAATGTTTGTCAAATTTGACATCTTGGAAAAGATGAATTTTCAATAATAATAATAAAATCATTTCCGGAATAACTTCATGATTGTTAATCTTTTTTTTTTAATTGAAACCAAAATTCAGAAATAGACATTTCTTCTGTGAAAATTATTTTTGAAATTGTCTACTGTTCGAAAATGTTTTCTTGTCTTGTAGAATCATTGATCGAATAAATTTTGGGAACTAAGTTCAAATCAATTCGTTTCAATTATTCTCAATTGATATTTAGCATTGTGGAAATCAAAATTTTTTGAATTCACTAAGACGTCCTGATCATTCAATGGAATATCAAGTGTTTGTTCATTGAATTTTCAATTTATTAGATTATAGGACGAAATTCGAAAAAAAAAACAAGACTATTTTAATTTTCATTCGAAAATAGTAACAAAGAAAAATCAGAATGAGAAAAAATCTGACTTGTTTGCTTGATATATTTGGAAAATTGAATCAGTTGAAAAAAGAAGAGATGTGACAGTCGCGAATAGTAATAGGTATGTCAAAAAGAGAAAGAGTGACAAATCAAAAAGATAATAGAGTGCTGACTCTCAGTGGGTTGGTACTCATATTATCAACAGATTCTTTGAATGTTCTCATTTGGAGCTCCAATAAATTTCTTTGAAAAAAAAATCACAACTACTTCGGCTGTTGAATATAAAAAAAAAACTTGTCGTTTATTCTTTCCATCGGTTGCTTTTCAAATTCTGTTAAGCACTTCAGCAACCGAACTTTGATCTATTCACCCACAGCCTTCGACACAGGAGACTTGATCTCAATAATTATAAAGAGATGGCTTTAGATTCGGTTTCTATACCGTTATAAAGTCAATATGGAGGGTTATCCCAGACTCTATACAAATCGGCTGGGATCAGTCAAACCCTTCACACAAATGATTAGAAGCCGCAGTCAGACATATTCTTACAACAGCTTTGAGCTTAACGATGTGCAATCATAACTTTGTAAGCAGCTTCAAAAGAGTCTTTTCATCCCCGAAGTTATGTAGATTTGCAATGAGAATTCATTTTCGAGTGATCGTGATGTTACAATAATGAGCGATCTCAAGAAAAAGTTATTTGGGGATTTTCATCACAAGTTAGCTATAGAAATCAATATAACTTCAATAGATACACAAACCTTATCTACTGAAGATATTACTGAAAAATGATTTTGAATTAACTGCCAGATTTTTTGAATGAACAATTATATTATTCGTACCTATAATTGAACGTAATAACGGGCACTTTGTGGTATATTTAATGAAGTAGTAAATGAAATATAGAAGTTGATTTTGGTATCATAGTAAATATCACCATTGAAAAATGCTCGTCTTAACTCTTCTTCTTCTTCTTCTTCTTCTTCTTCTTTCGAGGTGCGATCTGCCAGAAAAAACCTAAGAGTTATAGATAGAGACTTTGAGTCATAGAATTTGAAGTTGTGTGGTAACTAATACATGTAATTTTTGTACTTTGCCAGAATTTTTACTATGAGTAAATACTATATTTGGATTGAAGCATGAGTTTCTGGAGCCGAGGTGAACTATTTAGATTTATATTGAATATATTACGAAGCAACGTCAGGAACATTTATTATATATGTGTACTCTATTTGTGATCGAATGTTTGCTGTCAATCAAAATAATATCTATTGACATTTCAATGTCCATCTCAATAATGGAATATAGAAGGTTATTGTTTGATCTTTTGAGAAAGTGATTACTCCAATTTTATCAATCAGAAACAAATTGCACTACATACACCAGAGTAGACTTAAATTTTATTTGATCTTTTATTTTTATTCACGGAAATCGGTATGGGAAATTGGGTTCCTCTAGTTAATTATCCGAATTGTGTTGGTTGACAAATCAATATTTCATTTCGTACAATTTGAGACCTTGATTCCCACTTTTAATTGAGCATGGATATTATTTTGAAAAAACGTTTTGAGTCGAACTTCATGTTAATTATTCAGAACACTTAAACTTCTACTAAATTCTTCACTGCGAATGAATTCTGAATTGATGAGATGTTCTTTCAATGTAAACAAATGCTCAAATTATAAAATTGAGATTCTTGAATTTCCACGCGAATTTGTTTTGAATAGAAATAATCATGATGCTATAAAAAACCGGGATATTTAGAATAATTAAAGTGGGTAGTGCATTTTAAACCATCCCCATATAGTATTTCTGTTTAATGACGTAGATTTATATAATTATGAAGATGAAAGAAGATCAAAAGATTTCTTTCATTCGATGCGGTAGTAGTGAAACTGCACATGAACGAATATTGAAGGGAAATGTTACATACATACAGTTCAATGTATAGACGGGTTTTGAAGCCAGAGGATTTATATAAAAGATTGCTTTTATATTGAACTTCCCGAGGCTTTACGCTTTCGCTATGTAACGACTTGTATGGTGGAATTCGTCGTCAAAAGCACAAGCAGGTACTTGCAGCTTCATGAAAGCTTTAACTTCAGATATAACTTTCAAAAGACGCCGTAAAGCTCGTGCATTATAATAGACAGAGTATTCGTCCTCGGGTAGGAAGTTTTCAGATAAATACCGACAAACCCAAGTGACTTGTATGATTAACTATTTCCACATATATACTATATACAGAACTCTTGCCAAAGTTTTTGAGTTTATACTTCGGGAAGTTTGATTTATCATCATGAAAGGAGTCTACGTTGGAGTTTGAGATACATGTATGAGAAATAAAAGACGCATTAGTCATATTGAATCAGGGTTAGAACACCACCACATTTCAGATTAGAATTATTGAGAAGTATCTTCAAGTATCTGCAGTGGCTTCACAACGATGCAAAACATATTAAGAGACGAATCTTTGATCGGCTAATAAAGTGTATTGATGCTAGTAAAAATTCTCAAAAAAATTTGAAAAACTTTTCAACGTTAATCCAGTCAAGAGTTTTCAATTTTGGTCTATTTATTTTATGAATTGAAAACAAGACAAGCAGCAACTGTCTGAAATAATAATAAAACTATAGTTCTGAATACATCGAAAAATATACTATTCGGTTACAATTTGGAGGAGATTGATTGATTTTACGATAATTTCAAATAATTAGTATAGTCTATTCGAGGTTGTCTGTTACGTCATCTTGTCGGGAAGTGTGATGTTGCTGCATTTTTGGAAATGCCTAATAGACCAACCTCTATGATTTGATGAAATTGTCGTGTGATCCGATTTTTGGTTATAATTATGTATTTGGCGATTCTTCCAAACACAATTCTGATAACCAATGACCTGGCAAGGAGTTCATTTAATCATACAATCATTTTGCTTCCTATACTGATTCAAATGTTCACATTCAATTTCTACTGCGCAAGAACTTGAATTCTTGAAAAGATGGACTCCTTCACGAAAATTAACAGTACCTGCAAGTATTGTTAACTCTATCAGTTGCGTGAATGACAAAATTGAGTATTCTCTTCAATGCAATGGTGACATAAATTATCCACCAAGTGAGATGTAACTACTTTAATTTGATTGAAAGTATGGAATTAGCAAAATATCCCAGTTTGATATTTTGAATTTTTAAAACCGCTAATAGTGGATTGAAAATCCATTTGAGAACATTCTGAGGATGCGCTCCTGGTTCAAGAAATAGGCAAACTGCGAGTGTGAGAATCTTCTCATGTTGTTCCAGGTTTTATTAAAAACATTGATAATAACACCACAAACAGATCCGCTTCATAACTATGAACCACACTGTACCTATTTATCATATCATATGGAATATTACTATGGGGAAATCCAACTCACTCAATTAAAGCTTTTCGTATCCAGAAAAAAAGCACTCCGTACTCTAGTTGAAGCAACATATGACGAACACTGCAAACCACTTTTCAAGCAATTCATAATCCTAACCTTACCTTCACTGTTCATATTGAATATCTCGACACATTTCCGCAATAATATCGACTCATAGACTTAGACTATTGTTATCAAGAAACAACACGAAATTTTTTCTTGAAAAATCCCTTAACTCAATTCAGGAATACATGGAGACTCCATTCACCTAGACATCTGAACTTTCATTACATGACCATTGTCTGTCTCCAATATATGTTCAGTGTATTATTTATTTGTTAATTTTATTACATCCAGCAGGTTAAAACCATTTACAGGAAGTACATAATTTACATTAGATACATTACATTATATAATTCGTTAGCTTGTCTACACATTGTGTTAATAGGAGAGTAAAAGTGGTGTAGAGAATTTGGTCCATTCAAATGGGATGTTAAGTTAGATCTGGAAGTTAAACGTGGTACATTGAAATTAATGAATGACAATAGCATATTGGAATCAATAAGATTGTGAATGATTTTGTATATAAATGTGAGATCACCTATTTTTCTGGTTTTATAAAGTGACTCGAATTAAATTATGTTAAAACATGTGCTTTTATTTTATTGTGTTTCATCTATACACTGATACATCTATTTATAATTATTTTTTCCCTCATACTGGCTAGATAATATTTTTACGCTCATAGAGCTTATTATATTTTATATTGTATCCCAAGTTGACCTGCTACAAATGTATTTATAGATAACGTGGTTAATAAAATTCTATTCTATTCTACATTATTGTCCTCTATGTTTGGTTACCAGTAATGAAAATAATAAAAACGAAAGACAATACATTCCTTTTCAACCGATAATGCTTCAAAGAAATATTTGAAATCTTCCACTAGGTAATTCATTACCCACAATGTGGATACTATCATAAAATTATATTTCTGAAGTTTTCTACATTGACACGTGACTGCCTGCCAAAAAAATACTCCTTCTGAAAAGGCGAATGAAGTACTGTACCACCCAAAAAGGTGAATCGAACAATCATCAATTCGTAGAAAGTCTCATACATTCACATTACGAATCTGAATCGTCAGTGAATTACCGACTCCGTCGACTCAAGATATCAATAACAGATAAACGCACGACCATACCGTTCATACAACATTGTCTTTAATTCAGATGTCTCGAAGCGATCACAACCAATCAGCGGTACTTACCAACAAAAGGAGTCGACAAAACGGTTAAAATTTGTCTTCATTTACTTACGGTGGTTACCGGCCGCCCGTGGCGAAGAATAGAATAAACCTTGTCATGGATCTCTTGATTCTCTGCTGTTCATGTTCATATATCACCCTCCGGTCGAACAATGGAACATCGGAGGTAGCGCTGAACAAGATGTTAACCTTCACGAAGTTTTGACAAGCTATCGTTTTGACTTTCAATAATTTGATGCCAATGATTTATCGGCGGGAATTTGTAGTCGCGCGGTGAAGTTTATCAATTATTATGTTGTGGTGCGCTTTGTATTTACGATAGCACTGAATGAGAATCAAGGTGGCTTGAATAGGTAGTCGGGGTGCGATGCCGTTATTCTATTTTTTGCATTTGTTCACAAGTAGGTGTGATTTTTAAGGGGGTTTCTTATAGGATATCGTTACTAAATATTTCGAGAGCGATACATTATGAAATCGTGAGAAATTAAGGAAGAGAGGTGCCAAGAAATGATGATCATAATTCTTATAAGAAACGAAGATGTATGATTTGATTTGTATAGGATGATTCACCTCATTGGCTAATGATCAGTCAACCATACTTACATATTACTTCCTTCAAAAATATATTTCTTATAATATATACAAAATATATATTATAAAATATTCTTGTAACTTCAAATTGAATAAATATTATACAGGGTGTTAGTGAATAAGTGCGACAAACTACAGGGGGTGATTCTTTGTCATTTTTTATGAAAAAAAGTTCATGTAAACGTGTGTCCTAACTTGCTTCATTTCCGAGTAACGGGGTGTTAAAGTTTTCTCTTAAAAACTGACTATTTATTTATTTCTCTGTAACCGGTCGAGTTATGCGAATGAAATTTGGTAGGTTCCAAGAGGTAGTTATTGCGCATTTTTTGACATGAAATTAAGAATTTTATGTTCATCATTGGCGTGCATATGCGTAATGATCTCAATTTTTTTAAAGAAAAAAATGGTACGCCACTGAGATATTCCAAACTTAAATTCAATTTTGAATGTCTCGTTCAATTTGCGACAAAAAGTCTCTCATGCCTTTTTTTCGTGAAGGGCGCCGTTTTTATGCAAAAAATATCGTAGGTAATGCGTATTTTTCATTTATTTAATACATTATCAAGAACTATCTTACACAATAAAATTAAACCAGAACAATAACAAAAAATAACACTAAAGGATGAATAAGGCGCAAAGCTACAACAAATGTTCAAAATGACCACCTTCAGACGTGATACAAGATTCAACTCTTCGCCTCATTGATTGTCGTACTCGCGCAAATATTCCTGGTGTATTTCTTATTGTCTCGCAGCCGGCTATAATTCGACTCCTCAGGTGTTCAACATTTTCGACGGGCGTGGAATAAACCAATGACTTAAGAAAACCCCATATGCAAAAGTCTAGAGGATTTAAATCCGGCGATCGAGCAGGCCAATGTTCCGTACCTCCCCTACCTATCCAACGATTTGGATATACTCTATCTAAGTGATTACGTACATTGATGCTAAAATGGGCTGGTGCACCATCATGCATGAACCAGAAATGTTGTCTCATCTGTAGAGGAATTTCTTCAAGAAGAACACGTAACTCTTCCTGTAGGAAATTGAGGTAAGAGTCACCTGTTAGTCGTTGTGGGAGGAAATATGGACCGATTAAATGATCATGAAGTACTCCAAGCCATACATTTACTGAAAACTGATGCTGAAAATGAGCTTCGAAGATTCCATGTGGATTTTCCTCGGCCCAGAGGTGATTGTTATGGAAATTTTGTATACACTGTCGTCCAAAATTAGCCTCGTCAGTAAACAAAACGCCATTTAAAAAATTAGGAATTTGAACGATTTGATGAAGAATCCAATGGCAAAAGACTAGGCGCGGAAAAAAGTCTCTAGGTAGTAGAGCTTGCACACGTTGAATATGAAACGGATACAATTGCTGTTCTTTAAGAATTTTAAATACACTGAAGTTGCTTACATTCAATATGTTGGCAATCTTTCGAGTACTCGTTTCAGGTGACTCCGCAATTAACTCGAGAACTGCTTCTTCTAGTTGCACAGTTCGTACTTCTCGAGGGCGCCCGCAGTCAGCTGTCTGTTTCTTAAATGTACCATTTTCGCGCAAACGTTGGTGAAGACGAGCAAATATTGTGTGATGGGGTACCCTACGTTCTGGATGAAACTCAGCATACAATCGTCGAGCTTGCCGACCATTTCCATTACTTCGACCATAGACAAAATGCATGTCTGACATTTCCGCATTTGTATAATTTTCCATCCTTTTCGATAAAAGAAAAATTAATTAGGTACTCATAAAAAACAATGTTATAACAAACTGAAAGCTCAAAAATGAAGGGACGCTAATCGTATTTGACAGGAATGTTGACAGTAGCCTACTTGCGTCGCTACTAGATAATGGATTAAAGAAATGAAAAATACGCATTGAGTTGTTTCATTTTTTGCATAAAAACAGCGCCCTTCACGAAAAAAAGGCATGAGAGACTTTTTGTCGCAAATTGAACGAGACATTCAAAATTGAATTTAAGTTTGGAATATCTCAGTGGCGTACCATTTTTTTCTTTAAAAAAATTGAGATCATTACGCATATGCACGCCAATGATGAACATAAAATTCTTAATTTCATGTCAAAAAATGCGCAATAACTACCTCTTGGAACCTACCAAATTTCATTTGCATAACTCGACCGGTTACAGAGAAATAAATAAATAGTCAGTTTTTAAGAGAAAACTTTAACACCCCGTTACTCGGAAATGAAGCAAGTTAGGACACACGTTTACATGAACTTTTTTTCATGAAATATGACAAAGAATCACCCCCTAAAGTTTGTCGCACTTATTCACTAACACCCTGTATATTATTTCATAAATATTTTTTTGAAAGTAATAAATGTTATTTTTGGAAGGGCAATCAAGAAGTAACCCTGTTTATTGGTTTCAATAATTGATTATGAATAAACAGTATTACTAACTAACAAAATAACTATGTTGCACTTTCTTTTCTACTTGTGTTTTTGACATTATTTTCCCTTCCCACAAAATGTATTCAAAAAAACAATCTTTCAAATGTTTATTTCTTGAAATTGTTACTTGCAATTTCTTTTATTTCTTCTAAGCAATGGGAGGGTTACGTTCCCAATAATTCCTCCCTCGTTACGCCTATGATTCACCTGATTCATTGGGGTCTAAGGAGAACTAATAGATATATCAATTTGAAATTTTGGTGTCAGTTTCAGCTCAATGTGACTTATTTTCCTAGAATATTTCAATACGCTGTTACTTCTGGTCAAACCGAAAGTGTTATCGATTTTTTGTTTAATGGAACACTCTGTTTATTCTTACATGTCCGAATTCTGTGTAGAATTCTAGACTTAATATTAAGATTTTAATTTTTTTTTTGGATTTTTCATAATGAACAGTTTAATCTCCGTATACGCATCAATGAAAGATTATCCTATCAGGTACCCCTAACAGTGTTTCAAAATATTCAACAGGGTGTTCAATATTTTTTTTTTACTTTTAGTAAAAGTATTGATCATCTTAACCCAAGTCTTAGTAATGGACCTAGCTCTATCTATAACTTGTACGATTACATGAACATTTTCAAAGTTTTATAAATATAATTGTTTTTGTTTCAGGTGATCTCATAGGAGATCAATCTGGGAGCCACATCCGGACCCGTCCCGACTCCGGGCGGGTTTTCTCCGGTCATTTCCGCCGCAAAAACGCTTTCTTTGAGAGATTCGTCCTGTGCCGAAGCTTTTTGGAAAATGCCCCACAAAGGTTAGTACGTTTGATTGTGATTGATCCACGATTGGAGTTTTTGGTATATCGATCTATGTGTATTTTAGTGCGAGTCTCTAGCTTGTAATAAATTGACATTTATTGAGATATGACGTTATTCAATTTTTTCCTATATCCCAATTCTAAGTTTTCAGAGAAGGTATAGATATCAAAAAACAAATATAACATAAGTAATCCTTGCGGTGTACAAGATATTATTGGAATTTTTTTTTTATAAAATTTCCCACGAGAGGAGATATGCTGATAATCTAAGAAATCTAAAAAAATTGCTTTCCTTATTGAAGCATTATGGAACAAATTATACTTTCTGGTTAACAATAATGGTATGGTTACCCAGTTCATCAGATTTGAACGAAATTATCTAATTGATCTTTTTCTTATGCGAAATTTATGGAGATTCCACGTATTCTATTGAAATGTCCACGAAACCTGTTGAATCTTGAATAATTCGTCAGTTCATAGTTACAACAAACGATAAATTCCAAACTCCCCATAATTCTCTTCATTTCAATATTTTTATGCATTGATTATAATTTCCCACGACTCATATCCAACCACCAGGAAAAAAGATCTCCAATAAATCCCCACATATCGATGAAATGACGTCGTTCGGGGGACTTCCCGCGGCTTGTGGAGCAGTTCAGACGTTTGTGCTTTTGAGTACCCGGCAGCCACCCTCTTAATAATCACACCCCGTTGCATAATAGCCATCCCTCGATACGGCCACGCTGCACTCTTTAATCAAGCAGCAATTAAATGAAGTTTTTCATTCTCCCTTCCTTGTAATGAACTGGTTAATAAACACGCCACGGTGTGTGGATCGCCTTGTAGGATCGCGTGTGGTTTAAAAAAATCGCAATTTGCTGTATTGAAGAAGAGAACCACGTATTGAATGTTAGATAGGGTGTTTTGTGCTTTGCCGTTTGATTTTTGGTAGCCCAAATTATGATGGAATTGGAATGCTTCTTTGTTTTCCATTCGATAGTTTTATCTTCACGGCCTTATTGTTTTTGCATATACCTTGTTAATCCACTATTGACTTCATCATTTCTCTGAAGATTTTATGGTTTTGTCTGTTTTTCGATACGGTGAGATATTTTGCCAGGGTTTAATCATTTTGACATGCTTTATATTTGCTTCAGATGTATGTATGTATGTATGTAACTTTCCTTTGGACTGACAGCGAATAGCGTCATCTTTTGAACAAATTGAAAAGTTTTCCATCACATGTATCTTCTTACAGGTTTGTCTCAATCATCTAGGTCTAATCGACTGATTACCGTCATTAAAAACGTCAAATCATGCATTTACTTGTCACTTATCTGAGACACACTAACAATCCTCTTTTAATTGATTAGTTTTGCCTTTTTAGTTCATCATTGAAGCACGTTTTTCTTGAACTATATTTATTGATATATTTCTTATAATCTCTTGAATCCTTGCTTTTTTAACCTTTTGGCGGGGGGGGGGGTTTCTTGGGGTTTGGATTCAGTCAGGTCAACTCTCTATACTGTAATATTCCTTTTATGTTTTTGTAATGGTGATATTGTTTGAGACTAAAGTGCTATAATAGCACAATGTGGATGTAATTTACTTATTTATGTTCTTATCTTAATTTTTAATTTGACAAGATTGATAAAGCTCGAAACAATGAGCGAAACGTCTCATAAAAAAATACTAGAGTATAGAGAGTTGACCTGACTGAATCTAAACCCCCAAAAAAAGTATTTTTATTGAGATGTAATTCCTCACGTCGGTCTTCATTATTCTCAAAAATTACTTTGGCTAATTTGTTAATTGTATCTCAAGTATAGGTCAATCAAACTTTTATATAGAGTATTATGTGATATTGCTACAACTTTATTGACTCCAGAGTGAGATGGATACGATGAGATTTATTTTCTAGACCATAATTTTCGTTAGTAAGAGAGTACTTTTTGGAACATAACTTTCTGAAAGATGACTTTCTTATGAGAATCGGTATATTTGGCCACTTGAAATTTAGTAGCTAATAGAATATATTTGAACTAAATACGCCCTATTTTTGTTTCCTGCTAGGAGACGTAGTGCCACCTCGAATTCTGTCTGAAATCCAAATTATGTATATTCATCCATATAAGTCAAATGCAAATTGTCTGCAATGGGAAATTCTTCCTCAATATTTGTGTAGACCATGTCCATCCATTCATTGAGAGTAAATATGGTCTGGGCTCTCCAAATGTCCAGTGTAGTAGCCAAATTTTTTTTTTGAACCCACTAACAATCTAAACCTAGTTTGTCTACCGGTGAATCGATACTGTATTTCAATGTTTATCGTCACTTATCAAAATCAATAGAAGAATTACTTTCCGTTACATCCACCAACTCGTCGTATATCATTGAAAGCACCAATCACCAACCAACGATGCGGAGATCTTATCTCATTCCTCTCTTCAGCTCTTCACGTTTCGGTACGTCCTCAATCCGGCATGTAATGTTAAGGTTAATGCAATTTGAACGCCAAGTGTCGCGAATTTGGAGTTACGAGTCAACAGAGAGACGCCATTTTCACGAGTTCGAAATGGAGCAGAAGACAAGAACGGACTATTGAGGAGAAGGAAGAGACGACGATGTAGAAAGCGAGAGGATAAGATATCCTTCGGGAGCGCGGTGGAGTGCAATACATAAATTGAGAGAAATGAGGTGTGAAGAAGAAGGAGATATATAGACATGCCATATAGATATGATACAAGCACTCACATTTACCATATTGCTAAAAATTTTGATCTTGTTGGTATCAAAAAATACCGAAGCTGGTCGTCCATAAACTTTTTGTTGTTGAAGTCACCAAACACCACAAAATGTACACGAAATAGTGGTGTTTCTTCTATGTGGATAAAATGGATTGATAGCTGTGAAATTCATTGAGCAGTCGTTCGACAAGGTTGTCAATTTTTGAAGAAGACGTGAATCTAGAAGTTTTTCGAGAACAATTTTCAATTGAGATGTATTTGAAAGGATAGAAATCATTTGAAACATGAACAAAACAATGCATTATCATTAAACATTGGCCAATTTTATGATTCGATGTACTGATTCGTTCAAATTATTGGTGTACCTTTCTACAAAAAAATAACTTATCTCAATATGTACGAACTAGAGTCAACACTGAAGCATTAATGTACTGATCAATAAACCATTGTGGGCGCTACTAATCATAGACAATTATGGTGGAAATCAGTGAATGATTCTCAAATGTATGTCATTCAATGTTGTTTAGTTGTGTTCATGCGTTTCAGAAAATTTTTGCTATATGAAGCCACCACTTTTATCATATCAGTATCGAAATTGTTGATCACTTAAAATGTCCTTGAAATTGATTAAGAAGTGCCAGCAACACATATCACTAGGTTCAGAATTTCACCATCAGGTGGCGTTGAGATTTTTGAAATTGTCAATGAAAAATCGAATTTTCTTCCGCTTCACGTAGCGATAGGAAATTGGAGCGAATATAATCCTCAACAACGACTTATACCAGAGACAGTGCGTCGGTAATGCGTACTAGCGCTACTACTACTTTCAAGATAGGATTTAATCTATGTCCTATTTTATGCTCCCTCGAGCATGATTTACTCCGAATTCACACAAGAGGAACTGAATAGACGAGAATCTAAGATTATTCTATACGTTTATCTAACTCGCGGAAATTGGAGGAATTTAAGCTTTGATATATTTTTCGTTTTAGCTGTTACTTGAGATGCTACTAATTTGATTCTCTGGCTGTGTTTGTCGTTGTTCTTTATAGTTGCAAGAAATTAATGCTAATTGCTTCTTTAAATTATTGTTTTACGAAAAATGTCTCCATCAAAATCAACTAGAAAGAATTTTCCTTCTTTCCGAACTGTTTAACAATGTGCATTTTCTTATTCTCTCCGTGCCGATGGTGAAAAACAGATTCGTTACTCCTTGTATATGTGATTCTCAACGCAAAAACGATGTCTGTTTGAAATCAAGTTGTTAGACAATGAGAAAAGTTTCACTATTTACATGATATTGTTCGAAACGTAACATGTCATTACTCAATGACAATTTTATTATCTGGAAAGCATTGTTTTTTGATCGAAAGACTGCCAAATGTTTTTTCCAAACATTTTTCGATGATGGTTCAATATACGGGGTGCTCCTATACAAAAAGTCTCGTGTAGCCGCGACAGGGTAAATTAAACTTTTTCTATATCCCAAAATATTGGTCTGCGCATTTTAATTTATCCAAAACTTAAATTATTTTTATTGATACGAATGATATTACGTATCTGTAGTACTGTTGATCCAAAAATGAATAGTACTTTCCAGTATTTGGATGATGTATCCATTCGATACTTGACTCTTGAGATAACTTTCAAGATAGATTTCAATTTGATGCAATTCAAAGTGTGAGCTTGGTTTCCTTCAAAATAGTTCGATTATGGTGGAATTAGTATTCACATGTTTCTGTTCTTGAATGATATATTGATAAATTTGAATTATTGAGTAAATACAAAAAGGTATGAAATAGTTTCATTGGTCTGGAATTATTATTATATAATAAATTCATTCACCCGACATGTCATACGTTACAACTATGTTGTGAAACGGTTCAGACATTCAGACATTCTATGAATTTTGAAAAATCCTGATCACTATACACCATTCCCTATCGGAATCTGTAATGAGGTATTGTTTTGCCGGCTGGGGTGGTACTTTCAACAATTTCTTCAATAGGTATCATTCAAACAACTCACACAATCTTGAAAATATTGTTCGAAAAACTTAAACTGTTCTCTATCGAATGTCTGTGTAAGGAAACGCAATTACTGAAAACTTGAGACCTCTATATCCATCAATGTTAAACTTGGGTGTACATAAACAAATCCACACTCCGATCTACAAACAAAGAAAAACAGACAAGATTCGTAACTAATTAATCCATTAACCTACCAGCATTTAAAAAAAGTCACACACAGAGATGAATTTTCCATCATGGTCCAAAATTATTCAATCTCCTGTCAGCCAGTAGGTATGAGAAATATTTCCAATCTCAATACATTTCAAAAATCAATCAAAATATTCATTAGGATCAATACCAATTTTTTTTTGGCTGAACATAAATAACTTTCAGCAAACTCTCCACTTTTTCCTCCATTTATTTTATTTTTATTCTTTTTTCATCATTCTCAATATTTACATATCAGCTAATTTATCAAATGTATGTAGATGTGTGTATGTGTCTGTGTGTGAATGGATGGATATATGCTGCCATCATTAACATATCACCTATGAATACCCTGAAGTACTACTGTAACTTAGGTGCATTCATCCTCACACGAAGGGTGATAATGTATATAAACAGTTGTATAAACTATGAATTATGAATAAAAAACTTTACATTATGATAACAGTATATAAGAAAGTTTAGGTATTCCTTCGCTATGGAAATTTCAATTCATCACATTCTACATCGAACAAATATGTCATTCAATATTTTTTCGGCATTCTGGGTCATAACAATACCCGTTAATATAAAATCAGTGGAGACATTCTTTCAACTTCTTGTTCGTCGATACTTCCAATGCAATTCCACCTTCCCAATTCTCCAAATCCCTATCCATTGTGATGGCAAATTGAGATAATATGGCACATCTCATGGGCATATGCATTCAATAGTTGCAGAGCAACTTACTAACTTCGAAAGCCCCTATCCACCCCCATTATGCGCTGCATGGAGAATACTCCAGACCACTATTCACTAATGTATTATCAGATTATAACGCACTTAATCGTTGTTAGAGCTGCTACTGCTGCTGCTTTCGAATACCAGCAAATCCTCTTAGCCTGGAAGGGAATTCGAGGATGTACTTCTGAAGAATGTTTCAAGTTTTGGTACTTTAAACAAAGTAATTCAACGTAGTAAGGGTATTTTTTTCATAAAGGTTCAATTTCAGGTAGATTTATAGAATTCTTCAAGTACAGGGATGTTAGAGTTATATGCAATTTGCTACTTCCACAGAGTGCTTGGGCAATCAAATAAAGATATCCTTCGGTCACAAAATGAGTTACACAATACGAAACACGACTGACGAGATCTGATGGGTCGAAATAATCTAATCATCAAAAAATTATTCATATATTATTTTATTGATCGAATTCCAATTTCACTTTTCGAGATCATCGATTTCAGTGTTCCTCCCTCATCAAGAGTTCTTGATGTTTCCATTCGGATGAAATTCTAAAGTATAATGTTATGAGTAAATATCATCACATTTTTGGTTGAAGCGAATCTACAAGGGATATAAATATCATATCATTCTGTAGAAAAAAAGGATAATAATCTTCACATATTTTCGAAATTTAATTACTTCAAAATTTTGTCGGGTAGCTGTGTATCTATACAGTGAGGACCAAGAGTCCGTCGCCCCCCTGTAACTTCTTTATTCTACATATTACAAAAAAAATGTTGAATACATAAGTTGTAGGGTTTCATTCGATCTCCTCAATGGTTTGAGTTTCATTTATACAGAGTGTCTCAAATAAACACGGTGATTTGGAAGTTAATTTTTTTAAATGGGACACCCTATATTTCATTGCATTTTTACATTCCACGTTGAATTCTGAACAAGTTTTATGGACGGTTTTCTATCAAAAAAGTTAATAGTTTTGGACTTATGAACACTTGTAAATAATTATTTCGTCTACTTTTGGGCCAGTTCAATGAGAAAATCGTAACAAATGGATCACAATGTATTCCACTTCCCTATCCTAACTTTTTGAAAGCTATCCAATGTTGCAAACTGCTGATGGCACCATGTGTAACTTACCTCGTCGTACCATTTTACAATTGTTAGAGTTGTTGAATCTCACGAAAAACTAGTACAAATGAAGTTGAAACATTTTATTAACAAATAAGGTAGTCCATAAATACAGATAAAAGAAGTTACAGGGGGGCGACGAACTTTTGGTCCTCACTGTATACTTCTCATTGGTTTTGTAAAGTTTTATAATTTGGTTGAGAACGTTATTTCAATATTGTGTCGGGCAATTATGTGGTTGTGTATTTCGATTATTCTTTTTTTTTTGTTGAGCTATGTAATTTTGTTGAAAATGTAATGGACGAGAATGTCAATTATTAATTATTATAGCAATATATTGACTTGTAATTAGGTTTTCTCCGGCTAGACAATAAATATTTTATTTTATTTTTAAATATCAATCTGAATTTTCGAAGTTGAATTGGACCTTTGAAGTATGTTGAAAAATATTTCTACATTCTGCGAACTAGAATTCGATATGTGATAGCAATTTCTCAAGAGAACCAAATCAAACATTCGTAGACGGTAAAACCAAAACTGCATGTAATTCTCAACTTGTCACAATCATTCCGATACATTCTCAATTGGATTTCATCGTAGGAACATTCCTTGATTGATTTCATTACGAAGCAAATCACACTCGATAATAGCTCCAAAACGTCGATATTTCCATGTAGTGATACTCCAACAGGTTTCTTTTTTCCAGAAGAGGATCTCATGCATCACACGATGGGCCAGAACACGATCTTCGGATGTTCGTCGGCCGGACACAGTGGCATCAATCAGCTCGGCGGTGTCTACGTGAACGGCAGGCCGTTACCGGACTCGACCCGCCAAAAAATCGTCGAGCTCGCGCACAGCGGTGCCAGACCGTGCGATATTTCACGGATTCTCCAAGTTTCCAACGGTTGCGTGTCGAAAATCTTGGGCAGGTAATAGTTGGACAACACCATCTTCTTATGTTTGGCTGATTTTAGTTATGATTGCAGGTATTATGAGACGGGGTCCATCAAGCCTAGAGCTATTGGTGGATCCAAACCGAGGGTGGCGACTACTCCGGTGGTAAACAAGATTGCTGATTTCAAAAGGGAGTGCCCGTCGATTTTCGCTTGGGAAATTCGGGATAGGTTGCTGTCCGAAGGTGTTTGCAACAACGATAATATCCCTAGTGTAAGTAATATTTTTTTATGAACATGATGCTTTGATATTGGAAGTTTTCCGATTGGTAGGTCGCCATGAACTTGAAATACATGACCGTTCAAGCACGAAGAGGCTTAAGTTTTAGCACTAGTTAATATGCAATAAAAATCGTATGCGCAGTTTGAAAAGTATAAAGCAAACAACGATTCCTTCATTATCTCATACCATTTGCACCCAAAACTTTTCTCTTTCTATGTTTGCCTATCTGTTGTGTTTGATGTTTATATTTTCCAAATCCAGAGATTTAATTTTTTTTTCAAACTGCGACTAACTCGATTCTCGGGAGGATGATGGGAGAATGTCAGGACAATTTTCAACAAATCCATGAATTCATCTCTCTAGTCGCTAACGATTTGGAAACACGCTGATACGCTCAACTGTTCGTCATGTGAATCAGTGATTTTCAAGTTGGAATTCCACAATTCCAAATTGATTACATAACTTCTTTTAATCACTGCATTTTTCTTGTATTTACAAATTTTCCTCGACATGATTTTGGCGTCAATAATCAGAAATTGTGTTGTTATTGATCGTTGTGAAGTGTTGCCAACTCATTTGGTGCTGAAGTTGGTTTTTTTCATTGATACTTGAATGAATATGATCGATGATCAAGTAATTATCATGTTACAAAAATATAATAGAATAATTGCCTAACATTGATTACCTAGGAGTTAGTGCTACTACTAATTAGAAAAAATCTGTTTTTTTCTTTAACAGGTTTAAGTTTATTTACAAGTATGTTAGTAATAGATATCGACACCAATTAGTGATTTTTCCCTGCTATTTTTACCGCTCTACGAGTCGAGTAATCCGATTTCTAACCTATTTCGTGTTAAGGTGATTTGAATATTCATAAAATGTGATAACTTAGAAATGCATGTTCGAACAAATGGTATATTTATGAGCAGCAATTACCTTCGTCTTACAGTAATTCTGAAGTAAATACTGAAGGAAAACTTCTGGGGAAAGAAACCATTTCATGGAAACAGCATGTATGAGCAACGTTGCCAAATTTTGGTACTCATCTTTGTACGATTGATTATAATGTGGTATTAGTTTCCGACTTCTCAAGGAACCAGCCGAATCAAATGAATAAATCTACGATGGATTATTCCGAGTTATATTGAGTTCAGTGTCTCGAATTGTGTGATTATCTCGAGTTGAAAGCAAATTCTTCTTTTCAATTCTTGATTTTGGACGACATAATCAAAAATTCTTTCAATAATCATATCAGCTACATCGGCTAAGAAATTTTCATACTACGTTTACTGAAAATTTTATTGAGAAAACCCTTTTCAAAAAATTGAAGAATAAAACGCAAAAACAACAATTTCCGAATTGTCATCTGATAAAATATGCTGAAAACAGTCGGAATGATTTGTGAAAGAAATAATCATATTATGAAATTTCATACAAAGCCTCCTCGTTAATTCGGTCATGTAATGATTAATTTCTCTGTGAAAGTGTCAAGGTCCGAATTCAGATAAAAAAGTCAGATGATCGATATTGATATCATGTTCATTTCAATCTGAAGATTCTACCGATTGTTCCATCATAGTATACTACAAATTTCATTTCCTCTGCTCCTAATTATATTCTCTAATCTTGCCGAGCGCTTTTCATGAATCAGTGGAAACCATTACAGTTTCCATCCAATGAATTCGGTATACCAGATAACTGTAAAAGCGCGTGCGTTAAATTTTCATCGATATAAAGTACGATAGGCAGAATGCGTGAGGATACCAAACAAGGCAGGCTCTGGAATTTCCAGCGCCTTCTATATCGTGGATTAAAAGAGGGCTCGCAAAGATAGTAGAGAAAATGGCGGAGTTCCGGTTCGCCATTGGACAGATGGGCCTGCCTCATTTGTTTTTATGATAATAGAGGTGATATGCCCTATTTAGGACCAGGTGCCCATTGGCGTTTATAGTCTGGGCCGAAGATAGGGGTTATTATTTGCTATGATGATGGGACAGATGAGATTTCTGTAGGGTAACGTAGACAGTACCTATCCAATTAGATTGGAAATGATAATGTGCTGGTTGAAACTATCATCATTCAGATTCTTTACTTGATATACAAAGAACTTCATGAATGGCATTCTATTAGATATCCAATAGATGTTCATATTGAAAAAAAATACGCTGACACCAGATCATAACTTCAGGATTTGAAAGAAATATTCGTAAAAACTTTGTATAGCTTCAAAAACTTCATTACCTAATTGATCGTTGTTTTTCACTTGAAAAGCTGGACTGTTCATGAATAAATACGATTTCTTGAAAGTCCCTCTTAGAAACGAGAAATTTCATTCGATATCAAATGCCTAATCATTTTGTTTTTTTTTGTGACATTTTGGATTCCAAAACCAAGAAATAGTAGTATAATGAAACTGAATTCAAAATGTGTCACGTGTTACGTATATTCAAATCTCCTTGAGTTTCTACATTCTACAATGTATACACTATCCAGATCATAATATTACAAGAAAAGCATGACCTCAAATCTATACCCTCAAACTCTCAAAAACAAAATGAAACTTCCGGTCTCTGTTTAAAATGTTTCAAAAACATCCCAGTTGTTATAACGCTGTGCGAAAATATTTACGGAAAATAAAATTACTGCGAATATGAAGAGGGGAAAATTGGTGTGGAGATATTTTGGGGATGCGTTGCCAGGGCGACGGCTGGTAAAATGGAGGGTGCGTTCAGAGGAATGCGGGGATTACAAAAATGGAAACAGATTAAGGAAAATGGTGGCTGTTTCGTCCTGATAGTCGTACTAGTGAAAAGGAGCACACGAATCAATAACTCAGTTAGTAATTTGTACTTTCAGAGTATTCTGGTGATATAATTTGATGAATATCAAAGACAATTTGTTTCATATTCATCTTCTTATTTGGTTTTTGACCACCTGTCATGATTACTCTTTCTAAGCCAATAAAAATGATCTGTATTGGTGTCATTCATATTGTTACTCATATAGACCAATTTTGTTTGGTTTAGAATTTTTGATTACTGAATCATCAGTTGGAGCTCTGCTATTAGAAAATCCTCTTGAGGGAGTATAAGAAGCCTTTGGGGTTTTTATATGTGCCCACAAATACAGAAAAATTAGTATTCGTCTGGACTTCAATTATTGGTGATAATGAATATAATTGGATGATTTTTGGGTAGTGCCATTTTTGCTGATTGCTTTACTTTACCAATTTCTTATAATTGCAATATGGAATATTGCCAATAATTGAATGAGAAAAATGGTTGTTCCACCTAGGATAACTAATACTAATGATGGATTATCATTTTCAAGGACTATTGAATCGCAAAATTTCAATTGACATAAAAAATTTGAAGAGAATTCATAACACAAATTCACTCGAGAGTAGTGAATTGAATTTTCTTTATAAAAGTGACATATTCTTATCCTCTGATCATATAAAAAATAATCAGGCATTTCTGCTCCGCCTAGGAACCAATAATGTATGTAACCCATGAAATCTGTATTGATTTTGCTATAATCATTATTTTTCATATGCCTTGTTACAGAAATATAATCTTGGAATCTTGGGATCTCAGTGGTTCATATAACTGGCATGATAAAAATTTCAAAAATTGATTATCTTTTTGAAAACGATAATTTTTTTCTACAATATACATTTTTGTACTTAGAAGATGAAACTACCCAATTTATTTTTGTATCTGCAGCATACGGTGTATCAGGATTTCGAGTCTAACATAAAACTCACTGAAATTTAAATGGATTTAACAAAGGAACAGGAAATCCTTATTAGCTTCCATAATATTGACCTGTTAATTCTTGATGATTTATATCAATAACTTCAAAATCAATCAAAGAAAGACTCTGTAGAAACCACAGGTCAAATTTCAGGTTCTGTCTGGCATTTCTGCTCCGCCTAGGAACCAATTCCATTGAGATGTCAAACTTTATGTGTGCTCCATTCACAATACTCCAACCAGTGTATCGCCATAGCTCGTAAAAATCGCTCTTCGAACGGCTCCTATCCTAGAACAATATATCTGCTATCTCGAAATACATAA
Organism: Plagiodera versicolora; assembly: GCA_037013635.1. NCBI lineage: Eukaryota > Metazoa > Arthropoda > Insecta > Coleoptera > Chrysomelidae > Plagiodera > Plagiodera versicolora. The sequence continues at coordinate 1,704,647 of CM072978.1, forward strand.
ACCAAAAGTTAGTTTCACCCGTTTTCATCGAGATCGTGTACGATCGGTTCGATATGGGATGGTCGACGATTCCGCTAGCGCCGAAACGACCCCATTCACAGGCATTTTCCTCCTTACATTGGCATTTCCTCTTCACATTCGATTGCACAGCGATTGTTTGACCTATCATTCTGCTACTCCACCGTTTCCCACTGGTGTCGAGGAGCGTTCCGTTCACTCCCACTGTCACTTGAAGAGAATTTGTTTGGAGATGTGGTTCTCTAACAAGGGCGACGTCAAGGTGAAATTTTTTCGATTGTTGACTCTCAGCTAGACGGACAACATCACTTCTCTTCAACCAAGTCTTGGTCTGGTTCTTAATTTCGAGTGAAGTTCCAAACCCTTTTTTCGCATCGTGGACCATATTTCAATGCGAAACTTCTGATAGTTTTTTTTTTTATTTTGAAAGTTTCCAGGAGAAACGGATACTTCGTCTTCGGTTTCGGAAGGAATCTATGATAGTGAAAATGAAAACAATAAAACATATTCCTGTTGAACATGACATACACAGTTCAAGAAGCATAGATGAATTTTTTGTTCAGACTAGCCATATAAATAATTTGTCTCTGAAACTGAAAAAAAACGGCATATTCAATCAGAATCATAGTGACCAAGCAATCATTGAAAATAATGAGGTTGATTTATTTTATGAGGAAAATATCTGAAGGAGAAAAGTGTTTTTTATACACTGAAACTTCAATCATTGAGAATGATACAAAACTGTACGAACAGTACAAAGATACAACATTTCAATTTTCTCATCCATGAAATCAGGAAAAACTTATACAACTTGAAATCATAGCCACTGAAACATTATCTGGGCAGAAGAGTTTTATTTTTTTTTAACTTGAAACCTGATTTTCTTTTTTGACACTGTTTCGTGTTATGTACCTACGGAATTGTATTCGAACAAATATTATCATTTTCATTCTTTTACATAATCAAGACAGGCAAAACGCTATTCTCATTCTACTAATTCGTCAAGTGACAACATCATAGCCAATTACAGAAGATATCGCTGGCCCTCTCTCAAACCTTTTGTGAAGAAATTGTACTTCTCTCTGAATTTTCAGGCTATTCCTCTCACTCATTAAATTAAAATATCGTTGGTTTCAAACCGTTCGCAATTTCATGCTACAATAAACTTTATAACCTGCACTCGTTCTAAATTTAAAAACAACATAACAAATAAAAAGCATATGAAACAGTTATAAAATGGAAAAATGAGACAAACAACCGTATAAAAATGTGACATGTATTTCATACAAAAAAATCCGAGCTGAAACATGCAATATACGCCTTTGTTTTCTAAACACCACAGGAATTAAGTATGACATACTTCTTTCTGTGACCGCTCACGCTTATGATTTGTGAATTATGTACCTTATAGTTTTACCGTGGATACTAACAAGATTATAATAGAATACATGCATCCAGAAGTGGTCGAATGAGGATTCAGTACACCAATAGGCATTTACTATAAGTATTCCCATACTGTTTACTTCTATTATAATATAATGCCCCCTCACAAGAGGATGCATCTTATCCGTGTAGTTTTCAAGAGGTTGTCGATGAATAAAATATTCTAGTAGAAAATTATTTCATTTTTCACGCCACATCAATTCGGTGCTTATCGTCATCTGGTCTTTACATTCGCATCAATCCACTTTCATTTTATACAGCTTTGAGAGGTGTTAAGTTTTCGATATCATTATACTCCCTTGTTGGATGTATTCGAGCTTCTACACACATCGAAACCTTTCAAGTACCCCAAACAGTAGCGATTACTAGATTTCGTTACTGAAAACTATTTATTCGCTATGAGATATTGCTACCGTAGATGTAATGCTTCTATTCAAGGGATTAGAATTATTCAGATGATAGGGGAGGAATTGATACATGAGGTATACAATATAACATAGTTGAAGTTAGTGTATTTTCTTTTATCTTATAAATTGAGGAATTCTGTTGAATGCAAACTTTCATTCTTGAATGTATTCATAAAATATCGTGAAATGATGAAACCATACGGATTTATTTGAAAAAATTATACAGAAAAAATGGTGGTGCATCTGCTCATTTTGCAAAATAATCAGATAAAAACTTTTTAATTCTTATTCCGATGTTGCCCATATGGGACAGGCCAAAAATCAACACAAATCTTATAGACCCACCGTGTGTCATCAAATTGTAAGACAAAATTATTATAGATAAAAATAATTTCTATCGAATAGTTGGTATCTCTATCTCCCATTTCCACAATTACCAGGGAACGAAGATATTTTCAATAGCAGTAAGACTATCGAACTATTGATCACTATGAGGTGTTCGAAGAAAAATTACCCTAAAAATTTCGAATGAAACTCAACTCTCCAGGCATCAGTTTTATGATGATTTTGTGCCTCAAATAAAAAAACAATTTTATAAAAGTTACACCCAAACTTGCTAACAATATACAGCCCCCGAGGGAATATTGGGTTTTATTTACAGATCTAAATTTGATTTAGATAGTTACATAATAAGGATCACGATCTTTGATTTCGCTCAATGTTGTATCAATGTATCCTTAGCATACAGTGTAAATACTGTTAATACAACGGTCTTGGTTTGTTCAACATCTCACTATTCGTATCCTCAGGCCTGTGTTTAGACAAGATGTCGTATGTCACCGCTTCACAAACTCTATTAGTGACGAGAAGCAGCTTTTGTTTACTGTGTTACGAGATATTCTCCCAGGTAGATCGAGTGAGATAGAGAGGGCGAGAGAGAGTGAGAGAGATAGAGAGAAATTGCCAGGGACGGATTATTGAATTACCTCTGCAATTCTGGAAAGTATTCGCAAGACCAGTAAATTGTTGTAATTGCTGATGGAATTCCTCCGTTTCAAGAATAACCTCTTGCTTGATAAACAGTGTGTCATGGATTTGAGAGATGATGTTCATTTTTATTCAGCTGATAAATTTGCTGGCTACTCTTCATATTATATACCTTGAAAAGTATGCACATTAAGGATCATGTGGAAGAGAAGGATTCAATTGACATAATTAGACAGTGTACTCTTGAAAATAGCAACCAGTAAGCAGGGAACAGAGAGAAGGTATAAAAAATAGCGACATTGCTATCAGCAAAAGCTGATGAGAAATTGTTCTCATGCAGTAAATTCGCCACTGATTATTCTTCAGTAGCATGAATTTTCAACACTTTCAGGCACTTTACGTTTCTGGTTTTTCGAAAAGTCCTTCGAAGAAGCACTTAACGATTTTCGAAATACAGTTGATTTACTATGAATTATACAATATAAGAATGAAAATAATGTATGTACCCCATGAAATCTGTATTGATTTTGCTATAATCATTATTTTTCATATGCCTTGTTGCAGAAATATAATCTTGGAATCTCAGTGATTCATATAACTGGCATGATAAAAATTTAAAAAATTGATTATCTTTTTGAAAACGATAATTTTTTTCTACAATATACATTTTTGTACTTAGAAGATAAAACTACCCAATTTATTTTTGTATCTGCAGCATACGGTGTATCAGGATTTCGAGTCTAACATAAAACTCACTGAAATTTAAATGGATTCAACAAAGGAACAGGAAATCATTACTAGCTTCCATAATATTGACCTGTTAATTCTTGATGATTTATATCAATAACTTCAAAATCAATCGAAGAAAGACTCTGTAGAAACCACAGGTCATCTCAAATTTCAGGTTCTGAATGAAGAATGAAATATATTTCGATATAAAAAATGTTTTTCAATGTTTACAATTTCCTTTTATAGTGAATCTAAGCATTGATTCATTTGGAATACAATCCTTTGTTGTATGAAAGCTGCCACAACTCACAACAAACTTCTCCCCCTAGTCCGGTCCTGTTCGTGAGGATCTAGTTCACTTCACAATAGATCTCAACAATATAACATTTCTATTGACATTGTAGAGGAATTTATCAAAATGATACTCGAGGACGATAATAGGCTATTTTCGAAACATATTGCGACAAATGCTTCTGTCGACACTACAAAAAAGATTTATGCATGTTCTCGAGTATTTCTATAAGGCCACTTTTGTACATGAAATTGCATTCAATTTGGTCAAAGGAACCGATTTAAGAACGTTATACGCTCTGGCTTATACGAGAATGGCGTTTCTGTGACAATTTATGTTTTTGGGTCTTTTTCAAAGGGATCTTGTGAATGAAAAGGTATGGTCGAATATATCGATGTATACTCGAAAAACATAATGTAGCTCTACAGTATAAGTATAACTGATGATTTATTTTCATCTGATGGTTACTGGATTTGATGTCATTCAGCATGTTTTGACGAGTTTTCATGATTAATTTCGAGATTTTATGTATTCAATATAATTCGATATCTAGCTCATGATATGGAAAACTAATGAATGACTTTTATATACGAATTGCTATTACATTGAATAGAACATGATTATGTGCTGCTTTCAAAAATACATACAGGATGTCTTTATTATAGCATAACCAAAAGTTCTGAACAAAATATCCATGACCATAATTATGACAAACATATGTTTTCTGCGAAAGCGATTTAGGTAATTTAGAAAACACCACAGGAAATTATATCGAAATTCTGATGATATACAAGAATATGAAAAAACATTTCAACGCTAAGGTGGGAGTAAAAATAACGATAACATTATTTTTGATATACAAATTGTGTTAATTGAACTAAAAAATTCACCATAAAAATAGTTATCATCGAAATCGTTATATTCAATATTCATTGATGTTTTCCGATTTATGAGGTCATAAAAATGGAAATAAGTGTTTCGTAGAACAGTTATCCAGGCATTTTTTTGGCATGCTCTGAAATGGAAATAAGATAGATACTTTTTTGGTCGAAACTATTCTGAAATAATTGAAAGTGATCGAACAAAATGTAGTTCATATGAGATCCTGAAACTTTCGCGAAAAATAATTTCACTGGCTCATTCAGTTCCATCTCACTTTATGGAAATGATTGATTGATCTGAAAGATACACAAGGTATCCAGAAATTCTTCTGCCAAACATATAGTACTAAAGATTATTTTATGTCGATTTAACTTAATAATGCTTCCTAAGGTTCAGCCTTTAGAAGAAGACATCTTGAAAGATTTTTTAATTTTTCAAAGATGCTGTGAATTCCAAACTTTGTATAGCCTTCAAACAGTTACGAACCTGCCATTGTTTTCCACTTGTTTTTGTATCTGACACCAAACTTGAGAGATTGAAGAAGCTGTATTTTCGAGAAAAATTAATTTAAACTACCTATTATAACATTATCTCAATATCAAGATGGCTTTGAGAAATGAACAAAATTACTAATAATGATGATAGAAGTCGTGAGCATTCATTGCTCAAGGGTATATAAATATTTAACAGCAGAGTTTCTGGGCACCCTGTATAAGAAATCTTGCACTCCACAGAAGATTCAACTGTACTGCAAGTTGTTCTCCTCCCCAAAAAAGTGAACATTTGATTGATCCAAATTCCCTTGGATTCCACCAAGTTTCAGATTGTTTTCTAGACGTTAGTGCTAGTCAATATTTGTATATACGGGGATGACGCTCTAAATTATGCGAATTGCGTCCACGAGGGTTACCGAAGAGTTGGAAAATTGCGCCTGTTAGTGACGTGCACAGTGACGAGGTGTTCTGCTTCCAGTTGGATAACCGCGAAGAATAAAGGAATAATAGCATCTAGGGATAGGGATAAGCCAGTTAGGCGGGGTGTTAGTGGTGCGTGAGTTGCACCGGATTGCATCTGGCGTGGGCATTGTTTGTTGACGCGACTTTCCCACAAATTTGCTACGAAATAAGCGGGACACTTTTGTAGCTAATTTTATTAAATTCATCCCAGTCATTGTCGGTTGATGTAAGCCAATTATTATGTTGATAGTGTCGCTCCAATTTCCCTGTATTTGGCTTCATTATTCTTTGGTGAAATTCAAATGGGCTCAAGATGTCAATGAATGATCGAAAGTAACGTTAAAAAATTCACAAATTCATAGTAATTTGATGTTGGTTTCCACAATCTTTCCTACATTAGAATTAGACGAGTGCGCAGGGAATCTCTGTCAACTAATAATAAGCTTTCCTGCGAATGTCAAATTCTTGCGACCAGGTCTAGCTCTCAATATCCGACGTGAAATCCATATATGGAATAATTCAGAAGAATTAACAAAGGAGCGTTGGATGAAATGCACCCGAACACATAACGTCACTATCACTGTTGAATTATTCCTTATTTCATTCGAAATGTGTTCAAAATACAAAAAGTCTGCCCTGCCTGAAGTGTCAATTGCTCACGAGTAGACATATTCAATTACAGGACACAAAGTGCTAAGCTAGATAAGTGTATCTGTAGTATTCAACCTGCGTCTCTAATAATAGTCAAATTGAAGGTGGGGAACCCACATATTGGCCTCTAATTTGGGCTCCTTATGCACCCACCAATGCTAGTTTTGTGTAGTTTAAAAACATCCTCTCAATATTTAAACTTCCTTCTAGAATTTCCTCTTGATATTATTCAAAATACATTTCGGCCAATCAAAATAATGTACATAACTATATTACTAATTATTCCATTCTTATGGATATATGAAGATTATTCAGATAAACATCTTAGATATAATCAAAATCATCATAACTAATGATCTGTATTTTGGAATTTTCTTCTGAGATTCGATCTCTATTCGTCTATATAATATTCTACTGTTAGTATAATCCACGATCATATACACAGGTCTGGCAACTCGTATGGGGGGGGGGGTGGCCCAAACATTGAGGAAATTTTTGTGGTTCTCATGTTTCATTTTTGAGCCAATCACAAATCAGATCCGATCAGCTTTTTGAAAGTAGGAATGATCTTTATTTACTCGAGAGAATTTTGCAAGATATAATATTTCTGTCATTGATTTTGATCACTATTCAAGTCCTAAGCGTTTGTTTCGTTTACAATACGAACTGTCAAAGATTAATCACGTGATTATACCCCTAAATACCTCCTAGCGGATAATTATGGCAACTTTCTTTCAAAAATGGTGCCACACCTCACCACTCCAAAAATGCCGTAGATTCCAGACATGTGTATATGATCGTGGTAACGTACCACAAGAGACAAATGTCAGCTGCCATTAATTGAATCCATACGCATAGATTTTACTTCCTCGGACTGCCTAATTTTATAAAAATAAACCACTTCTGCTATTTTCAATAGGATACGGTGACAGTGAAATTTTCCTGAATATTCTATTTCTCTCAAAAATTAAACTCCTCATTGGATCTTTTTATTTCCATTGAATTTCATTTGGATTAATCAATGTTTCGTTGGAGCGTATATATTAAAATTCATAGCTGATTTACAATACGTTGAATAAATGATGAACTGAAAATCATCATCGCATAAATTCTTCACCAGTGCACTCCCCACTCCAACAAAACCACAGTCGACCAAGTCGATTCGAAATTCGAAACGAAGCGGGAAGAAATGTAACGTAAAATGTAATTCAATTTCTCGGTATGAAATTGTTCAATTTCTGAAACCACAGTGATTTCCATTACGGTAGACCGAATTTGATTCCTCCAGCGTATCCGGGGACAATGCTATCTTGATGATAATCACTACTTTCGAGCCATTTTAAATTCTGGAAATTAAAGCAGGAAGTTTGAACGTCGATTTGGAACGAGTGACAGGGGCAAATATCGATGTGGGATCGAATATGCCATTGAGGCTCGTGATTAGGGAGAACCGAGTTCATTGAAATGTGTGGAATCGATCAATATTTCTGTTATTAATAATAATAATAATAATAATAATAATAATAATAATAATTTTATTCGTCACTGAAAATTTTTTACATACACATACAGAAAAATATATACATGCAAGAAACTTATTGGACTAGTCAAAAAGAGAACATTCAGATATACAATAGAAGCAAAAAAAATATAAAAAAATATATAAATACCCAAAAGATTGAGCGTCTAAAAACTTAAACTTTTGAATGGAGTCATCGCAAATTTAAAACAGCTTTGAGGCAATCACAAAGGTTATAAGTCCATTCGGATTATGAATTGAGGAATTGCCTACATATTTCGGTGAATTTTGATGAAAATTTTATAGAAACTCAATATGATTCGTCTTCAACAGAATTCACTGAGCGAGTGTTGAATCTACCGTTCTCATAATGAGCAACTGAGAATTTTCTTCGGCTATTTCACGATGGAGAGTGGCCAAAGATTCTTTGCAGCCCTCCTGCGACTCTTCAGTTTCCCCAATCCACCTCCGACTATTTCACATATGACCGAACTCGAATAGTCCAACACGCTTTGGTGATCCCATTGAAAAAACTACCCCTCGCGCCTCCTTTTCTACCCTATATTTTATCCTGTTCCCTCAACATACAACCGCACCGATTTCTTTTTATCTTGTCTGAATCGAAAAGTTCAAATGACAGAGGCGTAGCTCAAACAAATTACGCGAGGATTCAAGTATCTAAAAGTTGTTTCGATCAGAAGGGTATATTAAGATTCACCAAAATAATTTTTTACATAAGATACAATAATTTCATTGGTGTTAGCGCAATGTAAGAAAGTTAAGTTGAGTATATCATCCAAATTCTTTCGGAAACTGTTTTCGATTCATCAAATATACTTATACAGCAAAATTGAATAACTGTAAAATAATTTGACAATTGAAAAATTTTATTGGCGGACCAAAGATAGCTCTCTGAAGAAATTTGGCATCATTGTGAAGTTACTGTGAAGTGTTGTCATAATTACTGGTGCCTAAACGTTTCCAGCTATGTCTCAAACACAGTTCAGTGGTTAGATAAATATTTCTTTTCTCACACTAATGTTATTGAGAGATAACCAAATCTGTCAGAACTATCTTAAAAAATATACCATACCTATACTTGTGTATGCAATTAAAATAGTTGCCAGGAAGATTCTTGAGTTGATTACAATAATTAACAACAGAAATATGGATTTGATATATCTTAGGAATGTTTCGGTATTCATCAGTTTCAATTGAGCTGATGGAGTTTGTGCAAATAACCCTTACAAACATATATATTCATTTCGTGTTGTAAAATGTTGGTAACCCTAAATGATACGTCACTGTCAATTGACGTTGGAATACGTATGTAAAACGTGGTTGTGTTAAATCAGATATCACTTTTTGGGATCTGAAATGTCAGAAGCAGACCGACTTTGTGACATGTGGCTTGCGGCTTCAACAATACCGCGTGCATTTTCGTTAATTTCATTAGTGTAATTGGCGGACTCGCTTTAAAAACTGCAATCATACGGTCGCTGCTCGCATTGTGGACATGCGGAATATTTTATATCGCGGCTAGTTGAATTTGAATATTTAGAGAATGCCTCTCAATGAGACGATGATTCGGAATTATATGCGGATGACGGGTAATAGTCTTTTGCCTCGTTTCATATTAGTACAGCATGATGATTTTTCGAATTTGACAAGAAGTCACTGTGACAATCATTGAATACATCGAAAAGGTTGAAATATTCTATAATAATTCTACAAAAACAACAAAAATATAGAATACATAATATTTTAATCAAGATTAAGATAAATTGTCCAGAATTTGTAGTATAGTTTTTCGATTCTAATGCTTTTTGGATTGATTCATTTCCGGTTTACCTGATGCCATCGAATGTGGTTTCATTTCAATATTTTTCAAAATTAAAAAATAGTAGTCCTTGTATTATTTATGTCATCATTCAAAATGTGAGGTTATGATCTTCGGAATTGGAGAAAGGGATTATGATTCTATGGGTATGAGTTATTTGGAAGTTATGAAACGAGTGAAATATTTCAGGTGTTCTATTTGAAATTGAAATATATCCTGTAGTATTGAATGCAATTGAAAACAGTTAAAAACATCGAATAACTATCAGAAACTCACACATACTCGTACTTCTACGTACTTCTACGCCTTCGCCATTTTTAATACTGTTTAAGCATCACATATTTGATATTGACGATATTTTCTATTGCAGGTGTCCTCCATCAATCGCGTACTCCGGAATTTAGCCTCGCAAAAAGAACAACAAGCGTCTGCCCAAAATGAGTCTGTTTACGATAAACTCCGAATGTTCAATGGCCAAACTCCTGGTTGGGCTTGGTATCCGGGGACCCCAACAGGTCCCCATCTAGGATTGCCTCCAACGCCTCTTACCAGTCAGATTTCGAGAGACGATCTACAAAAAAGAGGTAAGACATTGATTTTTTTTTTAATTTCATCATTCTCTCAAAGTTGTAAAAAAAATCTCCACTTGCACAAACTTGTGCAGGGTAATGAAGAGTTGGGCCTTAAAGTTCATTGTGGAATCCGGACTCTGGGGAGAACGGATATTTTGGTAGGGCGAATACCGTGAAGTCGACTTTTTTTGATGGGGAATGTGTTTTTCTGTGGTGGGATTCGAACCACTGATATATCCGCCATTGAAATCAATGAATCGATAGCAATACTATCAAAAACCAATACTATAGAAGGATTCATAATGTTCGACTGGGGATTATTTCACTATAAAAAAATAATGATGATATTGAAGAATATATTCTATTGATTTTTTGACCTCAAATGAACAACTGAATTCGATGTCGTTATATACAGTATGTTATCTAGACAACTTCTGAAAACATATTATTTATATTCAAAGAATTTTAAGGGAGCTGTCTATATTTGTTATCACTATTATTATTATTAATTCAATATAATGCAAACAAATATACAATCGTCAGTATCTCTGGATTCTTTCAAGACGTCTCAATTGAAGTAGGTTGAAACTATTCGATTGCTGATATAAAATCGACCATAATTTTGTTCTACTCTTAGCATCGATGAAAAAAAAAATAAAAAATCAACAATCACTTTTCGAATTATCAATAACTGACACATTCGGAATTACATTTGTAACCGAAACAGAACCAGATGATATTTGCTTTGTCCAGAATTCTGTGTACGATAGCACAACTGCATGTAAACACAGCAGGAAACCAATGCAGTTTTTCATTAGAATTCAAAATGGACTGATGTTGTTCGTAATTCGACATGTTACTGAATTTGATTGCAATCAACGATGCTCTACGCAAATACGAAAATCATTAGCCCTAATGAGAATTTGATGATTTCGTTGCAGATGCGGTTTTTAATATATCGTGATGGTGCACATTATTGAATTTTCGTGTTAGTTTATTCCAATTCGTTACTTTTCAATATTTGAATGGTTATGAGGACAATTGAAATGCATTATGAAATCAGTCAGAAATGTATTCATCTACAGGGTTTGTCAAAAATGTGTACCAAACTTTCTGAGGGTAATAATGCATTGAAAAAATTGAAGTTTTGTGAATAAACTTATGACCCAAAATGCTTATTGATGGAGATACTTTGACTATAACGAAAAGAATCATGAACTTACCCCCTTTATAGCAATATCAGATATGTAGAAGTGAATATACAGAATAAATTTTAACAACAAACATTTATGCAGAAAATTTGAAACAAACTGGTGGATTTCACCGTTTAGAAGAACTTTGAAAGGATAATCTTCCTTAGTATGCATTTGGGCCATGATTTTATTCATCAAACTATACTTTTTCAAACAATTCAACTAGTCGATATATGAATCTATAATGATTAATCTATTAATGGAATATTATCATTTGAAAGTTGTGACTTATTCCATTGTCTGTGGAGAATTCATTAAAATGAGATGACGAAAATATTTTGGAAAATCAAATGAAAAAAGTGTAGGGGTACAGTCACATTTATTTATGTTATCAGTGATTGTTTCGTTACTAATTTCTATACTGACTATCAAAATTCAGATAGCCTCTTCGAATCTCCTATTCTACAAAAACTCCTGTTCACGAATGACTTGTGCTTTCAATCACTTGATGTTATGATGATTGTTCCAGATGTATGTATTTTGTTTCTGTTGATTTGCCAGCTCATACTCACATTTTTTTTTTTTAGTTCTCCAATGTATGATTGGCTGCACTCAATTGTGTTGATACTCGTATGAGAGGGTTTGGTTTTCATCAGATAACTGAGAATAGTATTGCTGGATCTCAAGTAGATTTTCTTGATCTTTTCAGAAAATGAAAAGTGTTGATTGCTATGGCTCCTATTCTGTTTTTTACTAGCCAATTTTTTTCCAATGATCTTCGAGTTGTTTAAGTACAACACGTATTCTCTTTTAAGTAGATATCTTCGTGATATTTCATGTCTAGTATATCCAGATGATTGCTAGAAAGGTAGAGCCACAATTTTTTTTGTCGTATCGAGATATACAAAAAAATTACGTCGCAATTAGAGATCTATCAAGTCAAGTAGCTTGATATTTTAAGAAACTACTTGAATTGACTTGAAAATCAAGCTTGTGACAATTTATATACTTGACTCGACTTGGTTTGAGATATTCATTACTTGACTCAAAATCAAGCTACTTGATATTACTTGATCTTGATACGGACGTGTCGAACGGCATATGCAAGCTCGCGCGCGCTCAGTCTTAATACGGGGGTTTCCCGACTTTCGAGCTGACTGAATCAATTTAAAAATAGTCTATATTTTTGGTTCTTTTAAATTAGTTTCATAAACAAGAATTTTTTTCGCAACTTCCATTCTCATTTTATCGTTTATTGAAACACATACTGCTAAAAATCAAGTAGCTTAATAGAAGTACTTGATTTTTCAAGTACTTGATAAATACATACTTGAACTTGACTTGATATCAAAAACTACTACTTGACTTGATTTCAAGTCAAGTCAAGTAGCTTGAATATCAAGTTGAGCCGTGAATCTCTAGTCGCAATGCATCATGAAAATAAAATATTCAATTCGAAGCTCCACTGAGGCATATCTCGACAATAATTCGTTTATGCCTTTATCGGCGAAAAAAATTTGTTAAATCTGAAATTATGTAAATTCTCGGATGGAGATTCGTCGGCAGAAAACATAAACAAGATCGAATGGATGGAGGGGGGAGAGAAAGGAAGGGGGGCAAGTGGGGTGAATTGCGCGCGACGCAGGATCAGAAGATGAAATAAAACAAGGAGAATGAAATAGCGAGGGTGGATATGAAATGGGGTGGAGTTTACAGGAGCGGAAGTAAATGGGGACGCGTACAACAGGGTGGGAAATATACAGAGGAACGTTAACTTCGCTGCTGGTGCCGGCTTTTCGGACGTTCTTTCTCTTCCACATTCGCACCGCATACGATTCGCTGCTGTCTCCATTCCCGACAGTTTCTTGACAGGAAGACGGATGCTGTTGGATTCCAATTTTGTACAGTCATGTCACCAGGTTTCAACACGTAAATTATTTCAACGATTCTCAAGGAACAATCCTACAATTATTATTTTATCGTTATAAGGAAGATACAGAGTGAATAACCCCACAATCAATGCATGTACGAATGATACTGCATATAAATATTCACTATGTTATGATTCTGTGATTTTCTAATGGTCTTTCGATGGAGTTTACTCACCTCGAAGAAATAAATTTCGAAATCTTTTCCGTAATTCCTACTCGAATTTTTTTATGCAACATGAAATGAACACGAACCGCAACTTGCTTGTATATAAATGTCTCCAAAGGACGATGGATTCTGAAGCTTCGGAAGATTCCTTTTGAGATTTTGGGAAATGTGAAGGATAATTTCTGATGAAATGTTCAAGGTCATGTATGATTGATTTTCGTGGTGAATCAGCATTATGAATATCCCAACTGGAATTTCATTCCAGAAAAATTATACGAACTGATGTATATGAGATGATATATCCATGAAATGTGATATAAAAGGAGAAAATGAAAACATTTAGTGACATTCACGAACTACGCCGTTTTTCAAAAAATCGCCTCTTTCAGAATAAAAAAAAGTAGAAAAATATTTCTAGATGAACGTGTACTGAATATTCTTGATGTTTGTGATTATAATTGATTTGCAGAAATCGATTAGGAGTTTTTAAAAGCCATTTGAATGAGAATCACATGCTTGAAACTCGATAATTTCTTCATCAGAATATATCTGGTGGGTTCTTCAGGAGAAGGCAGACGAATAAATGACAATATTCGATCCATGAAAAACCTCTCGAATATTTTCAGGCTGTGTTGATCCTGATTTTGAGATTGAAGATATATAATTGCTAATACAATCACTCTGTAAATATACATTGTCAAATATCTCTCCGAACGGTGTTTGAAAATCTGCATTTTCCTCCGACATTTCAATCTTCATTTTTTCCGTTGCTGTTGACATTTTCCAACGTACTAATCGAGCCAGTTGATTCGGTGCTCTCTGCTGCTGTCGTTGTCGGGTATTTCGAGGAAATTTACCGCTAACACAATTACTAGTTTAGATTGGGCAAAACAGGTTCACTGGCTCGGAAGTTATGTTCATTTCCAAATGCCTTCCAACAGCTCGAATTATTCGAAGAGGCTTGAGGGAATTCGAAATTTATTTCCGTCAACACCTCAACAACGGGAGCTTTTGTAAAGTAGTAAATCAAAATTGCAACACCTGAAATTTTTTTATTCAAAAAAGGTTTATATTTGGTGCATTGTAAGGCTCAATACGATGATGAATATTGATGATGATTCATTGAAATGGAATATTTGATTTAGAATTCGTAGAACTGTATTTGGTTTTGATGTAATGTTCAATAAATTTGTTTGAATTACTTCAAATACTGAGAAATGGAATGGAAATAATTTTTCTATGGAAAGTATTTTTGGGATTTCCATTTGGTTTTTTGGTAATTAAAATTCCATGACCTCGCCGTTATTTCACTGATACTGCATATTCAACGAATTACAAGATCTCTATCAAAAACAAACCTCTGCTAGAGGAATGAAATAACCAGAGGAAAATAATTGAAACCACTAGATTCTCAAACTCTCTCGAAATGGAACATCTTTATATTCTTTCTTTCAAGATGGTTGCTTTAGAAAGTTGAAGTCATTTTTGATCTTATCATTTTGAAAATTATTTCCTGACACCTCGCAATTTTTTAAGCATTCAAAACAAATTACATCCTATTAGTAAATTGCCAAGTTTCCACATAAAAATAGCGTTGCTATTTGAACTACACTAATAATTTGAAATCACAATGATCTGGGAAGGGCTTATATGTTTCCACATTGGTACAAAGTTATCAACTTTTGAAAGGGACGGGACTCATGTCAAAACTTCAGCAATAAAATTCTCCTTCATGAAATGTCGTCCTGTTGTTTCAGCCGAAGTTATGCACGAAAATACTTCAGACGGCAACTCCGAGCATAACTCTTCTGGCGATGAAGATTCCCAACTGCGATTGAGGCTCAAGAGGAAGCTGCAGAGGAACAGGACTTCGTTCACTAATGAGCAGATCGATAGTTTGGAAAAAGGTTAGTGTTCGGTATTGGTACATCAAATATATTTGGAATTTAATTTCCCAAAGACATTTGCATTACTCAAATTACACAATATCACGAACTTTCAATATTGTACTTGTTTTCCGGATCGATATTTTAACGCTTCCATTCTTATCATCACTTCCATTCGTTGATTCCGTTCAGAGTTGCACAAACACCCTTCCTGATATTTCGTCGAATGATTCCAAAACTTAAATTTTTGACGAATCATTCGGAAACATCAGTATCAGGATACGAAATAATTCCTAACTTGAGAGCAAAACAAAAGTAATTTATGTTTCTGTACAATTTTCAACTAGAAAACAGATATTGCGGAGATTGGTGGCTTAATATGAAACAACCATTATGCTTTTGTAGAAAATGATATTATATTAAGATCTATGAAAATCTTTGAGGATATTTCAGACAATTTGAAGACAAGTAATTGAAAATCCTGAATTCAATGGTCGACGTTTGAATGGCAGCTGAGTATATAATTTCATTTCATGTTGATATATTCGACTTTTTTATTTCAGAATTTGAACGGACTCACTATCCAGACGTTTTCGCGAGAGAGCGGTTAGCAGAGAAAATTGGATTACCTGAGGCACGTATCCAGGTAACCATTTTTTTTCAGAATCCTTAGAGCCCAATACGGAATTTTCACATCCCGTAACAACTCCAATTCGAATTTATTTCTTGGGATTCAAGACACTGAAGAATCTGGCTTCTATTATTTTATTACAATACTTTAATAATCCGTACAGTACTACATAGAGAGACAATAAGAATTACTATTTTTTGTATTCGTCGATAACAAGTCGATTGGTTATCCTGCGAAAATCGTTGAAAAATTGTTGTTCTGAGAACTTGTTCGTATTTGATGTTACAAGGAATTCGCATGTTTAACTTTATTGAAAATGGCAAAAGTATGGGAATAAGACAATATTTTGAACGAGATTAGGATTATGGAGACTATTTACTTTCAACTGGATGCTTGAGGCATGTAACGAAATAATCATATCGTTATATATCTGGTATAAAATGATTTCTAATGAAGATTTTGAAGGTTGCCAGGTGATTCTCGGTATATCTCACTATACCCCACTCATGAACTATAAGTACATGTCTTTCCACAACTTGGTTAACATCAGTATTTGCAGTCTTATTGCAATAATAATCAGCAGATTTGCATAATCAACATTTGCTTCTAATTAGGTTATGTTTTCATTATTATTTGCTGCCAAATTTCATACTTCGGCCTTGTTCGGCTTCTATCGGAGCTATAATACCGCGTTTTGAGTTTACGTAGAAAACCGAATCTGTCATTAAATACGTTCACGTATGTTATCGATGTTACGCCTAACAAATTGCATAATCAGAGTTTACCAATGGATAGTTTTGTTTGGATTGATGGACCGTATTCCTCATGCTTCTCATAGGGTCTTCCTGTCACTATTTTGACATCGCTCATATTCATTTAAATTACTGTTAACTTTTGATTGTATCAGAAATGATTCCTTTAGGAGTTACCACAAAAATCTGAGATATCAAAGAAAATTTGATCTGTTCGAGATCACCAAAAATCCAGAAACAGTGAACAAAAGAAAAATTATAACATGACGGTTTAGCCAATAACTGAGTCATAAAGTTCTAGCTATAAAAATACGCAGAAAAAAGCCCACACAGATTCCTATTCTAGCGCGAAGTGCTGAAAAATTGATACGCATAAATATCTGTTCGAATTTGGGACGAAAAAGTGGAGGCGAACATCCGATTCAGGTTTCGATGGCATTGATCAATACCATTCAACCAGCGAAGCCTGAAAACATGCGTCAACACCGTTCCGCGTGCTATTTCAACGGGTAATTCCCTTCAATGCCGTATTCCGACGGTATTTATTTATTCGTGATCGAAAAATAACGAAATTTGTATTTTGTGTACGTTTTGGGAGATAACTGAACATGAATTGGAACGTGGATCAGAAGGATGTTGTGGACCACGAGATTTCATAAAGTATATTGGATATTTCCCATCACCAACATCTTAGAATCGTTACATTTTTCTCATTTTCATTTTGCATCGAATACTTTCAACAATTGCAGACGATTTAATCCGCTTGAAAAGTTCTCCTTCTGATTCTTCGCCACAAAGTGACCTCCCCATGTTTTGAGCTTCTTTTTTTATATGACCCAGTATTTCTACTTATTTCAAAATACCAAATACCAGCCTCATTTGCAATTTTGGTTTGTATTAAACCAGTTTGTTTCATGTTCATGAATATTAAAAATAAATACAAATATTTGGGTATTGACGTGGAGAATCGTAATATTTGATACTTTGTGATGTCATCCTTTGCGTCTATGTCTGCCTGGTACCTTCTCAGCTTGCTTACATGCGTTTTAGACAGTTTTCTTTTATAGAATTACTTTTCTGTCACACTCCTATTGAACGCTCGATCAGCCGAAGTTTAGTGGTTATCATTTCATTTGCTATTTTCTTCTTCAACAACTTCCAAAGATTCTCGATGTGATTGAGGTCTGGTGAATTACCAGGCCAATGCAGCACCTTTACATGGTGGACAGAAAATTTGTGAAAGTTAAAATAAACATGGTAGTATGTTGTGTAGCTCTATTACAAACTATTTTTGAAGGAATTATTCAATTTTCAAGGGTGCCTCTAATAATTTTGTCACCCTATGTATCAGAGACTAACATCAAAATACTCACAACTCAATAACTGAAAAGAATTAGAATGGAATCATCATTGATAGTGCTTTGGATTTCATGTTTCCACCAGTAATTATGAAAAACTGAAAGAAGCAGAGGAACAGAAATCTTTGAAGTTCATGAATCTCATATTGATAATAGCAAATCATAAATTGAAATATTTTTTGAACATTACAGAGATACTTATTTACAACACATTGGTATTCAATGCACCTTCTATACTATTATCTTATCAAGAATAGCAGAGAAAGAGCACTTGCAGTGATATAAAAGTAGTAAACCTTTATGTTTCATTGAGATTTTCTGATTTCTAAATTCAGTTACAGCGTTGTCAAGTAATTTGAAAAAACCTACTTTGTAGACTTACGTGAGCTTCCTATTTTTCATTACGCAATATTTGATGACTTATTTCTGGGAACTGATATTTCTTTATCACTCTTTCAAAAATTTCCCAAAAATTGAAACTCGTGGGGGGGTAAAGAAGACCGGGCCCTACAGTACAACACAATCTGTATATTTTTGTTTGATGTTAATTCTCGATTGAAATTCTTCATGAATAAACATTTCAATATTTTTTCTGGAAATGTTACGCCAGTGGTTGAATTTATCGCCACTCGTCAACCCCTGTATGGCAATCTTTTCTGTCGCTCGTCAATCGTTATTTACCAACGACGATAAATATTGTGGTATGAAAGATCAGGCCCTCTACGTTCGCCCCTAGCTAACGATATCAAGTACTTAAACGTCATATTGAAAGCAGAATAAACTAATAAGAATGGTTTGTTTTCTGAGCATATAAAGTGTTTGCACAAGAAAGAGGGGTAGATTGGGGTGGTCTCCTCGTTAAAAGTAAATGGAAAAAATGACGATCGATAATTATCACTTTCATTGGAAAGTTGATGGAAAAGTTGTTGATTATATGCCTCCCAATTGTAATATGTTCAAGAACATCCATAGAACTGTTCGATATATCCCATTCGATAACTTTTCTCTAGACACTTGCATAGGAATCCATTTGACGAAACACAAATTTCAATCAACTTGACTGAACATTTTCAATATCGACGTTTGAAAAAGAACCGCTTTCTATATAAAAATCACTAGAAATTCACAATATTCAAGATTTTTGTATCAACTATCAAATTCTGGAAGTTCCAAATATTCTGAAATGTGAAATAAACTATTCTGATACATAATTTTGCAAAGGATTAGTAACTTGCATTAGTGCTTTTTTATGCTTTCAGTCAGTAATAATGATTTAATTCAAAAAAAGAAATGAGAAGGAGAAAAGAAAAATAGATCCTACACCCAGAATCCCTTATTGTATCCTGAATACTTATGGTATTTTCAGAAAAATTGTGATATTTAAATAACAATATAATTGCAGGAATTGAGTTTTTTCAAAATACAGTCTATAGTTTATTTATAGTTGTAACAACTCGCTAGGAAGTGTTTGTCATGGAGACATTCTGCCTAAATGTTTCCAGTTTATCCTAACCAATTAAAAGTTCAGTGGTTAGCTAGATACTTTTCATTTAGCACTAATGGCATTGAAAGATAACCAAATCTGTCAGAACTATCTTCCTTAATAAGACTATTACTGACGCTAAATGGTCAATTTGAATAAAGAACACAAAAGACAACATCCAATGATAAGGACGTTATAAAATTTTTACAACAAAGGAGCATTATTTGTTCCCGTTAAAACTTTGAATGCGTCTGTTTGTTCACAGTCCTCTGACGATTTCCAGTAGATCCTTTCTAAAATATATGTCTCTCCGTAATCATTTCATCTGAAAACCGACTGTGCTTATATTCTTGTATAGGAGGCCTTTTTGCAGCCTTTCACCAAATGAAAACGTTGCTCGTAATTTAGATAAAGTAGTGTATGGCAAGCGGCTGGCATACGACTTCCATTCATTCTCCTTTACTTATACAAATTGCAACATTTCTAAAAGCCGTTTTCATCATAATGTTCTCATTACGAGAAATCTTCTGAGGGTTCGTACAGCATTTTGTGTTTTGTGCGGAATCTTAATGAAACCGCATGAAATGAAACATGACAATCTGACAAGATGAAAAAGTAAGGTGATGTACTTTTATTCAATAGCTGTTCAATTGAGATTTAGTCAATATTGAGTGGGTATATGACGTGCCATAGCCCCAACAATTATTTGTGGTCATTTGTTTTCTTTTGACACGCCATTTTTCAGAACATGATGTTGAGTGAATTCGTTTGATTCTTTCCACACAACGTATTCAACGGTTCGAGAAAACAATGATCTGTATCCTAAATTTAAGAAAAACCTATTTTGGCAGCTTGATAAAAAACGATAGGAATATTCGGATATTTCCAAGAAATCTCAATATAAAGTTCAATTTTATCTTCTTCATCAATGAAAATGGTAACTGAGAATTTGGAGCTGGAATATCATCTTGATCATCAAACTGACAAATTTCTATCAATACTGACGAGAAACTAATGTAAAAAAAATCAATGAATACTGTCACGAGAGCCTTCGGAATCAAATATTTTCTATCGAATCTGACGATTCGTTTTTCTTTCAGGTTTGGTTTAGTAATCGAAGAGCGAAATGGCGAAGAGAAGAAAAACTGCGGAACCAAAGGCGTTCTGTCGATCACGTGGGAGCAATCAGTCCACCCACCTCAGCACCCAGATTGCCCATCAATTCTGGGTTCAACTCCATGTACTCGATACCACAGCCGATAGCTACCATGGCAGATACCTACAGGTTAGTTTCAACCACAATTTTCAGCATTCGTTCAATACAATTCGAATGCGAATACATCATGAGTAGATTGAACGAGACCTGATTGTGAAGATCTATTAAAATGATTTTATTTTTATGGAATGTTTTGTGAAGCGTTCTTGAATTTGTAAAAGTTCAACCATAACTTCAGGATAACGTCCTCATCGGGTTAACAATTCAAATATCTGAAAAGATAAATGAGATTCTTATGTCCATGGATTATTCAGTTGATCACAGCTAATTGAAATGACCCAAACTGTCCAATTCTTTTGTTGAGATAGTTGAGACAGCTTGCCAGAAAGTGCTGTGTTGCTGCTTGTTGTTTTTTTCAACGATACTTCGAAATAGAAAGTTAGGTTAAGTTTATCATCCATATTGTTTTGAGGAATGTTTAGGTATAACTTTATTATATTTCTCTTCAAATGAATATGGAATAATTATTGATACATAACGAAGTGATTAGCAAGAAATTTTCTATTTCGTAGTAATGCTATTAAAAAATAAACGAATCTGTCAAAACTAACTACCTTAAATACATAGCCTATACCAAAAGAGTTCAAAAGTTTTCTCCTGGTACATGAGATAATTAAACCAGAATGGACATATTTTCATGGGCAAAATAGAAATATGTTACAAAGGATATAATAATCTAGATAATCTGACAGTTCATCTTGCCTCATGTTCAACTGGAATTTATAAATCACCAGTAGCCGCCGTTGAGTTTTTTCTTGTTCTTGTAGGGATACATGAGAGCCGGTCTCCCACTGGGTCTTTATTGAATTTGTTATGAGGGTCACAGTGTTGCCATTTATATTGGTAGAGGGTATGGATAACGTAGAGTTATCTGAAGAAGATGAATGACAACAAAAACAAAAATTGATTATGGTGATGTCGAATATGCTCCTGAAAGGAAATAGAATCATGAAATGTCATACTGCCTCTTTCAGAGGATATTTAGCGCTGAGTGAAATAACAAATTCTTCGGAATCTCGTATCACAATATCTTTTCTTGAATATTGCTACCATTGCGGTTATTTTGAATTACGCATGTTGAAAATCACTCTAAGAATATAGATTGATAGTCGTGAATATTCTCAAGGTTGAAAACTGAGAGTTGCTAGTTGTCTAATGGTTAATGAAGAATTTCCATATATTACATGATTGTTGTTCTCATTATTTTCGTTATAGCAACTGATTTTATTGAACTCCGAACGAAAATTGTAACTCTGTCGTTATTCATTTCAAAAAAATAAATGGGTGTGTCAGATTTGGTTCCGAAATCTTTCGAGTATCTCGCCACATCGTTGAATCGGGGAATTCTAAGGAAACCCAACACAATCTGACAACCTCTGGTGAATACCTCGCTGTCGCGTCGGGAGTTGAGCAGGCCGCGGCAGCCGCTAACTTGACAGGTGACGTGACCGCTACAGGCATGTCACGTCATCCTGGGATGCCGACGGACACCTTTGTCGAGAGGGAATTTCGGAAGCGAGTGCGGGAAGAGAGGGACGAATAAGACGGGCATGATGCGGACATCGGGCATTTAGGAATTCATTCTCTAGTGAGTGACGTCCGTTATTCTGGAATCTCGTATGTGTCAGAGCCGTATTATGTGGAGCGCTCAGTGACAGGTTCATAAATATTGTGAACATTTCACTTAAAATTCGGAACGACTATTATATTATTAGATGACTTGTGCGAATGAGAATGTTTTTGGTTCTGAATTTCATTTTACACTCATCATGCGGTCCATTTCGATGTAAATTTTTGTTTTCAGTTATGTACCATTCTGAATAATTTGAGATGTAGAGCACATTTTCACTACTAAGTAGTTAGTACTAAAGTAATGAAGTTAACTGAGGATTATTAATTCTTTCACCATTTGTCATGTGTCATCTTCAGGTTAAAATATTTGAGTACAAATTTATTTTTTTCATTTTTTCTCAACAAGCTGTACACGTGAAAAGTATGACGATTGACTTTGTCATAACATATAAAGCTATATCTACCTAGAGAATGAGTAGAAACTGTTCTGTGAGCAATTCAAAATCGATTCGACTATTCTTAATCAAAAAGCCGCCAAAGTCATTCCAAAAACTACTTGTATATGAATTCTTAGAAATCATAAACTTCACAGAGTGAGAAAAATTCACAACCAAATGATCCACGATTCATAGTTTTCGAGATAGCTGACTGAGAACCCAATTCTATTAATTGATATTATCCCTCCATTGATTAGGAGTTTCCAATGTAGGAATGAAGAGAAAATAGTCACTAAGGCAGTAGTCTGCCAGCGCGTGACTGTTCTTGCTCATGGACGAACAAGCATTTGCACAACCGATAATCCTATAACTATTATATATATACATATCATGCTGGTTTTTCTATACATTGAAGGAAACACAAAAAAATCATTAATGAGACTTGTTATAAAGGCTTACAAAATCATGTGAAATTATCGAACGTCGAATGCCACTTAAGTGGTTCGGATACCACTATAAACTGTAGGGCCCGCCCTTCTTCACCCCGCACAAGTTCCGACTCATGGGGAGTTGGTTGAAAAACCAAACTTTGAAGAGGTGAAAACATTTACATTTACTTAAGGAATTCATTACATTACACTTATTATAATATTACATGTGAACAACTCTGAATTTCCCTACCAATCTGCACTGTTTTAAGTAGATCGAATCTTAACTGAATATTCTGTTTAACATAGCTATGTCGCAAGCTAAAAGCCATCTCTTGCATTCTCTTTTGAAACGTGTATTTTTGAAATTTTCTGTTTTTATATGTAGAGGGAGCAAGTTGAATATTTTGGGTGCTGTATAGGAACGATCGACTGTAGCGTTATTTAAAATACAGCAATATTGAATGACAGTTGAAACTTATAGAGCAATGTAACATGACACGATCCTAACCTTCATCTTTTTCTGATTTCTCGAATATCGCGATATTATTTGTGAATGTAATTGTGGAATTTCAAAAAGTTTAACACTTCAACTTATTGTTTATTCCTTCTTTCAGTTCGATGCAAAATGGTCTTACTTCAAGCTGTCTTCAACAAAGAGAAGCGACAGGCTACCCCTACATGTTTCACGACCCCTTACATTCCTTGAGCTCATCGTATAACTCCAGAGGATGTAATCCGGCAGTTGCTCATGCTCAACCTACCACTCATCCAGCGTATGGTCCTTCTGCTCCTTCTTCTGTACCTGTTTCTACTGGCACTGGTGAGTTAATAAATAATATTTTCGAGAATATTTATATTTACCAATAACTCTGCCACAGATTGTTTTGATTGATTCCTTTGTTCATTGAAAAATAAATACCCCTATTCAAATGAAAAATATTTTTTATGAATTGGGAGTTTATATTCGTGAATGAAATTATTTAATAGGATCGGGAAATACAGGGTGACCCATTAGAGTGTGGAAGTAGAATAACTCACTTAGGAATCTATCTATTTAGAGAGTACATTACGAGGACCAAAAATAGTTCTACAATGTGCTGAAATGATATACTGGGTGTTCCATTTCGAAAAATTCAGTTTTTGCCAATTGAAATATCCTAATTGATGCTTATACAAATAACACCCTGTATACAAAACGGGCTTCTACTCAATTTGAACGTTTTAGCTATCCTTTACCTATGTACCCACCAGAAAGACTAACTTAATTATCACTAATAACGTTTTTTTGGCAGCAATTATAGTGTATGAATTTTCGTGAAATTTTCTGTAATTTACTTTGATTTGGTAACGTCCCATTTTATGGAAGAAATGAAGATGGACCTGGATTGGGCTGGTGTTCCGTTTATAAAAAAGGGACCTCAATGTTGTTTCGTCTACACTGAACAACTTCAAATTCATTCGGTATCCATTATAATTTTTTTAGGTCTCCGACATTGGATTTTTTGGAATTCCAGGGATTGTTTTAGTTCTGGAAGTTTCAATATCTTATCAAACAACTCATTGACGTACAGTAGATATTAGTGATGATTACGATGACTCTTTCTTTTCGTGAATGTTCTGTTTATTTGCAAGTCAATCCTTGTTTCATTTATTTATACAGCTAGTCGTTTCGATGGAGTTTTGTCTCGATATGTTTCAGTTCGCAATTACTAGATTGAGAAAGTCCACTAAGTGATGATATCCTTTGAGATACTTTTCAATTCACGGATGATAATTTTGATTCGTGGACCACACTGTATATGGATTATTAGTAATTCCGGAGAAAACGAACCGTTCACTTCCTTTTTTCCAACTCTGTAAGCACCCGAGTAAGCACCCGATACGATGATTTAATCAATTTATCAGACATCAGCAAGTTCGACTGACATTTCGAGGAAAACGAAAGGAGCTAGGCGAGCAGTTTTGCCGGTCTGCCGCCGCAAATTTCATTGTCCGTGATCAGTTTAAAGTGCCGTCGGGAGGGGGCGGTTTTCCAATTCTCTGCTCGACGAGCGCTCAATAATGTGCGAACTAAGCGCGGGGTTGGCCGTCGTTGTTCTGGTTGCAAGCTTCGTTTGGTACCTTCTCTCTCGGGAGGCCGCTTAACCTCAGCCCCGTACTTCGTGTGCACGATAAAGACGTGAATGGAAAATCCCCAGGAGAGACTTTCCCTCTGCTTCGTCTGTGTTTTGAGTCTCTGCGTTGTTATTAACGACTCGCAACTGCATACGTTACGTTGCGTTGGCGATCAATTAGGTGGAATCTTAAATCGGTGGCAAGATCGTTCCATGGTCTTTTTGGATCCGAAAAGTTTCACATGAATATATCAGTTGATTTCACTGGAAATTCATGATAGTCTGTAATGATTTATATGCACTTGTAAAGCGATCATTCCATCTTAAATATATATATATATATATATATATATATATTTATTTATTTATATTTATAGTGGGGACCAAAAGTCCGTCGCCCCCCCTGTAACTTCTTTATTCTACATATTACAAAAAAATGACACAAAATGCATACTTAGAAAGATGTATAGTTCCAATTTTGCTATTCCTCAAAATCTCGATTGAAAATCGCAGTAATATAACTAAACAGAGAAAATAACTGTAACGTTGTTGACCCTTTTCGACCATAACGAATACAAGGAAATAGGTTGTCTCAAGAAATGACACCTCGCCCTCTAAAAAACCCCTTATATTTTAACAAACATTCATGCAGATAATTTCAATCTGGTATCTTTCACCGTTTATAAGTTACGAGAAGAAATTATTTTATTTATATCAACTTTGGAAGGGCATAACCTAAGTTTGCATTTTGGAACATAAATTTATTCATATATTAGCCTCATAAAGCTCGCCACACATTTCTGACTCACCCTGTATAAACAGTTTGACATTGATTTTCGTGGTTTTTGGTAAGGAAACAAGATGAACTGGCATCATGCCTAGTAGCTGTCTTCATCAAATTGAAATCTCTGACGAATAAGAAACTGTCGAAATTATTGCGTGTGCAGGCTAACAATAACAAACAATCATTGTATAACTGGTGTGAAAAGAGACTATTCATGTCGAGAATTGTTCAAGCGATTTGGTATTCTGACCTGTACAGGTCTCTATATATTTGAAGTTTGTGCTTTTGTATTCAAAAACAGGGACTCACTATCAATGCCACGTATACAACACCCGTCGTAAGGATGATTTACATTTACCACTTCCTAAAAGCAAATTATGTTATAAAGCTCCAACTAAAATTGGATCAAACCAAGATTTTCAATAACCTACCCATCCCCATCAAGGGGTTGAAACATGAGAATGCATTCAAAAAACAACTGAAAGAATAT
Organism: Plagiodera versicolora; assembly: GCA_037013635.1. Taxonomy (NCBI): domain Eukaryota; kingdom Metazoa; phylum Arthropoda; class Insecta; order Coleoptera; family Chrysomelidae; genus Plagiodera; species Plagiodera versicolora. Next base: position 1,731,447 of record CM072978.1, read on the forward strand.
TTGGTTGAGAAGTGTCTGTATTCTTTGAATGAATATTTTCAATTCATCATTTTATTTATTGTTCATCTGTGTTTTGATTATTACGTTCTAGTCATACGCAAATATTTTATCAGATTTTTTTTGAGTGTGTTTATTGTGCATACGTTAAGACGTCTATCATGCATGGGGATCTCGGAAACTAATATTACGGAATATTGCAGAACCATTTTGTGTCATACATTGTTGTATTTGTTATAAAATATGCTATTCGATACAGGGTATTTTTTTTCCACGGGCCATATAAAAAAATAAAGTTGATGGTGGTTTCTCCGAAAAGAAACGTCGTACGGAAAATCTCTTAACGCTGTTTTGTAGGGATTAAAAAGTGGCAATGAGAAAGTGTCTTTTGTTTTCTTATATCTCTTCAAATAACGTCAGGAAAAAATCAAAACGAAACCGGTAAATTTCGTTTTTTCAGGCATATCTCCGGAACTAATTGGAATTTCAAAACTTTCTGAACGGCACTTTTCTCTAATTTAACCATCATTGAAGATCACCTAATATTCCAACAGGACGGAGCTCCTCCACATTTTGCTACAGCAGTTCGTCAGTATCTGAATGAAAGATTTCCTAGACACTGGATTGGAAGAAGAGGATTCATTGAATGTCCCCCCCCCGATCTCCCCATCTATCCCCCTTAGATTACTTTTTGTGGGGCCATTCAAAAAGTAAAATATACACCACTCAGCCAGGTTCTTTAGACGAGTTACGTCATCGTATTATTACCGAATGTCGTCAAATAACTCCAGAAATGCTCCAAAACGTCAGACAACGTTTCGACACTAACTTATACTCATGTATGGCAGTTAATGGAGAACACTTTGAGCAGCTATTGTGAATTATTGTAGTTTGGAATGATTGGAGTAAAATTTATGCAAGCCTTTCCAATTTTTAAGTTCATACACTGTCATTTTTTAAATTTTAATTCTTTTTTTCTGAATTGTTCAAAGTAGCTTTCAAATGAAGTATCATACTTTGGAATACGGAACAGTTGTTTTTCCCGCAAGAGGGCGCCAAAATAAAAAGTTACGTAGCGAACACTCACATGACTGAATTCCTTATCAAATTACCTTTGCAATGATGTGACACACTTAGTACTTTCCCTATTCAAATTGTATGGGTGATAGTGACCAAGGGGAGGAGAGAGAGGTATGACAGGTGAGGTTATGGTAGAAATATGTCCCCCTTGGTTTACAAATCGACGTGTTTTTGCATTTTTTTCACAACACATGTGTCTATAAGATATTCGAACTGTTTCGTTTTCGGTGCCGCACCCTGTATATGTTTATGTTTGGTCATATTTTATGGCGACCTACCATATCCACATCTGACTCTTTCTTATACAATGTAAGTTGTCTCAAAAGAAATAAAGTGATTTGATTTGATTGACGATTAGGAATAGCCTGCGATTTGTGTTTTGTCGATCACAGATTATTCAAATAGTATTTCAACGTTGTTATCAACAATGCTAAGCTCATGTTTCGTTCTATTCCAGGTGTGATATCAGCAGGCGTCTCGGTGCCCGTCCAAATTCCCAGCCAGTCCACCGCTGATCTGGCGTCGAGCTACTGGCCTCGTCTCCAGTGATCTCAGCTCTTCGGGTTTCCGCCGCCGGGCTTGCTCGTGCCGCAGGAGAACCCGACGCTGCACGCGACCTTGACGCCCCCTAGCGGCGCCGCCGCCGCAACGGAGGAAGCGTCGTAATCGTGCCCGCCGTAGGATAAGCGTCGCGTTCGCCAGGGGACGCCAGGTAACTTCAGCGAGGCACAGAACGAACGGGAATCAGAAGTGAAACGTGTTCTGCGGTCACAGAATGACCGACAATCGGAAGTGAAACTGTTGGGTGAAAAGTTTTGTGCTTCTTAACTGCAGTCGAGGTGGATGCATCAGATACTTCAATTCTGGCTCGAATTATGAATTTTTGGAATCTTCAGGACCACAGAAATCCGTTTATGGTTGGAGTCACATCAAAATATGATGGGATGGCATGAATTAATATGGAAAAGTTTTTCTTATCTTTCATTTAATCTCCGATTCTGACATACTACTTGAGAAAAACATCCAATGGAATTATAATTAATTTAATGATTTGTATTCGCACTGCTTGAACATTTATTACCTTTGTCAACATTGTTGCTTATAAGCAAAGAAAATCAGTGTGAGACTTCCCAAACATTTACTCTGAACAAAAATTTCCTCGAAGCCGATATTCGACAAACAGGTCGTTTGTGAAATCTTGTTTCAAAAGACAAAAACCCTTGAAATTGTAAATATGTAATCCTTTTTGAGCGCCGTAGTTGTACATTTGTGTAACAATTTTAGTAACATTTTTCCTAAAAAAACATTAGCGTTCTGCGAGATATCTCTCGACAAAAGCAATTAATAATGTAAATAATGTATAGATATATCGTTATTGTGAAAAAATTTTTATTGGTGATTTCTTGCAATAATTTACCAGAGCTTGTATTTATAACTTGAATGTTCCATAGATTCATCATTTATTTATTTTGAAGACATGTTTGTCAGCTGTCATCTTTGTAATATAGCAATAAAACCATGACCCTGATTTATATTTATCAATACATAATATAAGTGTGTACCAAAAATATGTTGTCACAACAATTATTTATTTCCACTCTTTAGTTCATTATGTATCGAAGCTTATTTCATTACCATATATAGAGTGTATAGTGATATTCGAAAGTATTATGGATAAATGTTGTGTACATTCTTGTTGCTGTGATTAATTTAAAATAAATGAAACTGCAATGCAGTTCAAGTAGAGTTAGAAAATATTTGTGTAGTCAAGTTGTGTAAAAGAAAAGTTCGTGAATTAATAAAATATTATTAGTATTATATTGTTTTTTCATTTATTTTCAGTCATTATCTGGAAAGTTTTTCAGCCAAGTTACTTCCATGGACTTCAGGTATCTACCAATTTGTAGTCTACCTTCGGACGCTCTTTTATTTCATAGTAGGAAACAGAAGAGGGGGGGGGGGGGAATATTCAACTTTATAACTGAAAGAGGAAAATTATAGATATTCTTTATTCTGATAAATATTCATTCGGTTAATATAATAAAAATTACAAAAAAAAATATTAAGGCACCAGTAAAATTGAATGTCAATTTGTCATGCTTTCAAACTATTGTGTATATAGAGGTGGGGGCACTCCTCTAATTAAAAATGTTCTCTCTGTGGCTCTCATGGCGTCTATCACTCCACCTCTATTCGGTGGGAATGGCGGTTTGGATCTCTGATCGCGAATTTGGATGAAAATTCCAAATAATAGTAGTAATATCCATAGAAGAGTGTGAATCGTATCTGAAAAGGTATGTAAAAGGTTGAGTGACATTTGATGTTTAATATTTTGATAATAAATTAAAATCAACACACCAGTGTGGTGATTACATGAAATTTTTTACTACGTCTTAAAAAATTGTTAGGACCCCAACTCATTTATTAGTTCATTCAATTTTCACTCGACCATCATGAATGAAGTTAGAATGGGGAAGCCCACCAAGTGATGAAATTCTTCCAAACGTTTCTTAATCGATGAATAATGAAATTGGTTTAGTGTACATCCAATATCAAGGATCGAAATCACAGCAATTAGATTCTTCAGGGTTTTGGAATAAAAATTTAGAAACGCCAGGAATAAGTGGGCGTATGACGTGCTACACCCTGAGTCTATCTTTGTCTGATTCCATATATCTTTTGCTCACACCATGTGTAATGTTGTCAAGTTCACTTGTGGATGACTCCTTATTCCTTTGATATATTTTCTCAAAAACGTATCGATAAGTATATAATTTTATGATAATTTGTGGAAAATATATCATTTATATTGTGTTATTTTACATCTTTTATTCCGAGAATAATCTGTGGTATTTTGGTGCGGCAACACAGCAAGATTTACCTACCATGGAACAATTATCTATGATTGAACAGCTCAAGGTCGATGAGCTTGTAGGGTTAAGCACGTCACAATGCGTTACACCAATGAGAGCAACCTTTGAAAATTGCGTATGAAATTTTATGTTCGAAATGAATTCGGTTCATTTTATTATTTTATTCATGATATAGATGGGATAAAAAATTCAAAAACATAATGGTAGTTTTTGGATATCCAGAACACGATTTTGAAAAATAAGTCGTCTCCCCCATTATCGTTCCTCATTATTCTCTGATGAATGTTTCTCACCTATCATTTGAAATGGTGGGGCTATAACAGCATGATTGAAATTTTTCACAGCTACTCTTCTATACGTATTTATGACGATGTATTGTAAGTTTCCTCCAACATAATAGTTGAGACCTGTGATGAAGGCATACGATCCAAGCAGACTACACGAGAAAATATGGCCATATGCTGTAAAGGGGATAAGACCTAGGAGGCAGATCAGCATTATGCTTATAAAGGTTGACCAAAAATTAACTGCGACAGTGAAATCTGGTACATCAGCTGAAAGCAATAAATTAAAATAGTATCCACGCTATATTCTGGATCCCAGAAGTTTTTAACTATTTTCACATGTCTCACCTAAGCCGGCATAGAAAACTATAGATGCAACTAAGACACCTGTCAATAGAAACGCTAACTGAACAGATAAAAGAGGTATTCCAAACTTCCACCAAAGGAATATCCAGAATGTTCCATAAATAAAGCCCAATATCAATGACGTCACTGCTTTTTCTGTGAAACAAAAGCATACTGATAATGGGGCTAGAAACGATTTATTAAAGATACTGACCGCTTGTAGATACATTGTCCTCGAGCGATATCGTCGCATAAGTTATTAGAATCCCAAACGTACAACCTATTATATATAATGTCAGTCTAAAGAATTTGTGTCCCATGAAACACACAAACAGTCCAAAGATAACTTGCACAGCCATATTAAATTTCCAGTAATCAGTAACTGAAAATTAATAAGTGAATTAATTATTCGATATACATCTCGATAATATATTTCATTACAAATCTAACGATGGTTTAGTTCATCTACTAAATCAAAAATTTTGTACTTTTTAACGTTATATTCATTTTATACATACGAGGTTCATTCGAATATCGAAAATATCTAATTGCTCGCGCATTGGTTTGATCTCTTAAGTTTAGAAAACAGAAAAATGTCACATGGGGAAGCAACAGTCATGAATTGTTTCTATCTAGAATTTCTTCCATCTACTAATAGGTATTTGTTATGTATTAGTTTTTATGTGTTTACTTAATTATTCGGTACAAAGTAGAATTGATAACGAAAATTGCATAAGATTCAGATAAATAATAGCAGGGTTTCCCAGAACTGTATATCCCAATGGTTCCTACTGAGTGTTCCAAATAGGTTGATCGACATAAAAAAAAACTCACCTGGGCCTATACAACTCTGTTGCCACTCGAGTAAATCACATCCATATGAAACGGCTGGGACATAAGCAGCACTTCTATTATTATGAGTTGCAACAATAGCAAAAACTTCTCCAGTTCCTTTATAAGAACTGTACAATCTACGATACTTAAAATAATGTTCACCGGTTGGGACTAGAGTCCCGAACTTCAAAATATTTTGTACCGTTAACATTTTTTCTATTCCACGGAAATACGATTCATTACTATTGTCGTATTCTGGAAGGTATAAGTGATACATGGACACTTCAACTATGTCGTCATCGCAGTTTACCCCGTATGCGGATGGGGCTTGACTGTATACTGTTAAATAATCGTCATTGTATGTAATCACTTGGTATGGTGCAATTGGAGTGTCAAAACTCAAGTTACATCCACCTGGTACGGGGTCTATAAAATAAACGTAAATCCATGAAGCTAGATGCGACCATGTACAGGGTGGGTGAATTTCAAAGTTTGTAGGGTAACTCGTTAACTTATCATCGATCTTTTTTCGAGTTATAAATGAAAGTTCGATTTTTCGACACATCCGAAAAAAAAAGAGTTATTGGTGAAATTGGGAGAAAATAGGGCACTAGAAATTTACTCACCCTGTATAAACTTCGAATTAACAAAAATATTTATTCCATTGAAATCTACAAACCTACCGTTTTCACTGTAAACCGATATGACCAATAATATTTGAACAGACTCTTCCACAATAATATTCCTCAATAAATAAAACATTGAACTATTTCCATCTGATCCCCACACCAGTCCTAGATTTGTACCAGAAACATAAGAATGAAGAGTTGGAGTTTTTTCTGCGGATAATATGACATTTTCTACGAAACTGTGTACTTGTATAACGAAGAGACCGACATCATCTCTGATATTTTTTATATAAATTTTTGTGGAATTCTCTGTTATGGTGTAGTATTTCGTGAACACGCTGTGTTGTTCAGAGCCCGGGTTAAAACGGGACAAATCAATATTGATGCCATCACACCAAACTGTAAACAAATAAAGTGAGGTTAGGTGTACTACCGCACGAATACGTGAAGCAATATGATAGTTTAAATAGCGTGCATCTTTTCAAACATCTATAATAATCATTCCTTTGCATTTCGATATGACAAAGTTACAGTTATAGGTGGTTGAATCAAATCAGTTTGTATGTGTTTATGTTTGCGATACACTCACCTCCATTTAGAGAAACAAGTATAACAGAAAAACACAATGAAAATTTCATGTTTAGTTATCAACTTCATAACACTATAGCTCTTTCTATATATTCACATTAGTCAAATAGAATAAGGTACAAATCTAGAAAACGAAAACAGCTGAGAAGCGAAATACACCAAACAAAACAAGTGATCGGCAAACGCTATTCGTGACGTAGCTCGTGTAGTATCTGCTTCAGCCATGTTGCCGCCTAGATGATTATGTATAGTTTCTTGTTATATTAGACATATTTAATCCAACTGGTTCATAGGATCTGGAATACTGTCGAGATAATGTTGGTTCAATTTATATTTATTGAGTTCATTGTATTTGACAGAATCTAGTTATTCCATCCAACAATTTGTTCTCGTCCGAAGAAGAATTGTAGCATAGTATTAGAATTGTGCCTTTTTTAGGCTGGCAACGCTGTATCGGAGGCGCAGTAGTTGAAAGATGGCCGCTCACGATCAATGAATTCGTAGTACGGGTGTGTGTGAAGTAGTGTTTCGTGAAATTATGACTTACAAATGAATAAAAGGTTGTTTGAGGGGACATGGGTAAAGATCAGGAACTGTTGGAAGCTGCTAGAAAGGGCAATACGGCCGTAGTAGAGAAAATATTGGGACAAAAAGCGAAAAGGAGTGGTCCATTTACAAGGTGGGTTAGAATCAGCTGTCAAATAATCATGTTCTCGAGAACTAGTTACATTGATGCGTTTCCTTGATCCTGATGTACCTGGAGTACTTCTCCTTTAATCAGGTTTTAGGACTAAATACATGTGACCTAATAAGTACATGTACATATGTAATATATTTATTAAATTAATCATCTGGTAGACACCTACTTACCTAGGCCTTATTGTTGAGTTTAATTAACATAGTTATGAGACTGCAGTTTAGTAAACAATGATAATTCATCTCATCACAATAAATGTACAATTGATTTAATGCCTATGTTATGCAGGTTAAGGATGTGGACATATTTTTTTTATTATTTATAATTATGGAAATACTGGAAATATGTTTCACGTATTCTATGTTGATTGGGTTTTGGCGTCGATTTTTTGTTTTTCGTATAATTTACATTCTATCAATATATTTTATGTGACAAGAATCGAATTCGATTCAATTTATAGGGTTACAAAAATTGACCTAATGTATTTGTTGATATCTATTCAGATAAAATAATTTCAATCCAAAGTCTACTTCAAGACCAATCAACAAATTTAGTTGCCACATAAATTAATCTCTGTTTTCGTCTTGCGTGATAAAGAAAAATGTGAAATACCAAGTTAAATTACCTTGGTCGATAACTGAACAGTTGGTCACGAAGTTCAGAATAAGCAATTTCAGACACTTGACACTCTCCTTATGTTTGACCGAGATATTCGTAGTGAAACAGGGAATGCCAGGGTCATTATATCACTCAAACGATTCACAACAATGTCATCGAAAGCAAAACATCGTTAGAGATTTCCGGTTCATTTCATACCATGTACAAGGTATCCAAGAGAAAACGCAATATTTCCTGTCTCGAGAAAGTAATTATCTGCAAAATATTGTCCAACCATCGCTGAAACACCCTGTACACCATTCTCTCGTTCCAGACGTGTATAAGACAGCGATTAAGTCGACCATGAAGGTCAAGGATGGTCATGGTAGGGGCTCCAACAAAGTGATAGTGCGATAGTCACTATCCAGCAGGCCAGGCATTAATTGGATTTGTAAACGTGATTCACACCTGTTTTGAAAACATTATTTCATGTATACTAATGCCGCTTTACATGTGAGAACTGATAATCTATGGAGTAATACCGGATAATGAATATTAGGATCATGAATTCTTTAATGTTTTATATTCTTAGGGCTTTTTATCGACATTACTATGACTTATCACAACGAGACATTTTACGGCGGTTGTGGTAGAATGTATGCATCATAATAATAGTCATTGTCTTAAATCACAGTAATGATTATAAATCTCAGGAACTATACGTCATAGTCCTAAGCTCATAGCTTTCGATGTATATTCTTTAGTTTGCGTGTATGTATCTACTTATTTTCCAACAATATCACTAATTCGAAATACCAAATGGAATGAAGAGCAAATTGGAATTGATTGAACATACAGTGTTGATATAAAAACACAGCTACAAGTAGCATAGTAAGGTCTTCTCGAAAGATTGTCATATAAACATCTTCTAGTCAAAAAAATTCATCACCCTGTATGTTGAAGGCCTAAATATTTCCAGTTAGGGTTTCTAATAATAATTACTCTCATTTTGTTTATGAAGTGAACGAAAATAAATATGAATATCATAAATATCATTCTTATTCATCCGCATTGAGAATTTATTGATTTATTACTCCTCGACGTTTCATTTTATCAAATACCTAATAAGTACAATATACATTTTTTAAGATTAAGCTACACAAATTGATTAGCTCATCAATTTTGATTTCCAGTTGCCTCTTTCAGAAGCCTTTGACTAAAGTTCTTTTGGGACTTTTATTCTAGTTTCTGTATGAACTCTTATTGTATAGTGAAGACATCTAGTACTAAGGTATATGTTGCTAGTGTGTAGCGATCGATATAAAATGCTTTACGACCTGTTGTTATGCCACACCCTACCCCAACACGATACGTTCGCCCTTGTCGATGTTGGGGTATGTTTCATCAGCGAAAGTGATTCTAGGATATATTTTGAAAATTATTCACTCTCAGTCTTCTTATTCTTGGGACAAATGAGTTTACAGAATGGGCACTGAATTGATTTTTTCTTTTTTCATAACAACAACCATAAACGTAAGGTATAGTATTTTTTCGCTTTATAATATGAATGATGAAATGAACTTTTATGAGCCATAAAAATTGAAACAACTGGTACGTATTGAGAGGAAATGTAAACTTGTTACTCAAAGATTGCCTTCACGCTAGAAAGCAATAGAAACTCTAAGTGATCTAGAATAAATAAAGTATGACGTCATACTGGGAAATCTTATTTCTATACTATACGCGAATCATTATAGTCTATTTATAGAACATAGTTCTGAAATAGTTAGTTATCTTTCAATACCATTGGTGCAAAATGAAAAGTTTCCAGCTAACCACTGAATTTCTAATCAGTTGAGACATAGCTGGGAACATAATAATTGCAATACTTCATAGTGCTTTGTGCAAGTTTGTTTACTCAAGTAGAAATATTGAATTCTGAATAATTACTCTACTATTCAGAAAAAATAGGAGTCGTTTAGAGTTATATTCAAATTAAAATCATGGAATCAAGTAGGTAAAACCCTATTCAATTGAACTAAAATATTGGACATTCGACAATTTTTCTTTCAACAAATATAAATGGATATCTATAAAATTGAATCCTTCATAAACGAAACAAAAAAAACAATCCATTATCAACTTACCAATGAGACTGGACAACGTTCATAATATTTAGCTTTGGCGAAAGTACCTAATGGTTGGTTAACTTTTTTTAGAATATTTCTTTCAGGAGAACGGCTCTTGAATCAGAAAAAGTATGCAAAACATGACAAATGAATTCAATAAATCCACAGGGGAGAATTTATTTAGCAGATTGTTAGATACGTTATTCTGATACACCCTGTATAGTTATAGCAATACATTCCAACGATTTGTTTCTCATGTAAATGGCAAATGCACTGAGAAAAAGTTTATATCAGTTTTCATTGATCATAATGGTATCGAAAGGAAATTACAATTTTAAGTACATGTGGACAGATCGCCAAGTTTGATTTCGATCGTTTTATCAGTGAAATTGTTATTGCATTATTATTTGATATATAAATAATTCATACTTTCCAAGAAACAATATGAACAAATCTACTTGAAAATAAATTGTGGGTTCTACACTCATTTCCTGATACAATTTTTCTGATAGAAACATTTATCTACTCTAGAGTACTTATATAATAACTTTTCCGCAATCATTATTGCGGTACGAATGAATGACAATATTATCAGATTTACGATTCGACTACCTTCGAGTGTCACAAAAGGGGAAAATCTTTAATGTTGGCTGTCAACGAATATCGGTGGATTATTGCTTTTTCAAGAGCTTCCGTCATTCATCGAAATTGATGGATTTTCCTCACTTCTCTTCGATAACACCGTTTCCAATAATGTTTCAATTGAAACATTTGAATAGGTATTTAATTTGATCGATTCAAAAGCATAGATGGATCTAATTTTCTCTAATCAGTAAACCATGTGGATGATTCAATTTTATCTTCTTGCATGCTTTTTTTGCTGTTCTCAAATTTATTCGTAATTTACGAATTTTGTTATAGCCTTCGGAGAGGTCCAGGTGCGAATGTACAAGATAGCAGTGGCTATTCTTCTCTCCACCATGCCGCACTCAATGGACATAAGTAAGTGTTTTGTGTTTTATCCATCACATTTTTTCTATCACCTGGGTACTCTAATTGATTGACTAATGAATTTGTTATGAAAATATCGTTCTCAGAATTTGGTAATACTGAACGGAACTCATTCGGAAGGACGATATCATTGAGTTATTATACAGTGTGTTCGATTTCAAACCGCAGCTCTCCTGAATTGACACCTGTTTTCGAAAAAAAAAACAATCATTTTGATGTCCTAAGAACCACTTGTAGACTATATATTTGATGCAAGTACCCAATATGTTGTAGCATATGAGATATTAGATAAAAAGAGCGAGTTGACATCAACTACCGGTTCAACCGGAAATGCTACGCCTCTGGCGATATTCACATCGATTGTTCTTGATTGATACAATATGACACTTCTAATGTGTTGATGTGTTGATTCAACTATCAGATTTAGTTTCTTTATGGACTAACACGTCGAATACTTATGTAAGACATTTTAGAATTTTAAATTTAAATCTTCAACTCAAATTTTATAATGAGAAAATGAAAAGAGCCGATTCACCTAAATGGCTATTTTTCGAACTGAACATGGCGCTAGATAATGTTTATTCGAAGCACTCCAAATTAACGAATTATGAAACAATACACAATAGTAATTATTTTTGCTCCTTTCAGAGAGATCGTCAAACTTCTTTTGGACCATGACGCCTCAACGAATATTGTTGATAGCAAGGGTTCGTCTCCCCTTCACTTGGCAGCCTGGTCTGGAAACGTGGAGATAGTCAGATTACTTCTTTCGGGGCCAGCCACTTGCAACGTTAATTTGACGGTGAATCATTAATTATTTGCATGCACATACAAATATTTGCTAGGTTTAAAAAAACGGAATTCAATTCTGTAATGAATAGTACCAAGCTTTCAAAAGCAGTTGAGGTAAATTCGTCTCAACATGAGAGCATTTATATTTATATAAAATTCCGATGGGTTCGATTTTATTATTCATACGAAATCTACATGACGACATTGCTTTCATCAACTTACATTATGAACTGCATTCTGAAGTTTGACATTGCTTTGATGATTCATTATTTGAAGATTCTTGGTATAAATATGGAATGAATTGCTATCTTTTCATTTAATTTCATTGAAGTCTACGAGGTTCCTTTCGCTACATGTTTACCATACTTTTGATATTCTTGTTATGAAGTCACTGAGCTAAACCATAGTGTGACCAATTTTTGATGGAAACACCCCCCGAAAATCTGAAATTGTTGACAGATTATGTTAATTTTTTTTTGAAATGTCTAGTACTAAAAGGTCTACCTTGGGACAAAATTTGAAATGTTTATTCCAATTTTCAGGGCATACTACGATATTTTTTCTTAGTCGAAAATCGAGATTTTTCCTCAGCGATTTTGTTATTGAGAAAATTACGCCACTGGATTCAGGGTGTCTTTTAACAGGTGTGACCAAAATTTCATCAAGAAATATTCATTAATAACAAAATTATGACAACTCAAAAATTCGAAAACTCACACAGCTAACAGTCACAAAAACATCCTTTATCAACAGATATAGTCATGAGAATATTTCTTCATGATTCCAACAATAAAGTGCCGCCAGATGAAAAAAAAAACAAATAGCGGAAATCTTTTAAATGAAACATTTCAATAATTAGTTTTCATAGTTACGCTAACAAAAATAGTTTCCTTCATTATTAGTTGAATTGTGTGAATGTAATGTTCATTAAAAAAATTTAAGCTATTTGTTTTTTTTTTCATCTGGTGACACTTTATTGTTCAAATCAGAAAAAAAAATATTCTCATGGCTATATCTGTTGATATAGGGTGTTTTTGTGACTGTTAGCTGTGTGAGTTTTCGAATTTTGGAGTTGTCATAACTTTGTTATTAATTAATAGTTTTTCATGAAATTTTGGTCACACCTGTTCAGAGGCACACTGAATCCAGTGGCGTAGTAATTTTTTTCAATAAAAAAATCGCTAATGAAAAATCTCGACTTTTGTAGTATGCATTGAAAATTGGAATAAACATTCCAAATTTTGTCCCAAGGTAGACCTTTTAGTACTTGACATTAAAAAAAAACATCAAAATCTGTCTACAACTTCAAATTTTGGGGGAGTGTTTCCATAAAAAATGGGTCACACTATGAATACATCGAAATTTGTCCATCCGTACCCAAGAGTTGGTTTTCGGCAAAACAGCTAGTCAGCGCCAGGAAATATCCTCGACGTCCGAGGCTGCATGATTGGTTTCATGAGATTATAAATCGTTGGCTAGTTTCCTTCATTATCGACTGAACGACGACATAGGGTGAAGGGTCGACTATCAGTGCACAACTGCAGACCGAATGACACGGCACATCGTCTGTGGGTCTGTCAAAAGGTCGTATAGTGAAGTGGCCGGCTAGAAAGGGACCACCAGACCATTATACAGGGAAATGGTGATTAATCTGCACAAATGGGCCCTTATACTGCCAATCACTTGGATTGCTTGTTGGATTTCGGATGTAATTCACTTGGCTTTGGGAAACGACAATTGAACTATGTATTTGTCATCGGTTTTGATGTTCGCCGTCCGTTAAGGACTGTACAGGTTGAATGGCTATGTATTAAGTTACTCGTATCCAAACTAGAGCAACGGAGTATAGGATTTGATTCGGTATTCACTAGCTTGACAAGGTAGGGAAGAGGAAGAGCGGCAACTACAATTCATTGTGAGATTCAAATCACCTGCATTAAATCTTCAAACAACATTCAGGGTATTTCATTTCAAAAACTCGCTCAGCCACGCTTTTTCATGATCCACCCTGTGAAAATAAAATTGTAGAGAAGAAATCCCGAGTGTTTATATTTTGGAAAAATCATTCATGGTAATTTTATTAACTTACCCTGTATGCCAATCTTTCACAAAGTCGCAAGAGATGGATATTATCTATAGCATCCCAACTCCAGTCAATCCAATAAGAGGCAAGTATTTTTCTATTTCCACGGATTTGTTGAACGGTTTACGTGGAAGAATTTTAAAATACAAATGGACAAGTCGTCTAGCTGCCTGCCTTCACCAGAAGTCGCATTTTAGATGAAAAGACTCGTCAACTTCCACTGAAAGTGGCAGATTGTGAAGTTTCCAGATTAGGTATGCCCCAAAGATTGCGGAAGGGGAATTGAAAAGATCGTTGCAAGTTCTTCGTTGAAAAGTTGAAAAAGAACTGTGGTGGGAAAATAGCAGATTGTTGCGTTTCATGATCGAATACAATGATTCAGATGCGAAAGCATCTGCTAAAATATTTCAGTTTCTGTAATGAACCGAATATTTCATCAGTTGATCTACCAAAAAATTCATATTTCAACTATGTATCAATATGATCGAATATCTTATAACAATTCAATATTCATATTACATTTCATAAGATGTTATTAAGTAATTATATTTCATTGAATATTTGAATTCTAATCCCAACCTAACCAGATCTTCAGAAAATATGTGTTGATGACACATGCATACATAGAAAACAATTATGTTGATGACTGATTATGAATGTAATAGACATGAATTATTCCCCCTATGTAAGAATGCGCTTCATACAGTTCAAAATGTATTACATGGTATGAAAGCATTTCAATTTCCGTAAATGTCTAGTTAGTCCCATAAAGTTCAGCCTGTAATATATACTTCTGATACTGTATAAAAATAACTGAACAAACTAATGTTTCATATTCAGATGTATATCCTTTTTGGAAGTTGAGTGTGGAAGGTTATATTCAGAATTGATAACGAACATATCTGTCTTTTTGTTATAGACTAAAGATGATGAGACTGCTCTTCATTGTGCAGCACAATATGGACATACTAGTGTTGTCAGCCTCCTACTTCAACACGCTTGTGACCCTGGGATAAGAAATTGTAAGGGCGAAACTGCCTTGGAACTTGCTGCTCAATATGGAAGGTAAATGTCACAATCGAAAAATTAAACTAACACTGGAAAATTTCACATAATAAATGACAAATTTCCTGGTAACACAAGTCATCTGATTAGCATTCCAATTTTTTGTGAAATTTCAACGTTTTTTTTTGTCACCCTCATGATACCCTCAAGATCATAATATCTGAAAATAAAATTGTTTCAGATTAGATACTGTAGAACTGCTGGTCAGGACAGATCCCTCTCTGATTCAGTGCCTGAAGAGAACTACACCAGACACAATATTCCCTCATACTCCTCTGCATTTAGCTAGTCGAAATGGACACAAGTAAGTTACAAATATACACACTTTCGGTCTGATAAATGAAATTAAGATATTTTTATTATGCGAAGTTTATGGGTACATGTAATGAAGTTGTCGAGATGCATTCATATTCCAGATGTATCCCATAAACATGATTCACTGTGAATTGACATAATGTCCACTATACCTCACTACAACTCGAATATTGTATATTCTTTTATATTTTTTATTACGCTTTATATTAGTTTTACTTATATGAATGTATGTTTTTAACTTTATGATTCAACTGAAAAACTGACTTTTATATCATCCTACACTTTTTTACAGTACCAATATTTCTCTCAAATGATAAATTTTTACATTATTGATTATTTTAGCTTTTTCAATTCATCAATAAAGCTTGTTTTTTAGTTTTTTCAAATTATATTTTTGAGAGGTTTGCTTGCTTTTTCCTTGCTGTGTAGGATAAGTAGCTTCACAGAAATATTTTTACAAATCGTAGAGAAGATATGGTTATGATATTGTTTCCGTAAAAATTTTGCAATGTTAATAATCGATTTCCAGTAATACTATCTGCTTTATACTAATTCATCATTGATGTCATTCGAAAGTAGACTCTCATTGAACTCAATTTATACTGAAGTTCATTCTATTTTCATTCAACCCTCAGAATAAAACTTAACTTCAATCTGCTAGGCATAAATCATTGTCCATCTGGTCGTGGAAAACTGTTTTCCACGTGGTTAGTTGAGTAGCTCGCGGTTAGAATAATCAACCTGATTGTGCGTATCAGAGTGGTAAAATCGACTTAGTGAACTCACGATCCGGTAGTTAAAAGTGAACGAGACTCGGAGGTGTCAATGACCGCTTGATCGAAAACATTGCCCTATACGACCGATATTCAAAAATAGTTTCAAGTTGTCAAATCCGAAGATATTTTCAACATTTCAGTGCCAAAATTTCGGGGCAACAGAGATACTATGAAACATTTTATCGAGAAATAATCTCATTATGTTATACAATTGTTTAGCATAATCGATCATTAGATACTACATAACAATACAGGGAAGTGATTTTACTCCTACATTGGAAAACGCAAAGTACTTCATTGAAAATATCATTTGATATGGAAAAACTTCTCTTCATATGAAAAAGCCGTTTTTTTTAAGTGGGACATTTCAATATGTTGAGTGAATCAAATAATTAATGATAAGTATGATATCTATCAATTCTTTGATAAGCGAGGAATTAATGAAATTTCCATCAATACTCATTTAATGACTCCATCGAAAATCACAGTATTCCTCACATTATTACTGATTAGTGTTCATTAACAACCACTGGAATATATCATCAGCCTGTCTCTGCCCATCATATCTCAGAGGATAGCCGTTTTTGAAAAGCTTCACCGTAGGGTAACCGTCAATACCTTGTTCATCGGCAATGTCCTTCTCTGAGGTAGCATCAACTTTGGCAATCTGTATGGGCACGTTCTTATCCTGAATTATCTTTGCCACCTTTTCGTACTCTGGAGCAAATTCTTTACAGTGGTGGCACCAAGGCGCATAAAATTCCACCAGGATGTATGGGTTGGTAGCGATGGATGTTCTGAAGTTCGTCTTGTCTAGATCGGTGATACCTAGTTGGTTTGCGAAAACGCTACTGGATATTTGTAGGAGAGTGAACAAAATTGAAATTGATAGAACGAATTTCATATTGAAAACATTAGTGTGTCACTTTTGAAGTTGATCTACTAAGGAAACATTGCATTCAGTGTTATATAAGGTGTACTGATATTAAACTGCATGGAATTATCTTAGTCACAGTCTTTACCAATTTCGATGGCCATTAAAGTTTTGTACGATAATTTAACTGTACGGTTTGATTTGAAATTTAGTTGCCGCATGAAATCACATAACAATTGAATATATCACTTTTATCAGTAGTATTGTTTATATTGTTTGCGTATTGTTTATTTACAAAATGTATAACCAAGTGATTGGACTAAAGGTACTGGTGTTTTTATGCGATTTTACTCTCCACGTTTCCAACTTCTCCAACTCCAAAAGAGCATTAAGTTATTCTCGAATAAAAATGTCAATTCATGAATCAAGTCATAAGCAGCAAGAGTTGATTTATTTCCTTGATAATTGAAAGTCTGTGGCTCAGGCTCATCAAATGTTCTCAAATGCTCACGGTGAAGCTGCTATGAGTAGAAAATCGTGTCGTGAGTGGTGATTTTTGCGTGGAAAATCGGTTTAGTGGAGGACTATTGGATGTGTAAACAATGGAGAAATTACCGAATTTTTCTATGAAGGCCCGTGGCAATGTCAAGAGGAGTTTCAAAACGCATAAACAATCTAAGATGATTTAATCTTGAACAGGAAACTGCGGAAAGAAAGTTACATATGGCTTATTCATTTAAGGCCTATATTTAAAATATCTAACCTTCTATTTAGTCGAGACATAGCTGGGAATATCTAGTTATCAATAATTATGGCAACACTTTACATTGACAAAGAACTGTTGAATTGTTATACATAGTTATTTACCAGAAGGTGTATATAATTTATAAATCGATATTTTCCAAAATAATTTGAACGACAGACTGTTCCAAACTATTGTTAAAAATAAATAAGCAGGAACCCAGCACTTTCTCGTGGGCTGTCACAACTTTCTTGCTTAAATTAATATACTATAATTTACTATCATAGTGTATAGTCGAAGTGCCACAATTGATTGTCGCTTCCATCTAGCATATTCGAGAAGAAAATCCCCATGTCGTTCAACACCACGCTCGTTATTCACATCATCGCCAGCAAGGATGCCTGCAACAGCTTGTTTACTACATCTACCTATAAACACATCAATGCGGCAATTCTGGATCATATTCGCTAGACTGGTCGCTTTCTGCATCGCTTGTAATTGCAACTAGTCATATTCGACAATCCATAACACACCACTGACATCTATAATTGCTTATTAGCTGTGGAAATGTGTTTGATTGTGGTACAGTACGGTCGATGTTTTGTATTCCGTTAATGTAACGAAAACGATCAGAGATTTTTATATTAGACTATAGACTATTCAAATATGAGTTACAATCATAGGATTTTTGGAGTATTCAGTATTATGAAAATATCGAATTTTCACATTACAAGAATTATTGAAGAACAACAGATCTTTCCGTTTTTTTTTAGGCCACACTGCACCGCTTCCATTCATCTCTTTGATAAGTGCAATATTAACGTGAGAAAATAGGAAGAACATTTTTGTCAATCAAATGAAAATCTATTACACACAACTTCGAAAATAGTTTTGTGATTCGATGACAGTAAGAAAAAGATTTCTTGAAATTTTTATCATGATTTCTTCTCTGATAGGTCGAAGGAAGCTATCGATTGACAAGTTCGTAGGATAAGAATAACGTCAAGACTGTTGATTGTGTTGAATTATGATACACTAATTTTCTTGTTACTCTCATATATTTCTTGCCATACCCAAGATATATTTTTTCTGAAACTGTACATGAACTTTGAAAATTGGAGTTTTAAAAACTACGATTTATGTGCATTTCGTTGTATTGGTACACTTGTTCCAAATATATTCAACAGTTTCAATTAAATTCAATGGGTACGTGAAATGTGGAAATTAGATGGATATTTGATATACTATACAGTGTGGATGATAAGTCTTGCCCCCTTACCCCAAAATTGAGTTGTTAGAATAATGTGTCAAATTGATTCATTCTCAAAGTTTTGATTCAATATTATTTGTATAATTTTAATAGTCATAAAAAATGAAATGATGATTTTAATGAGAAACTAAAGAGGTAGCTGTCAAGAGGAGAGACTGATGAATTCATAAAAAACCCTTGTTCGAAATTGAAATTGACATGTCCGATCGTTTTTCAATTTGTCTTCAGTAGCGTAGATTGAAAGGGTGGCTAGACAATGATAAAAGAGGATTGCTAGGGGCTTGAGGTTGTTATATTTTGTCGTTGATAATTGAGGTTTTATTTCTCAGAATGGTCTTCACTTTGAAATGATACATTTTTTTCATTTGTTTTGATTTCATGACACTTCGAAGAGGATTTTGTAGATGTTCGATCAGATCTCAACCAACCGACAACTTTTGGAATAAAAAATAATTGCATAGATATTGATGCATGCTTTGGCAAATGTCCTACCAAATATCCCAATTGCAGGGCAGTCGTGGAGGTACTCCTGCGAGCAGGTTTCAGTGTCAATATGAGGACGAAAGCAGGGACGGCTTTGCACGAGGCCGCCCTGTGCGGCAAAGTCGAAGTCGTCAGAACCTTGCTGGAACACGGTGTCAACACCTCTATCAGGAATGTGAACAACTACACGGTGATGGATCTATTGAACCAGTTCAACACTGCCCCAGCTTCTCAGGAGATCATCAACATACTGAAAAGTGAGTCGATTATATAAGTAGAAGAGTCAGATGGTGATTATATGTCTCGTTTTTCGGTAGACACTGTCAGTTATTCGCTTTTTGCTGGAAATACCAAGAAAAAGTGATTTTCTTTTGATTGTTGAAATTCACTATTCGAAATTTCAAACTGTATTCGGTTGAAAAAAATATGAGACGAATTGCCAAATTACTGGAAAAATATACGTTCTCATTTTTTCGGGAATTGGACCGGTATATATTTACATCTGAATTGTATCGACTACTGTAGATACCAGATGTCTCTAAAAGCTACTGTTTAATGAGAATATCATACAATACAGAACTTTTGTAGATAGTTTGAAATCGTATTTTAACATTATTGGATTATTCACAAAAATATATGTCGTCAATAAACAGGACACAAAAGAGGCTTACCACTCGTAGATAGTGATGGAGAGAGTATTAGTCATCCTTTTCCAACTGTGCCAAATACGGATTCCGATTTAGGTAAATATCATGAATCAATCAAATGTTGTCTGTCCAATATTATTTGTGCCAAAATTCCCAGAATTTGATAGAAATTGGCAGCGTCGCCGACCATGGCCAGTTTCCATCTTTTTTTTTACGTTTATATACGATGATATGTTATTTTCATTGAATTGAACGATTTCATTATCACACATGACGAATTACTGTTGTAAAAAAAATCCGAAATATATCACTTGGGAAATTGCGAATATTCTCTAGCAAAATCGATACTTCAAGTTACGCCGTTCCTTGCAAACATCTAGCTGTTGCTGACAATAGTATCAATGGTAGAATGTCAATTACTTTGTCATTTATCATAATTTTGGCTCAAGGAATATTGCCAAGATAACATGAAGAATACATCAATTTTACTAATAGATTGAATGAAGGGTATAGGTGGAATAAAAATATTCCATATATAATATAGCGGAACCACATAATCAAGAAAGATGCACTGCTCTTATTCCTTTCTTAAATCTCACACGATACGTCACTAACTAGAACGAAAGATGCCAACTACATTACTGTCTCTTTTCATTCTGTTTATATTCTGATTTTTTTTTATAATCTAGAGGTGACATAAGATTTTTGAACTAAGTGTAACCAGAAAAATTGAATTGAATAAATGTCAATATTTTTTATTGCATGTCATAAAGACTTGGTATGCTGCTGTATGATATCGAAGGAAACTGTCTCTGTAGTGAGTTCCTGATGACGGATTCAACCACAGTACTCGTCATAACTTTGATTTAATAGGTCATTCCATTTACATCCCTTAAAAACAGTTTTTCTGAAATTTGAATACTCAATCACTTATGATCTGACAATGAATAGATCAACATTACAGGAAAAATGTTCCATAAGATTTGAAAAAAATATATAATCTCTCGATTTTCTGCCTATACCCTCCATACTACAGATTCTTCATTTAATTTTATCGATACCTCAATATACTGGAACGTTCTGGTGAATAAATCAGGTCATCCGTGGAAGGCATTCATTTCTCTCCTAATCTAGGTAGCCCCTACGAAAACGTGAGACCATCGTCTAAAAATGCGAGGTCTGTTACAACCGATCCCTCTCCCGGCACCTCCCCGCAAAGATGGGATTACATGAGGCATGCTCGACCTCCAGAAGCCTTCGATGACAGGAGGGTTTCCGGAGTTTCTGGGATTTCGATGTAAGGATTCTGGGAGTTGTGTGGTAGAGCTCGTAAACATTTTCACTATTCACTGTCGTTCAGTTGTTCGGTCTCGTTTTGGGTGTTTGACAGGAAATCTGACAGTAGTAATAATGTCAGGTTAAAAATGAAAACACGATACGAGTACTCAAATAATCGTCTCGATTATAGTTATGAAAACATTAATAGAAAATATCGTATTCAATTTGACGTCGTGAGCTCGTCTCATAAATCTATCGAATGTCGATTGGTACATCACAATACTTGGGTTGAAGGCACGACTTCTTCAATCATTCATTCACTGTTACATTCAATTTCATTCTGACTGGCGATGGATATATATATATTTTTTACTACACCAAAAACTTGTATGGTATTAGTATTCTATTTCCTGAAACATGATATGGTGCATTGTTGTGATGAAGAAACCAACGGTTGTTCGCCGAGACTGAGCAAAATGATATTCCATGACTACCAGCGAGATCTCTAATTGTCAATCGACGATTTTCAAGCACCATATTTTTTGGACATTCTCGGTCTGCATTGTACTCATTCTATCACGTTTTTTGTGCCATAATTTGATCACCAATGGCATTCCGTAAATAAAATACGATGCAAGTCCTTTGCTCAACAAAATCATTATTTTCGAGAAAATCAAAAATACGTCTAAGATTATTGAACCTTTCGACAAATATACGTTTAGCAAATGTTATGGACTTTTCTAACTTAGGAAAATAAGTTACCTGCATTTCTAATACCAGGGAGTTTTTAATTACAATTTCACTTTACTTATTACAATTTGTATTGGTTGGAGAGACTTCAACTACAAATTATCCATGATTGCAACAACTGAACGAAACTTTTGCAAATCACGTTAAGAATTTTACTTTTATTTTCACTCAACTTATTTATTCGCATGATTTCGACAGCATGAACAACCACATCCTACCACCAACACGAGATATCAATCAAAACGATGACACCTATGTACCTATGTCATACACTCTAATGTAAGGAAGTTTGTTTTTTATGCTTGACATATGATTAGTAATATTCTCATCATAGAATATCTAGACATCATTTACAACTCATTATTATTGCTGAAATGTCTTCATTTGATTTCCTGGAACTCAAAAGAGCATTATTTCTTGAAGCGATAAGAAATGATGATAACTAACCTGAACAAAAATAATCACCACAAATTTTTAGAAAACAATTTGATTTTCTTTATGAATTCGTTTTCCATAGAAACTGTAAGTACTTATGACAATAACAAATCATAGTAAAATTCTTGGAAATCTGTCACTAAAGATTGGTACACATATCCAGTAAGGAATATGAAATTAATGAAGCAGATGTTTCAAAGAATACAATTATATGTTGGACTGCATTCTACAGTTTTCTGCTGAATAAGTCCTCATAATGTTCACATTAAACAAAAACATATCGATGATTACATTTACTATGGCGAGTCATAACTTTTCGATAAAACAAATCAGCTTCAATTCATATTAGATTCTACGTATATCTACTACTTTTTCAAAAATCGAAAAGATTTGTGACAGCTTTTGTGAATACGCGCTCTTCGAATAACGTAAATACAATTCCTATAATATCTGATTGTTAATTATCATCAACTCTACAATCTGATCCTCTGATGTGTAGAAATCGTTAATATTTTCCTTACAACTACATTGATATTGATTTGATGACAAAATACAGCTCAATCTTATAGTCATAAAGATATCTACGTATTTGGATGACTAGATATTCTTATTTTTTTTGCAAATTATTATGAATGCTTCTTGGAAAGTTCAAAGGATGTTTTATCACCATAGTCATTTTACGTTCACTTAGTCAGATTTTCTTTTTCTAAATCAACAATCTGAGTAAAAATCACTTGATCTCAATGGTGAACGTCTTTTGAACTGTCCAATTTTATTTTGCATTTTGCATGTTTGCATGTTCTAGGCGTAACTCAAAACCGTACAAGAGCCTTCCGATTCCAAAACGTACGAAATCAAGACTATCTCGAGCCGAGCAGGCACTTTTGGAGAATATCACGTTTTATTTTAAAGAACGTCTGGAAATGCGCAAAGTCAGCACGGCTTCTTCGAAATCAGCAGATTCTTCATCTTCCTTCCACTCGGCCTTAGATTGCACTTCTCAGTGCGGTTTGAATAGTAACTCTGATTCACCTACACAGTAAGAAACAAGCAAATATTCGCGAGACTAGTGAGAGTTCATGGCGCTTTTGTCGTATCATTTATAGAGTTCATTGTCTTGCGAAACATATTACCAACTGAATATCTTGTTCGGAAATATCTCTAATGTGTATTATATAATTCTTCATACACATCCAGTAAGTCGAATCTATCTGAAACAACATATATTGAAGTGGACCTGCATCAGATTCATGAATATCTACAAAAAAAAAACAAAACTTCAGCGACATTGTCAAACATTGCTGTGATACATCTTTCGAGCTTGTAAATTTTTTCGAACGGTCAATCTCTAAAATGATTGAGAGAACACATTTTGTTTTTGTTTCGCCCAGTAAATACTTTTCTGAATAAAATAACCCCATCGAATGAAAAATATTGATGAATGATAATGATAGATATCATTTCATTACAGTTTTTCCTGTTCTCTAAAGAAATGAATTGCAATGTATTGATGATTTGTGATCTTCATTCAATTGGAGCTGTTGCCGATCGAATTCAATAAAAGACTAATAGAAAGTGTTCAAAACTTTTTATGCGTGGCATTATATTTACCTAACAAATAGCAATATTGCAGTAGTTTATGATTCATCATAGGTTGTATCCAATAAAAATGTGATGATCAGTTCGAAAAAAAATCTGTTTATCAATTTCAAATTTGATTGTTTAGATTATTCGACTAACACAAAGTATCAAACTTTCAGTATTCAGGTTAGGGTTAGGTGAAAACCGTATATCCTGCAAGAGATATTTTGTTGGACTATATTTTATCGCAAGCTTAGCAATTTTCAACAAATCAGTGAATCCAATCCTTCTAGGGAGTCCGACAATAGTCTTTATCAAATCCCCTGCGTGCCAAGACAGTTTATGGATACCAGCGCGTACTCTGATGATCTGAACTATCTAAGTGCTAGCAGAGAGTCAGATCAGATCAGCGTTTCTTCTACTGCGTCTAGTTGCGGTTATTATCCCAAGAGGCCTGACAGTGGTGGCGTACCATTGTATATGCCCATGAACAATTCGAGGAGTGGCCATAGTCCCGGATCAAATAGCAAAATTTCGGTGAGAGATGCTGTTTTCATTATTGGTTCTAGTTTGTTTAAAGTTTTATTATGATTCGGGTTATTGCTATTTCGCAACACCAACATGAAAATTAATATGGAATGCTTCATTTTTGTGATCCTTTGTTGTTCCATAAAGGATAAAAAAATACTGATAATTTTTCTTTCTGAAATATTTCCGATTCGTTATTAACTGACAACACCATTTTCGAAATTAAATCAATCATAAGAATTGGTTGCGATAATATGTCACGAAAATCTTCCAAAATGTTAATATCAGAAAGTTCCTTCCCACGTCATTTAACATGGAATTCGCCACGAATGAACCAATTTCATCAATTCTCCTTAGCCAACTCCACCAAAAAAGCCACCACGCCGCAACATATCCATCTCTCCGACACACATCCAACCGATGTCGATGTCAGTGGATGGCGTCAGCAACAACGCCTACGAGTACCTCTTCTTAGCCCAAACAGGCACTAGAAGCCAAGGGAACCTTAATGATATCAATAAAGAGAACAAAAGAGAGCGCTTGGGTCATGGCAGAAGCATGGACCAATACGTTGAAATGAACTTATTCAATATAGCTCTGGATGATGAGCCTGAAAGACCTAGGAGCGAGCTTCAGAGAGGCAAAAGCGAAGACTTGGATAGCAGGAAAAATGAACCGACCGCAATTTCCTCCATGTACGAGAACATGATCGTCAAACAGCAGAATCCGAGAAGAAAGCTCAGGAGGAATCCTGAGATATACGAGGACTACGACTTTAGGAGGAAGTGTAAGCAGGAGCCAATAGCCAGCTCTTCAGCTCCTGAAACAACCTTTGTTTCAAATGCGTTTATAATGATTTCGGATGAGAACGAAGAAAAATCCAATACAATAAAGAACGAGAAGAAGCTCACGATAACTAACAGTTTTCCTTTGTCGCCTACCCATTACCTTCAACCTCCTACTCCTGATCACCCACCACCTTCTGCTGTGCAAGCTGAAAATGTTATTTATGAAAAAATTCGCCCTCTCAGTCAGGTGAGCTTATGATAGCATGTTCGTATTTTCGTATCAGTATTATTCGTGGAGCACTTTAGCATGCTTTTTGTTATTCAATTAGATTATGTGCACCTTACCCTGTCTGTGTTTATTATATTAATTCCTAATAGTAACCTCACTACTCAATTTTGAGAAAATGCAATTATATGCCAGAAGAATAATGATTAAAATCTGGAAAGACATTTTTAGGGTATACAGGGTCGCTGATATGTATGGAAACGGTCGATTATTTTCTAAAGTAAGATAGCTAGCGAAAAATGTTAGGATACAAAAGTTGTAGGGTTTTTCAAAATCCATTAAACTAATGAAAAATTAAGTATACAGGATGAGTCAAAAAGTCAGGACGAAACGAAGTTGCTTTTTCTCTAATGGAACGCCCTGTATATTATTCCACATTTCAATTCTGCTCAAAATTCTGAACAAAATTGATGAAGCGCTTCATTTCCTAAATTCAACCGATTTCGAGATATCGAATTTTGAAAATAACTTATACTTCATTACTGTCAGGAGGTAAATGGTAAACACTTTGAGCACCTTATTAAATAGAATTCCAAAGAAAAATTTGTTGTTTATTAAAACTCATTTTCTCTCTTTTCCTCCTGTCTTAACTATTGTTTTCATAAAATTTTAAATATCCTGGACATTCATTAAAAAATACATTTTATTGTTTCAATTGCATTTTGATCAACCCTGAACAATTATGCTTTTTTATTTTCTGTAAAAAAATTATAATTAAATTGTAATCATAATATCCACATACTCCAGCTTTTGTGACTTTCATAATAAATATGCATCATTTCGTGCTTTTTCTTTAATAAATTTGAGAGTAGTAAAAAGTTATTTTCAAAATTCGATATCTCGAAATCGGTTGAATTCAGGAAATGAAGCGCTCCATCAATTTTGTTCAGAATTTTGAGCAGAATTGAAATGTGGAATAATATACAGGGCGTCCCATTAGAGAAAAAGCAACCTTGTTTCGTCCTGACTTTTTGACTCATCCTGTATACTTAATTTTTCATTAGCTTAATGGATTTTGAAAAACCCTACAACTTTTGTATCTTAACATTTTTCGCTAGCTATCTTACTTTAGGAAATAATCGACCGTTTCCATACATATCAGCGACCCTGTATATCAAATCCTGAACTCATCGTCGAATGTGCTGTATGGGATGTTATTGATGTTGGTTGATTTTGAGATACATATTGTCCATTTATGCATGTGTATCCATGCAGAAAAGTTAATTTTAATCAATAGCTGTATGATTAATTTCAAATATTTTATACGGATGAGTGGTGCTTTCTCACCGATGATAATCCCTATTTTGATGTTACTTTTTCATTTACTGTTATTGTTATTTTCGTTGATAATGTAATAAAGCTCTAACTGATTTCTGGGTTTTTGTTTTTTTTATGAATGAGTTCCTATTAACGATGGATTTATAGAACTGATAATAAATACTTCTACAAATCGATCTACTTGGTTATCAAACAGAAAATACTCACAAATGACTTTATTTCTGCAAAAATTCAATATCGATTTGGTATCAGAAGAAAAAAGAATGTACTCTCGAAAATAACATATTTTGGTAAAATCACAGGTATATAATTAAACAATGTCATCAGTTCTCCTACTCTATTTGTTAACTGAGCGTCAGGTACAGAGTGTATCGAGCTATCCGAAGAAAAATTGTAATGCTCTCTCAATAGTTTTAGAGGAAATTAAAATTCAATGATGATTCATGTAATGTGAAAAATGTGTGTTGAGGTTAGATGAAGATGAATATGATCTGAATATATTTTTCTATTCTAAGAGTACGTTGATGTTATTTTATGAATTTAATGCGATTTCCTGATTGTGTTGCATAATTGTGTTTTATGATCTGTCAACTAGGTATGGTTCTTTCAAAACCATAAATCTATTCGATAGTCAGGAATGAAATATAAGAAATGACAGTTAATCAATGATTTGAACTCGTTCTGATTTTCTAAGTGTATTTTATTTTGCACCATATATTTGAATTTTTAAACTTTAGATATTTAGACATAATTCTCTCCGGGAACATATGAACGGTATAAAGTATTACAAGCGCATCAGAATAATTACAAGTATACTGTTGGGACCTAGATTCTCAGCGAAATTTTTGAGAAATGAATGATGCATCATAACTATTGGTAATAGTTGAGTTTTGAAATGTCCATACTTAGTGCTTGTGTTTGCTCACAAATGGAAAAAGGGCTTTTGGTTTTCGTTTTTGGTCTTGGTGTTCGCCGAGTGGTTTTGCAGCATATGCATGATGAATATTAGGATATTTTTGGAACCCACAGTCAAATCTATTAGAAAGTGCGAGCAGGCATGTTACACTGCAAATTACTGTTTATAAGAAACAACATTCGTGGATTCACCAGGAGTACAAAAGGAGATCCAGGGACATGGAAACTGAAACCGAAGATGAGTATCTCCTGATTTATGAAGGTTCAAGTGGAAGTTTTTCCAGCAGCGTTTCTTTGTCAGACAGGAGTATCGATAATATGCTGGAAGAGTATCATTCTGATGTTCCTTTTGCAGGTTTGTCAATTTCTTATGCCATTATAGTAGTATAGTAGTAAGATATATAATGCCTATATACCACCCTTCAATCCCCGTTACTGAAGACAAAATTGAAGAACGATTGGTTACGTCAATTTATATTTCAAACGGGGTGTTTTTAACAAAAAAAATTTCACCCCTCGACAGCTACGCCCTCAATTTTTTTAAATGGCAAAATGGTTCAAGCGATACATTGCTGAAAAGTATTCTAAAAATAGAAATCAAAATCATAATTTCAAACTTCTAGAAATGAAAATATAAAAGAATACCAATAATACCAAATCGAATCTTCAATCATAAAACACCCACACAAATTATTCGAACAACTTAATTACTAAAGGAGGTGTTCAAAATGTTCTTCATTCACTTCCTAGCAAAATTAACCTGTTGAAATAATAAGTCCAGCTGGTTTATTCTTGATGCACAAATATAGAAAGATTTATTTGCTGATATTTTCCATGTCAGTACTGTAGCGACATCATAGCAACGCCGTGATTAACCCACCAACACAATATAGATTATACAATGCTAAGAAATCTATGGTCCATCATAGAGGACTGCCGATCATTTCCAGGTCTCATTAAGGGCTCGACCAAGAAGGTCTTGGAAAACATCAACCCCAACACGCCGGCCCAGCGGCCGAAAACCCTCAAGAAATTGAAACGCGTTTACGAAACGACAACAAACGGCGACGGAATTAAGAGCGATAATGAGAAATCCTCGAGCTCCGAAAAGGAATCCGATAACAAGGAAAACAAGGAGCGCGTATCGGCGCTCAGTCCTTTCGACGAACAGGAGGAATGGGCCAAGATCCAAGAGATAATGGCGTCATTTGGTACCGGAATAGTGCGCGAATCCGTGTTCGTTGCCGAACTGGAAAAGGAGTTCCAGAATAGGCTGATGACTATCAGCTGCTCGCAAAATAGTTTGGAAAGCAGTTGTTCGGGTGGTGCGACCACGGTGGAGAAGTGGTTGCAAGGGTTGGGAATGGGGGATTATATAGGACTGTTCATGACCAATGGATTCGACGACCTCAATTTCTTGGTAAGATATCTATGCATGATTGTGATTATGTTCGATGAAAATTTTTAGGTATCAGTATTAAATAGAACATATCAAATTTATCTTTAGAAAATATTGAAATGCGTTTCTCATTCATCAATAAACAAATTTGCTCGTTGAAATACTTCTTTTCACTCATAACATTGAAGCTATAATATCGTTTCGAATGTATCTACAATGGGATTCTTTTTCCACGGAGGTTCATAGTCCATCTTTCCAGAACGGTGTTATCGAAGAAAACGACTTGAAAGAAATGGGCATCGCTAGCGAACTAGAGAGACAGATCCTCTTAGATTCTATAAAACAATTACCTCCAAAAATCAACGATAACCCACCTAGCATCTACAATAACAATAACGAACAAAACTCTGTACGACTTTGGCTGAAAAAAATCAACCTCGATCAGTATTACGAAACGTTTGCTAAGCATTTGTACCACGATATGGAACGGGTAAAAAGAATTTGGGATGTTGAGCTATCGGCTGTGTTAGACATTGAAAAAGTGGGACACAGAAAGAGGATATTAGCCAGCGTTAGTAGCGGAGAACATATCGTATCTGGCCCAAAGTTAGAAGAAATTACAGATCTAAATTTGTTGGTGAGTTTTCACGAAAACTCCAGCGTTACTGGAGGAGTAAAACATTGCTTTGCTTCAGAAAAGTCAGCCTGTACCAGATCTTCCATCACCGTCAACGCATTCCGTGAACAGCAATACTGGTACTATAAGGCACAGACACAAAAAATCTCGACCAGCACCCCAACCACCAGTAAAAAAAACTGAGCCTGAAAAAAAATCACCAGCTGAAATTTTTGTCGGAGGAAGTAATTCGATAAAATCTCAGTGGAGGCATCAGCCGATACTTTTGATAACAGGAAACGTCAAATATGCTGCAAATGTAAGTTCAGGGTTTACCAACTGAAATATTCAGATAAAATCGGAGTTACTTTCGAATTGAGGAATTTCTGACGATGATTTAGAGTCCAGCATTCTGAATTAATATTGAATTCGACATCTATCACTATCGACATTTTCCTTTAAAGGATTTTTTTACAGTATTTAGGCTCCACTACGATTTTGGAGTTTAAAGGAACTGAATCTACAAAAAAATCTATTCAGAGAGTGATGAAGTCGAAAGACCATCCAAGTGAAGAAATATGCTTGTCCATATCTTACAGAGGAGTTAAATTTATCAATCCCGCTGCACAAGTATGTAAAATATCGACAGAAATGATGTATCAATGATTCTTCTTCATTCTGCAGAAAATCATTTGTGAACACGAGATCAAGAACATGAATTGTGTTTGCCAGGATCCTGAAAATCAGTCATTTTTCGCTTATATTACGAAAGATTCTGACTCGTTCTATTGTCATGTGTTCCAAGCAGTATCTTCGGTATGTATAAACAATCAAATCTGCTTGTTGTGACCTTTTTTTTTGATGAACTGCCAACATAATTTCAGTTCGATTCGATGTATTTTATTTTCATATAGTTTGTTACGCTTTGACAATTCGTACTTTATTGAACTTAATTTATGCACACCCTTACACAACCTTCAAGAATTCAAATGTCTGAGTTTGTTGAAAGAATTCGTTTTCGAATACACTACACAATACTGGCGAAGAATAGTCACCTTCTAGTGTATTGGATTTGCAACCAAGGCGAGAACGCTAATAAAAAACATTCTCTCAGGAGCAAGCCATCGATATCATCTTAACTCTCGGTCAAGCCTTCGAGCTGGCCTACCAGATGGCTCTGCGAGATCAAGTTACTAGCAAGACGAAGACCAGTCGCGACAATCACAAGCCTGCTGTTAGTCCTGGTTCTGTTTCGTCGAATAGCAGAGACTTTAAAGACGCCTCTACGAGATCGGCAGACTGTAAATTGAACGGCCATCCACTGAAAATGAAGCCTCTAACACTCTCCATCGCTGCAGAGCCTGTCGATGTGGGACCTCAAAGAACACCCACTGAAGGGGAAATACCTGGATAGGAGGGATGAAGTTGGGGGCAGTATTCCGATAAAACAGGTAACTGAAATATAGGGAATAGTAGGAAATAAGCAGCATGATTTCGAGTATATTGGTTATACATCTGATAGATACCGAAGAACTCATTAGGAAATATATTTCATTCACAATTCGTGCCTGAGTAAGGGCATGTGTGGGTAATATTAACACCAATCGGTCTTGAAGTGGTGATAATTCACGATTGTTATGTAGTAATTGATGTATATTTCTCAGGCCACGATGATGGAGAAGATCACTGCCAATATTGGTTTGGCTAACTCGAAATCCTTTGTGCCACAATTTTGATGTTATAGTCGTTGTATTTGATATTATCATTCGGGGTTATCGCCTGCCGTCATTTTTAACAGCGTTTCAATCTTTAAGCTGTTGTAGCTACTGTTCCAAATTATCTCCAAGAATCCAGTATCATAAGATGGTGATGAAATGATTGAAATAAATTTTGAAGTTACATAAATTATTGGTATTCATAGTTTATTGGACACTAAGATGAAATGAGCAGGTGGTAACCCTATTTCATCCCGACAGCACAATGAAAAAGGTTTGCCTCATTTATGATGGTGTTAGAGGGAAATATGTTCTAGCGAAATAATACACTCTCTAGTAACGTCATACGTGAGACGCCTTTCAATATTTAGAAACTCTATCAAATATCGTTTTCTATAATTCAGTTGTTATAAATGTAGTTTGATTGCTTAAAGAACAGTAAAGAATTATTTCCAATGTCTTTTGATGAGATGAAAAAAAGTCAGCGTTGTTTTAGGAAGTATGAGATTTTCGTGGATTACTTGAATAGTAAAGAAATATAATTGAACGAATAATTTTCGAAGTTGTGCTCATTATTGATTTCTCAAATTCTCAAATTAAATGGGAAATCGATATAATATTATAATTATAACATACCTTTTGACATGTTCTGAACAGAATTATAGAAAGAGGATACATTATACACAGCATGTTCATTAATCGTGAAAGTTATTTATATGTATTATTTTCGAAGATTATACAAAACAAAATGTAGTTAGTTATGCTTGAAATGAAGCAAAGAAATATTCTATATACCAACAATTCTTCATACTCACAAGACTTGCATCAGTATTAAATGACCATATAATAATAATAAGCAATAGATTAATATACTAGAATAAAAGACAAGTATCCATTTTCATTCGATTCATTTATGATTCAAGTTACTTGCATGTATAAAAAAAGATACTTTGCAATATACTCACAAACAATATCTTTGGATAACTATTGAAAGGAAATTCATTTCAATCGTTTATTGATCTCTAATCGATGAATCTGGTCCATTTTCATTAACTAGATTTATTTTTCAGATTTTCAAATAATTCGAACAGTATGGGAATGGAAATTTATAAATATACCTCCAAATCAATAATGAATACAATTCGAACAAAATAATTGAATAAGATATGAAATATTGAAACTTCAAGAACTCGAACCAGTTCTCCGATGGAATGTCTTCATTAAATGAAATTAGCGAGTTTACAATTATTTATGAGGTGAAATTCAAAGATTCCATATATACAGCAGAAATCATATATTCGAAACTTCACCTGATTGAAGATTCAGGCGGTTCAAACTTTTTTATTTCGTTTCCTTCCCATATTGATGCAAGTTTTTATTTAATACGCACATACTCTTTATTATACGATTGCAATCCATATACATTTTCAGTTTACTTCAATATCGTTTTTCACAGGAATTTGCTCAATCACTTCAACTCATACATATTTAGGGAGCAATATGCGAAATATTTTCCATGTCATTGTATCACTCTTTTGCAAACTTTATATATTATATTCACATCGCCATAAATACTATTCTTTGAATTCAAATCTTCCATTTTTGTAAGTAATGATGGGTTAAAAAATAAATTATTGTATATAAGTGAGTGTTTAGAAATTATATAGAAAAGCTTTACGATATACTTAGCAGGGTTGAATCCTTTTCGGTGTT
The DNA here is from genome assembly GCA_037013635.1 of Plagiodera versicolora. Classification (NCBI taxonomy): domain Eukaryota; kingdom Metazoa; phylum Arthropoda; class Insecta; order Coleoptera; family Chrysomelidae; genus Plagiodera; species Plagiodera versicolora. Next base: position 1,764,840 of record CM072978.1, read on the forward strand.
AAATATCATGTGTTATAAAGATATTCAGATAAATATTGCATTTGATGCTTGAATTGTTTCGGCTCGATGAACTTTAAAACTTTATGTAACGAAAATTCAAATTTATATTGATTCCCTGTAATTTCAATACATCGTGGACATTATTCACTCACCTGTGTTAATTGTTATTTTTGAATTCAGTAATGTAGTTACCACTCATTCCATTATTTCATTGTGATTTATGCACTGTTTATGATTTGTTAATCGTGCTATATTTTATTAAATCATTATATTTACAACTTGGTTTCACTTTGTGCCCTGCAAACCTTCTTATTATTTCACAACCATAGGTTATATAAATTATAAACTCAATTTTGTGAATTGATTGTGTTGAATACGAATTGAATCACCCTTAAAAAATTCTTTCCATGGAATACTTGGTTGAATTTTTCGAATAGAATAAAATTAGATTATATCAAAAAATAGCAGACATTAGATATTATGAATTCGTTTATAGCACTTTAGATTAAAAAAATTAAAATGCAAGAATTATTCTTGGTCGAACCAGAAGTGATATAAAACAACACCGTTTCACTTCTCGAACAGTGAAAACAAATAGAGATGAGCAACCTGTGCAACACACCCAGTATATTCTTCATGACATCCATAAATCCGTCCCTGCTTGCGAAATGCCATCAAAAGATCTACAACCGATCACTTAATGCTGGCGAATAACTCGCATCGAAACCAACTCAATAGGAACAGCAAGTCATGTAGTAATTGCATCCAGACTCCAAAGTGCTCCTTCCCATGTTGGGGTCCGCGGCGCCCATTGTGTGCCAAATTATGTTCTACATTTGTTTCTGTTGTAAAGGCCTCGCTTATCGAAGAGGTTAGCACCGAGGGCACTCGACAGTCTGTCGCGATGCTACTGGTAATTTTGTTTATGTGTTCGAGATTTCAATTGCCGAAAGGTTGTTTTCGAGTGGAGTTATTATGTAGTAAACAAAGAGGGAGTAGCTAGTGCTACTATGTTGCTTTCAGTAATTGTTTGGTCTCATTTCGTATACACTGCGACTTGACTCTGATGAATATTAAATTACTGGAAACGTAATAGTTTTTGGTGACGTGAGGTCATATTTATTTTAAACACACGATTTGAAAGTGTTCATATCCTGGTAAACGACTTCTGACTCAATAACACCATAGAAATTAAATCCATAAATTTATGAACGATATAAACTAGAGTTCATGATAAGCCAGTTGAAGTCAACTTACCTATATACTAAAATTCACCGTTGAACTTCGAAGGACGACACAACTAAAACATATTATACAATTAAAAAAATAAAAGACTACGAATATTAATACTAATGGACCTACAGGGTGTAACTAAATAACTGTAAAACATTTGAGGGGGTAATTCATCATTGAAAGAAGGATAATATTTTTCATAAATATAAAGAAACTTCATTGGAGCATCCCATCTAAAGATACAGCCCCTTTATTTGAGCGAATACGTGGCTCAATGCGAAGAAGTCTAGATGCATGCGTAATGTCTGAAGGTAGACATATTGAACATTTACTATGATTTCTACATGTTATATGTTTTGTTATCAATAAACTAGTTTTGTTTTTTTTCCCTTTAATCACTTAATGCAGGTAGTAAAATAATGTTGCGAACTGGTATATTTTGGGCAAAAATTTCAAGGGACATTTTTTGTTTAGGATGAAACATGCTATCAGAAATAAATTTTTAAATGGTAAAGAAAGACAAAAAGTTACATTGGAAATAAACTTGAGGGGTTGCGTTTTCCACCTCTTACAACCATGGGCTGAAGCAAATAAATTACTGGCTGTAACTTTTGTAGTGCTTGTGAAAAAAAAGTCAAACAAATTTTATGTACCCCCTTCAAGCGGCTGTATCTCCATATGGGATGCTCCAATGATATTTCTTTATATGAAAGATCCTATCCTTTTTTCGATGAAGGAATCACTCCCTCAAATGTTTAACATTTATTTAGTTACACCCTGTATAACTTGGTCTGCCTGCCCACCAGATCTATCACCATTCGCCTATTTGTGTAGTATTTAGTTTATTACTCAAATGCATATTTTTCAACATACAGGAATTCTTCAGAAAATTATTTCGGATTGTTTGTGCATCAGAGCAGTTGTAATTGTTCATGTTGTTATTGATTATGAATATACCAAATATATGTTATCACTTCATTTCACTGAATGATGAGCAATTATCAATGACAATATCCAGTTGAGAATGAATTGTGTCCATTTTCAGATATATTTTTTTGTCGGACTCGAATATTGGCTATCACTCTCTGATTGAAGATTGATAACTTTATCTCCTGGAAATGAAGCAGCAGAGGCTTACTTTCTAATCAACGACTAGAAAAAATAAATGACACAACCAGCTCTGTCGTTTTCGGCGTTAATCCTTGTAAAGCAAGATATACGACACAATCATTCGTGGCCTAGTAGTAAGCCTGGCACTTTGACTCTGGTGATGCATGATGTCCTAAAAATTCCATCACTCACTTTGTCGACCAGTCTGCTCCAAATTCTGGAATATCCGAAAATCTGATGGAAAACTGGGATCTAGAGCAAAAATTGTTAAGGAGCTTTAGTTTCAAATATCAATATTAAGAATAATATCAAAATATACCGTCTCGATTTCATTGAAGTGCTCAATCCTTCAGTACTACATAAAACATAAATTATAAGATGAACAAAAAAAATAATTGAGTTTCAAAATTTATTCTTCGAACTCTCATTGGTAATATTAGAGGGTGTCCCGAACTCAACGCCGAATGAGTACTTTGACATTTTTTTCCGAATAAAGCTTCATTTTGACATTGTCTTTTGTACTATCGATTTCCCAAATATAATTCAATCCGTGCGATCATTTCCTGTCGAACTTTATGTCCACCAGGAATCGTCGATCATTGTTGTCGTCGGCAAATGAGTATGCGAATTTTCATATTAATTAAAAATCCGATCCAATTAAGAGGAGACGGATCATCGGGAGCGGCGCAACTGGCTGCACTTGACACACGTCGGAAACACCACCCCTGCCGCCGCTGCCGTCCCCGTTCGTCCCAACCCCGCCGTTGACTTCGCATCCCCCGAATCGGCGGTTTTATTCGAGCGTGCCTAATTTATCTGATGCCGTGATGGAAATCTCGTTTTTGGCTGATGGGATCGACTGTGTGTCGACCAAATATTTATTCGATCATAAAGTGATCGTGTACTTTATTGGTGTAACATGTTCAGGAAATTATTCTTCGTTGATCGTTCACTAACCATAGTCATATTTTGAGAAAATTTATTGAAAACAGAAAAATTTTTTTGAGGAACTAAATAGTATAACTATTCAGCGATGTCATAAAAGATAAGCTCATAAGATAATTCAGATTGCAGAATATATAATCTCTTCATTTCGAATCAATCAGTATACGACATTTCCTATTTAGTTATCTTGGTGTATTGACAAGATTCACTTCATGAAATACTCATGAAAACCAGTATCAGATCTCATTCTCATTATTCAATTCGAGTGAAAGGTACTTTATTTTAAATTCATAGTTTACTGTAAACTGTCATATGCGATTTATATTTTGATGAACATGGATTTGATAATATTGAAAACCAACACTTTCCGTGAAAATTCAAATTGCAAATTTCCTCAACTTCTCCTTACAGGTTTTTGTTGAAGAATGTAAAGTTGTCCAAGAGTTTCCTTCCATTACAGTTTCGAAAAAAATATATCTGAAATATGGAAGGAATCCTATAAGAGTAACAAGAATGTTATCATTTCATCTAATCAAGAGAGATGCAATGCCTTTTTTATCCAACCGATTCGTCGAGGCATTTCAAGAAATATTGAAATGCCTAAATATCATCATGAAAAGCTAAAAGTATCAAAGTCTAACATGTGTATTAATAGATCTAGAGAGATTTCAAAAACATTTAAAAATTTATCTTCAATCTATTGAATTTTCTCGAATTCGTTCGAGGTAAATCAGCATACTTTTCATCAAACTCGCTGCATGTTCTAATTATATTCTTGTTACATTGACCATAAATGATGAATAAATCCATCTAAACCGCATTCAAGTAAATATTTTCTGCCATAGTATTTTTTCACCCATGCATCTTGAATACAGGATGACAATGGAGGAATAACATGTTAGTTCTCTGTCAGAATGAAGTTCATAGCCTACTATCTAAAGCACTATCCAATATTTGTTTTATTGAAGACGAATTCATAACATAAGTGATCATAACTAAAAAACTGTACGAGATAGGTATAGGGAAAGTATACTCAATTGAAATGGAAAATGTTGCAGCTTTTCGAATAAGTGATAATATACAGGGTGTTCCATTTAAAAAAACGGAGTTGCAGTCATTTTCATGAGTGCCCGGATGACACTTACTTCTGAGCCTCCCTGTATGCTGAAACTGAGATCCAGTTCATCGAGAGAATACTTGATGGTCTTATGCAGCTATAACCCAAATTGCAATATTTTGTGAATTTGCATTGGGAAAAAATTGATATTTTTAAATGGTCAGGTTTTACACAAAAATTTTACAAAATAATTTTTATCTCGGAAAACGTCACAGATAGGTATGGGGAATTATGTGGAAAAGTTGTGAGGAATCTCATGAGGATTCCAAAAATTACATTACATTTGAAATAACAAAGTAGCTACTACTTTCTGATACAAGCGGCAACACTGTATTGATGAAAATATTTTAGACGGATAGAGCATGTTTGATTATTCACGCTCACAAATTTTCGAAATGATCTGTCTTTCTGTTCTCCAGATACGTCTAATGTTCCATCCACTGTGAAACACCCTGTATATATAAGATTGTTGAATCCAGTTTGTTATTAGAGAAAAATTTTGTGGATACAGAATTTTCAGTAAGATTCCACAGTTGATAAACAATACACAAAAAGGACAAAATTTTATCGTCTTGCGCTCATCGTATATTATTTATTCGAACTGAAATAGCACATTGAACACACAACAAAGTATCAGTATGGAGTAATTTTTTGATTGTAAATGAGAGATAAAATTTTGAACAAATTGTAGCCAATGTATCAGGTTATCACTGTGAAAAATAACTTGGTGCGAAAGTTGAAGAACATTCTGCTTGCTAAAAATTGCCATAGTCTTGTGAAGTCTAAAAGTACTATATGTACAATATACTAGACAGGACTTACATTGTTGATCGAAAACTTCCGAGACAAAGAAGGTGGCATATTGATCTTCAACATTGGGTAACTCGGAAAATTTTGTCAAACTCGTGTTCAAAATACGTGGATACAAACTTGATGAGTGCAAAATTACCCTAGAATACCCTAGTAAAAGTCAAATCAAATAACGTATATGAACTCGTAATGGCTTACTACCGAGCTAGATTTATTACAGGCAAAATTAAACAACTTTTCAAGTTTGTATACATTGTCTGTTTCTGTTTGTACGTATACATTGCGGCATTGGGGTTGGTTCTCTGGATCCGCCCCATTTTAACTGATTGAAAAACGTACCCTCCGGCAGGTGAGATAACACTGGGTGTTTCGCCCTATTCGCAGAGGGGAAGATGAGTCAAAGTATTTGTATTGTCATTAATAAATGCAAAACCAGTGCGGTAAGCCAGTCTAGGCACTTTTTATTAACTCGGGGGCCATTGTTGGGAATGTTTGGAAAATGGCCGTACTATATTTTTTGGGTATTACTCGAGCTTTGGCAGATGTGGTTCATTAGGCTGATTTTCAAGCCACCGTTAGAGATGGGTGTGATGATGTGGAAGTTGAAAGTGGGGTTGTTCTACTAGAGTACATTGATATGTCAGATAATAATCCTGATTCGAATTTCAATGACAATACTTCTTCATACAGTGTGTCCGAAATGGAATCAATGCTATCGCAAGACAGTTTTAGTGTTTCAGTTACGAGAGAGTTGATGTGATTTCAATAACGTTTATGATACAAATGAAACAATCTGAGTTGAACATCTCACTGCCAATTCAGCATTTTCATGACAATTTCGTTGAGAATAGTTGTAAATTGACCTCGATTAAGGTAGCAAAACCGTTAGAATCTCTCTGAATGTTCGGACGGTCACGAGTTTGGTTGAAACAAAAAGATTATGGTCAGATTACGATCACTTCTCGGTTGGACCAGATTAAATCAATTGCGCATGAGCGTGACCATATTGTGACGGTTTTAAGACGTGTTGGAACAAACCTTATGTTTCTTTCGCCGTTCACTCAGTGGCGTAACTATAGGATGACAGGGCTAGTAAAATGCCACTGGCCCCAACTCAAACAGGCCTTAGCCCAAGAGGTTGCGAACTCAGAAATGAAATGTTATAAGTGTTGGGAAAAAGAAAAAGTGGTTGAAACGCAACTATTTTCAATGTATTTATGTACTTCTCATTAGTTATGTAGACTATAATTTAGTTTGGAACTCTATTTCAAAATTGTGTCTAGCAATTATGTATTTATGTATTCTAACTATTTTTTGTTAAGCTTTATAATTTTGATAAAAAAAATGCAATTGATAAAAATGTCCATTATTATAGCAACATATTGTCTTGTAATTGGGTTTTCTCCTGTTAGACATTAAATTATATATATTGATGCCCTGTGCATATAGCCCCATAAGGTACTGTTACGCCACTGTGCTCGCTATTCGCTTATTTTTGAACGCCTCTGGATAGATATTCATGCTTCAGAAAGTTTAAACTGTGAACATTGTGTGATCAAAAATATCTCGAACAATTTCCAGGTAATGTTTCGATGAAATATCCTCCTCGTATCTTTTACTATTAGTGTAAAGGAGATGTCCTCTAAATTCATTACCTCATATGCTGGAAAGATGTTGACATTGGCTCAACAAATATTAGCTATGAACTGTCATCTCTCAATTTCCTATTCGCTGTTCCATAATGTCAAGATTCTAAAATATGAAAATAACCTTTCATACGGGGCAATTTGCATACAAATAGCAATTCACATTCAAGAGTGAATTGAAGTCAAAACTTTCTCGTCATTCAAAATCTATTTTTCATGGGTGAATTATGGTCGAAGATGATTCGCTAATTCGTTTTATATTCAGTGTCGATCAGGATTGGAATTTATGCGATTGATTTATGAAAGTGCCTCGACTGAGAGTTCGAGTTTGTTGGTTTTGTCCAGATCGAAAGCTTTCAGAAGAGTTTGCGAGGGTTATTGGGGATTAATGGATGCATGTTTTGGCATGCTGAGCGAATTCACGATATTTCATTATCGTCTGATGATTGATTATTAGTATGAGAATCAGATAACACAATAGTTGGACCGTGAATTGGAGGTGAAAATATTCATAGACAACTTGATGTGAAATTTGAAAATTGCTTATCATTAGATATATACAGTTAAGTTATATAAAATTAGGAATTCCCAAAACAGGTCGATTTTTGATTTCAATTTACTATTGTTTCAAATCATTATCTAATATACAGGGTGAACCACTTTCGTGTAATGACGTCATCACCATTTTTTTCAAATGGAGCCCCCCTTTTTTTCAATTTCCAAATTGCCTTTGCTGAGATGGTTCCAAAAATGTATAATATGTTGCTTTAAATTAGTACAGGGTAGAAAAAAATGCAAGAAAAAAGTATGAAAATTGTTTATGGAAAGTAATACGTTACTGAATGTAATAAACAAATTAAATGAAATCAGTAGTTATGCAATTAATGTGATTCACTTCCAAAAACAAACAAACGAACGAAAATTTACAATAAATGTTCAAATTGTTCTCCATTGACCGTTAGACAATGACTGAACCGGGCATTACTTCCGTCTCTAACATTCTGTAGCATAGCGGGTGTTATGGGTGTTTCTTGTCTGATTCGGTCTTGTAGTTGAGGGATATTTCCAGGTCTGTTTAAGTAGAATTTAGATTTTAAATAGTCTAATGGGCTCAGATCAGGTGATCTAGCAGGCCATTCCACTGGTCCCTTTCTTCCTATCAACCTTTGTGGAAAAGTTGTGTTTAAGAAATCGCGCACAGTTACTGCGAAATGTGGCGGTGCGCCATCCTGTTGAAACCAGATTCTGCGGTCTACATTAGTGGGTATTTGAATATCAGGAAAACGCTGGATTAGATCAGGAATCAATGTATTTTGTAGGATATCCAGATATAATGCTCCTGTTGAGTTTTCATCGAAAAAATATGGACCAATAGTTGTATTTCTCACAATACTAGCCCATACGTTAGATTTTTGTGGTCTTTGCGTATGGTACTCTTGCATCCAGTGTGGATTTTCATCAGACCAATAACGGGTGTTTTGCCGGTTAACATGACCGTTCAAATAAAACATTGCCTCGTCCGAAAATAAAACGTTATCAATTGTTATTTTGGTACATCATATACTCGCAGAATTCAGTTCTTCGGTCAAAGTCGTCTTCAGCCAATTCATGGATGAGACGTACTTTATAAGGATGGTATTTTACCTTTTTGAAAATGTTTGATACTGAAGACTTCCCAATACCAAAATCCCTAGATAATCCTCGCACTGTACAGTGTGGATTTTCTACAGCCGACAAAATTATGTCTTGTTGAATATTTTCATCAATTTTTGATCTACCTTGCTTTGCTGCATCCCTCACATGTCCTAATTCTCTGTATTTTTGCTCTATTCTACTTACCGTATATTGTGAAATAGGTTCACGATCTGGCTGCATTTCATGGAATAATCGGCATACCTCTTGTTGAGTCCGCATCTTATCGCCAATACCAATCATCATTGATATTTCAATCCTGTCACTTTCGGTTAAAGGCATTTTGTAAAAAAAGTTCACGAACGTACCTTCTCCAAAGCGTTAACAATACGAAACTGTGCTTCAATGTTTTTGACAGTTTTGTCAAATAAAAAAAATGGTAAAAGATAATGCCAAACAAAAAGATTTTTATAGTTCATGGGCTTGGATCACTAATAAAAGCTGTAAGACACAATTATTAAGAATAATGCTGTATGTTCTTGATAGTTTATCAAAGTAGTTGTTTAACAATACGTCCCAGCAAACATGAATGAGCGGTAAACAGACGGGCCGTTGCCGTTAACAGCGGAAAATCATCGGCAGCGGCATACTGACATCGGCAAAATGTTAGAATGACATCAGTCATGCCGCTTCGGCTGAACGTTCGCATTTTTATGTCGGATGTCCGTAATTTTGCCAGAAATTACCCGTTAAAAAATTTCTGACAATCGCGCCGATGTAGTTTTGACGCTGAGAACCACCACAGAATTAAATACGTGGTGATATCTATTGGTATTACTGACAGTCATTACATTGGTATCACTGGTGTTGTGTGGTTATGTTAAGGATTCAGAAACAACAAAAATATTCGTTTTCTTATATTCTTTGTGAAATTGTTTTCATGCATTCTTCTGGAGCTGACTTAGCAGATGATGGCCGATAAGTGAGTACCATTTTCCGTTCTTAATGATAATATAATATCATATAATCTCGTGTAACATGTAATCCACTAGAAGCACTCGTCAGAAAAACCATGTTGCAAGAAATATGGTCAATAGAGACTGAGGTCCTTTTGAACAGTAGAAATCATAATGATATTGATGTCAATAATGTACCTGGCCCCAGTATTGCAAAACGACCTAGAAATGAAAGATTTTGGAGACCATCAATCCATGAAAATTGATTATGATGTTTAATGTTTGGAAAATGAGTTGACTGTTATAAAAGATGCTTTCTTGAACAATCTCAATGAATCTGATGATAATATAATACATCATAGCTTAGATGAAACTGGAAGTGATTCTGAACCTGAAGTTGTTAACAATAATTGTTGTGATACATCAACATTTCTTAGAAAATGGACACTAAGAAAACAATATAATAAATACAGCTACTTAAATGGCTGAACACCCAACCCAACTTGTCAAATATCCCTCTCAATGCTAGAACATTGTTGAAAACCTCATCTGAAAACTGCTTGAGACAAATGGGCGATGGAAGCTTTTATTATTTTGGTAATACCAATATAAATGTACTACTTTTAATCTAGATCTCAATATAAATGGCCTTTCAATACATAAAAGCACTGAGATATCTTTTTTGAGCTACTGGCCAGTAGAGTTCAATCGGAAACCAAGAACAAGAATTTTCTATCACTTTGAATACTTTCGAATATGTTTCAGATATCTTGATTTCACAAATTTTTCAAATATGGTGTAATATTCTGTAAGAGATGTTATCCCCTCAATATTCCATTGTTTGGTTTTTTTTTCAGAATTGCTCACAGAAATTCTGAGGCAATTGAAGATAATTGAATAGGATTAGTTGAAATTAATTTCAGTGTTGTAAGCTGCAATATATTGGGAAGAAAATGAATATGAACTTTTATAACAGATGACTTGGCAAGGAAATCAAACTGGACAGGGAGGAATGAGAAGACAGGTTTTAAAGATTTAAAAAATGTGATTCAATTATTACATGGTAAGTTGCTTTCAGGCTTAGTATTTCTTTATATGTATATAATATTTTTACCTTGAAAATGTTTCCAATAATTTGGACACAGCCGTTATTATTTTCACATTTCATATTTATTTTTACTTTTTCTGTGTAGCTGCTGCCCAAAGGATATTTTTTGTTTATTTTCTAATATCATTGTGATGTTATTTTCTCATTATATTATTTTATATTTTACTCGTTGTATTTTATTGAGATACCTAAAACCTCTGGTTGAACTAGGGTGTAAAGCCATCATCCCACCTCAATCTGTAAGATGCAATACCAATGCATCGGAACTTCAAATACCCGCTAAAGTGCCGCTGTCTAGACAGGGCGGCTGATAGTCTGGTGGCCTACTAGCGGCCGCCGGGACGCGGGCTAGCCGGGCCGACGGCGTATCACGATTAAGGGCCGCTGATGTCGGCATCGGCAGTTTTTGAAGTACCTCAAGCGGCCCGTATTTACTATGTTTGCTGGGGTAATTTCATTCAATGTGTTTATTACGTTTATTCGTTATTTTCATTACTTTGTAAGTAAATCTTTGCATTTTTGTCCACCCTGTACTGATTTGAAGAAACATATCATACATTTTTGAAATCAGCTCAGCAAAGGCAATTTGGAAATTGAAAAAAGAGGGAGGGGGTTCCATTTGAAGAAAATGGTGATGACGTCATTACACGAAAGTGGTTCACCCTGTATATTAGATTATGATTTGAAACAATAGTAAATTGAAATCAAAAATCGACTTATTTTTGGGAATTCCTAATTTTATTGTTCATTTAGCCAATAATGAATTTATGCGTTACTTTATGGACGCACTGTATATAAGATAAATATTTGTCATTATCCTACGTGGTGATAATTTTATCTCTGTATTGATATTTCACCGATATGTGGTTGTTATGAAACTTCATCCTACAAAGAATTCTGGACTACAAAAAGTTATCATATCATAGATCGACATCAAAGACATCTGGGAATATTAGAATTTCATTAGAGTTGTCGTTTCATTAGAATTCACAAGATTATAAGGATGATGAAAGAATAATCAGCCATGATAAGGAAGGAAGCAACAATAATTTCTTTCAACTATCTACGCAATAATACCACCAAAAATATGATCTAAAGTTATTTTATTGCTATCTAGTACTGTGTGAAATAGTTGATGTTGATTTGGTGAATGGTTAAAAGTTTCTTCGTGAAATGATCTTGCTTGAGTTTGAAGCAATACCTCAGAAGTGAGAGATATTATTGTAACTCCACTTCAAACTTCATTAATAGCTAGTTGATAATACACCCTGAGTGGTCATTCCAGAAATGGCCTGAAAACATTGAGTTTCCTCGAGACCATACTACTACGATCTGATTGACTACTGATTTCACACTGGCAAACTTTTCATCTACGATTATTCAAAGAAAACAGGGAATTTCTGCCATCAGGAAGATATTAGATGAGATATTCAATTATTTCACCATTTGCAATGAAATTCTTATTTGTTTCGAAATTTGGATTATTCATTTTACTCAACCTATGCTTTTGAATGATATAATTTCCATATTTTAGTGCTTTAGTTATTTATTCAACAGTTTGTTCGAGTTTTCCTAACCTTATTTGAAACGAAAATTGACCTTATACATGTTCTGAATTCTTTTGCTTGATTTTATGATTTTTTTAAGCTTCAATGATTTAACTTATATATCATTCCAATGATCATATTGAAACAAAACTGACAATATCATAATGTTATAGCTTATTTCTTGTCAACAGATCATGTTTTTTTTTTCTGTCAAGATACCTTGTATATTAACGCTTTTTTTCCGACACACTTTCGATAATGTCTCGACCTGGATCTCATCCCAAACACTAACCGTAGAGCATCATTTTATTGTCGAAAATCCATTCCGTCGCATCTGCCGTGCTTATATCCACCGTATTGTCTACCTCTTCTTATTCTGCTTATCTCCGGTTCCTTCCCCTATCGTTTCCGGTGGATGCACTCGAAAACCAATGGCGAGCCTTCCAATGCGGTCTTCTTCATATCTATCTATTATATCTGGCATTTCGATCCATTTTCTATCACGGCATCATTGTCGGAGCATTCAGAAATTTTGCGATATCAAAGGATTTGCGGTTTGAGTGGTTGCCAAGGTTTACCTAGGAGGTAGTCTGTTATAGAAAAGTCTATCAATATGAGATGGCTGGTATCAAGCATATTTGTTACGGGTCATTGATTGAGAATATCTAACTTATCAACGGTTAATAGAACTGTTGAACCATGAACGCAAAAAAAGAAAAAATATTCATTTATTTATTCATATATTTCATTTATTTTATCGATTGATTTTTTTATTTTCATTTATTTTTTTTATATAAAACTCCTCACGAAAGGAGACAAGAACCAAGGGAAAGGAGGTAGGAATTGGTGTTCTCTTTAAATTTCTGAAGGTTATATTCCTATTCATTAATTTATTCATTGATTCATTAATTTATTGATTAATTTATTTATTAACGGACAGGCCAATTTACTAAAACATAAATACCCAAGTGATAATTCTCATGATGCAAATATAATCATAATCAGCCGATTTCTGAATACGTGAATGTTTTTGATAGATCAATGATTTCACTATTTTCTTTCATTTGCCACTCTTACTGCTTTTGTGATCATCAATTCAACTGTGAACAACTCTGAAGTTCTTGTTCTTCTAGGATCGAAATTCAAATTGTAGAATTCAATTAGATTTGGACAAGTAATAATTCCATCATCAACTCTGTGAAGAATTCTCGAATCTATTTCAGGTCCTCATGTTCCAAGCTAGATAAATTCAAGATGCTGAAGTTGAATGCGTTTGGAAATTCCTTTCTTTTGAGTTGAAAGCATTTTTTTTTCAAAGAATAATTCGTAATCCAAGTTTCAGATATATAATATTGGGTCATAATTCATCAAATTATGTTAAAATTCATATCATACAAGATCGGGCAAAATGTGATTTATTACAAGTGCGAAAATTTTGCCGAAACTTTGCATTACCAAGATGTAGGATCCATACAACATAATTTTCAAGAAATATTTACCAATATCCAAATGCAGAGTATTTTGAAAATTCATAATGAAAACTCTCTTGTAAATTGGTGATATGTTATCATACTCACAATCGAATAAAAAAAAACGATCTTTCATCGCGTTTTCGCGAAACGAGATATCACAATATATGAAAACGTAAGTCCGAACACCCCTGCTTGCGAAATCCAACTGGATCCCAGAAATTTGTAAGCATCCTTATATAGACTTCCAGAATTTCGTGGCCCACTAAACTAGAAAACGTTAACCGAGTGCAAACGCAAAATTACACGGTTCAATTTAGCAAGCCGTGAAACCGGCATTAAGTGGTTCCTTGCATGGACGCGCTACGTTTGAGTCAAGCGAGATCTTTCTATGGCCTGTCGAGATCCACTTGCTGACGATGGATACCTACCTCGTCACATTATTATTATTATTATTATTATTTCTTGATTTCAATGAATGTGGAAGATTATTCGAAGACACATGAATGTCATCATTCCCACTATATTGAAAATTCATAATGGGATTCGTGAGGTTTCATCATTTTAAAATTACACATTTTTCGATGCTTAGGACTTTCAAAATAACGACGAATAATATATGTTTTATTATTTTTTACTTCTCTTATTGTTGGGATTCGCCAAACTTATAGTGTCAAAGAGTTTTCGTCATATTCCTTAGAGATTCTCAAGAAATGAATTGTTACTAACAGGTACGAATTAGTTACCAACCAGTTCCAGTTTCAATACGAATCTTGGCCAAATTTCACATGTCTCTAGAATGTGTTATTTTTCAATATATATTATATCGTAATGCTTCAAATGTTTTCACCATGATAATATATTATATCACAAGAACTGTGACATATATCAGTTCTCAATCCAATGTATAATTGAATAAATTACATTTCGACTTGTTGTTTAGGAAGTAACCAAATAAATAATTTCACACCATTTTGAGTTATTGAGAGTTTTTCGAAATATTTCAGGTTCCACATTTGGTTGATTTTCGGTATTTTTTTAATTGAATATAGCATATTCTAAAAATAGAATTAGAATATTGAAATTGTATAATATGGTAGTTCCACATTACACGTTTTTCTTGAAAAATTTGTGTGCTACTTCCTACTGAATACATCAAATACAATCACATTCCCACAAAAATCAACATTCATAACGCAATAATGGACACTTCTGAAAACACTAAATTTCTAGGTACGTTAATGGACTCTAATCTATCATTCAAAAGCTGTATACAATATATCAGTACAAAAATCAACAGTGGATTTCACGCCATTTTACAGATGAAACACAAATTCGATAAACATCAACTGATCAACATATATATCATGCACTGATATACTCCCATCTAACTTATAACATAACAGCTTGGGAAAACTCAGTTTCATCTCAAAAACAACAGATATCACAAAAAATAATAGTATGATTGATATTTGGAATAAAACGAACAGATTTCTGTCATCATATTTCATTGAAAACAGTATCCTCACTGTGCCCTGTATATGCATCATGAGATCTATATTGCTAATAAAAGCAAAATTCCCTAACTCCTCGACAAATAGTGATAACCATAACTATAATACAAAACACGGCAATCGTCTACAGATACCTTACCATAAAAGAAAATTCTTCGAACTTGCTCCTTCTTATGCAGGAATTCAGCTTTACAATAAGCTACCAGAAGAAACTGTAAGTGAAAATAACTACAAAATTTTCATGTACTATGTTACTATACTATGTCCGCTCTTTACAATGACTTTCCAATATCATGTAACAATGATCAAAATGGAATAAATATTTATTATTATTATTATTATTATTATTATCATTAATATTGTTTTCTTCTATCTCATATATCTACATGGAATTCTATGGATTACTTTGAAGTGCTCCTCTTTGACAACTCTTTCCATAAAATATCATGATTATCACAATCATAAAGAATATGATAAGTAGATACTCACTGTCTGTCTGTACAAACATTATTCATTGCAAGATCTCAATTTTGTGAGTCACCAGGTTTTTCATAAATTAACCTTCCAATGCCCTGAATTAATATCTATTGTCCTCAACCTAATTATTTTGGAAATATTTCATTATCTGGAATTCGCTTTTCTTATAATCAAAATTCACTTATTTTCTTTTGTCGAATCAAATTTTCTCTTCTCTCCAGTAACATTTCCTTCACATAATTATCCCAGAGAAAGGTATATGTTTTTCATCGGGCTTCGATAATAAATTCTTCAGAAGTCGTTGAAGTTTGAGGGTCTCATTAGCTGAACATAAAACATTCGGGACTTTATTCAAAGAATGTAAGAAATGGTTTTCAGACTCCCTCAACATTCGCTATATTCGTTTTTATCTCTTTTCTGCCGTGCTGGCATATACAATGCCAATTTATTTCTCTACGAGATTTGCTGAGTATTCAGATAAATAGGTACTTTACTCTCAAGTTAGGAAGAATTCTAGGGGTTTGTTAAGGTTTTTGTTGGAATGGTAATTTTTAATTCGTTATTTGTATACCTAGGCTAAAACTGTCTGATAACATCGATGTTTCAAAATCCGCAAGAGTTGAATTCGATTCAATGAGAATGATTTGAAAAATTTTGAATCAATCAGGAGAATGAAATTACAAGGACAATATGAGGTAAGGTATTTTATGAGAGTTTGAAAAGGATAATGTCAAATTACATAGCTTTACGTATTAATTATTATAATTGTAATTCAAAAAGCATTGTTGAAGGTTTGTTTAAAAAAAAACAGTCAATAGATTTGCGGGGGTGCTTTAAATTCAACAGCTATATGTAGCTTCTGCAGCTAGTCTCTAATAAAGTAGCAATGAATCAATTCAACAATCCAGTAGCAACCAGATTTGAAATTATCAACTCACTAGCTCTGCCACAAATCGACATTTCATTTACTATGAGATTCACAATATACAGTATCCAAAATTTTCAATAAGATGCCACTTGAATTGATAACAAAACCTTACTTTGCAGTTGAACTAAAAATTGAGGAATTGATTTTACAGTCTTGCGCAATTGTTTTCATAACAAGAAAATGAACATATATTTTTTAAAAACGTCGAAAAATGACAAGGTTCGCGAATTGACAACAACATGCGAAGTGATTCTTTTTTCCACTTTTCTCGTTTGTAGAAAACATTTTTTTTGCATCTCATGCGCGAAATGCTTTAGTGATCTCGACTATTTTTCAGTAGCATTTCGCGCACTAGATTCAAGAACTATTCATTGATTTTTAAGTTAATGAATTCATAATTCAAAATATAATATAGACAAATATAAAAATTGCTATATGAATTATGTAATATTTAGTATGTAAGCTCTATAGAAATATTTAAGACATTGTTAATGGTAATTAGTTATTGGTTAAAATGTTCTATGATTTTTTTTAAAGGATTAAGTAACCCTGTAACTGTAGTTTCCTAAGATTAATGAAGTTCGGAAGTATCTTAACTGAACTGAAAACTGAAAAACAACTTCGAATGTTCCTTAATATTTCATTCATCTGATCAAATCGTAGAATTGTTCTGTACATGGATTTTTTCGGCAATAAACATTAATATTTTCCTCATTATCTGAGACTTTTCGCAAAAGGAGTTTTTAAACTATGGTCAATAATTAATTTCTTGAATTTTCCGATATAATATATATAGATTGTTCTGTTCACACATTCCAATAGAAAATTTGTAATACATACTACAATCGGCGAACTTCAAGCGTTTTTGATGAAAATGATATAAAGGCCTAGCTGAAACGATTTGGTGTAAAATGGAACATAAAAGCTCGGAGCTTTAAAATGTTTGTGCCCTTTTCACAGATGAAATATCTGACATTTTGGTCGAGAGGATGCAGTTCCATATACGGATTTAGCTATTTTAAACAGGTCTGTTTTTAATACCATTTATACTAATCGAATTCGCGCTGATATAGAGGGCTTATTCTTCCCCTCTCTTCCCGTTTTTCCTTTTCGTGCTTTGGACATGTGTATGGCGCGATAGCATTTAGAATTGGGCACTAATACATACACAAATTTTAATTTGGTACATTCAGAGTGATCGGTCAACTGATAAATATTGACTGGGAGTGTGTGTATGTGTGTGAAGGGGTGGAATTCGCGATGCTAATTTTTTCATTTGATTGTAGACACCCTTGCCTAACTCATTTATATGTTAATGCTTGATTGTTAAATGCTTTGTTTAATAGGTTAATGAAATAATCAGTTGATCAATGATATACAGGGCGTTTCTTGAACACATTCTTATACTCTTTGATTGGCTCTAAGAAAATAACTTCATTTTTCAAATTTTCAATAATATTGGAACAAATCTACCCCATTTTTTTTTCAGTTGACAAATTACAATGTTTGTATAGGGTAACTGTAGAAGAATTTTTAAAAATTTCAAGAAAATCTCACCATTTAGCGTCCAAAGTTAGGTATTATTCTTTTTCATTTCAACTACTTTTCAAAAGAATATACAAGAAAATTGCGAGGAGAAACGAAGTTGACTATCATTCTCCCATTGAAGACTTGCACAACGCAAGCGACCCAATATGTGATACGTGGTTGAAAAATAATCCTTTTCAAAAAACCATAGCCAACTGTGATTTCCATTCGAAAAAATACTTCAAGTCATAACTCGAGATGAAACAGTGTTCTCTACGCCACTGGATTGAAATGCTATGAAAATGTAGAAGTTGTGTCTCCCTAATTTCTTTAACAACCATGATATTCGTATGTGTAGAAAATTCTAAAAATCGAACTTTTCCTATAAACTTGAAACAAAACATGATGTCAATGTTTATTTTTGCCAGTGAACTCGATGAAAAGATCGATATACAAACATCGAAATGCGCCCACCCTGTACAAACATTTCCTGAATCGATCCTGAAGTAAAACGATTTCAATTTCTTAAGCGAAACCATTGGTGAATGAAAAATAGGGAATTCAAATTTGCTCATTTTGAATGAGTATCTCGAAATTAATTTTCATTCGAAGAGAAAGTAGTGAAGTAGTATTTTTATTCTAGTTATATGCAACCGAAAATCTGTATGGACAACACTGGCGAAAAAATAAAAAATTTTATACATCAAAAAATATACCTTGATTCATAGAAATCAGATATAAATTTTTATAAGGCAGTCTACAATATTACACAATATAAAAAAACATTTTTTTTTCTATTTTTATCACTCATCCCAAATGTCGAGACTTGGCCATGGGAAGTGTTTTTCTTGGAACGACTTGAAGAATGACCTGATTCTGAAAAACATATCTTTAAGAAAAAACCTGTATATTCGGAAGACTCTTTGAACTGGAAAAAACATTATTACCAACTCAAAATCAGTAGTCGAAGTTAGAAAGATTTTAATGTCAGAACTCATTTAATAATTCTTGCTGTGACTGGAATGATCATTTTTTAACGTTTGAAATAGTTTATCGTTCGTTGTTTCCCCTAGCTTTTCATCCCCGATCGTAAGAAAAAAAGAACCCAACCCCCTGTGAGCAATTTTGGCTTATCAGTATCACGATCGTCGCGAACACGTGTGCACCACTTTTTCCTTTGGAAATTTCATTACTTTCCACTTGATAGACGCCCATAGAAATGAACAGCGACGCCGGATGATCAGTCAAAGCGCCGCGACGCACAACAATAAGGAGACAAGTGGCCCTATCGTTTAATTACCTGTTCATATCGCGCAATTCGGGGCGTTTCTTAGCGACCAGATTTCTGCAGGGGATGAAGATATAACGAAGTGATGATCTCATTCTTCCATTGTGGAGCTTGGTCACGAAGGCATCCAATTTCACTCATTTTCCGTCTTGGTTGTCGAAAATGGAAGAGAGCAAAGTCAAAAACTTCGACTCCAATGACGTGTATCAACAATGTGGGATGTCTCATAATTAGTATGTCAACCTTCGACCACTAATTCTTACTATTTCATTTCAACAATGTCAGAGGGGTTCGGAAAACAGAAAGACTAGTCAAAAACTATCCTAATTTCTGTTGTTTCTGAAGTTCACAATGAACTTGATGAAAGTAAGAATCACATTGAATGGAAGGACTATGTTGATGGAATTAATGTAATGAGACGATATGACATCCCATCAATGTCTAGATTTCCCAATTAAAATATTTGTCACAATCTATAATTGATGCAAAGTGCCGAATTCGAGAAAAAAAATGCATCTATTGTGGGAATGTTCATATACATAAATTGACCTTTTGATAATATTCAACATAATCACACTCTGTATCATATACAGTGAATGAACGATATCTACTTTAAATTTATAAGGTTATAAGAAATTTTGGAGGTGTTCGAGAATTATTATATTCAAAATCTTCCTCTGAAGAGGCTGTAACTCCAACTAGGACCAGTTCTCGACCTACCGTCATTCAATATTTTTCTTGATGATGTTCAGCCGAATAAACAACAATATTATGCACTGTTTACAGTTTATGATTGGTGAAGTCAATGAGTCAACATTGTGAATTGAAAATTAAATTTCTGATAGAATTTCAGTTTATCAAAATGTTTTTCCATAGTTGACAATTTCAAAATCACATTCGATTAATTCACTCGAAAAATGTATGGACAGTGAAAGAAGGAGATATTTATCAATAACATATTATAGTGTTCAGGAGAATAAACAAGAAACAATATAATTATAAGGGCCTCCTGAAGGCTTATCGAATAAATACCAATACCCACTACAAATTAATCGCATACATTCCTCAAATAATCGTTCACTGAAAACATTTCAATTACGCTAAAAATTAATATTATTTTTTGTGCTTTCAACATGATTCAGCATTTCTCGTCACAATCAGTTCAATACTGAATATATCAATAATTGTATAACTAAATGGAAACAGTAAAAAAACGGGCATGTGTTCACCTAATTTTTCCTTGAATTCTATTCCATATATGCCTTACATACCTCAGCAACACTCCATATACAGGGTGTTTCATGGATATGGTAGAAAATTTAACAGAGTGGACAGGACCAAAATATGACGATTGAACGCAACTTCGCTTATACAAAAGTTGATGGTTAAAAAGATACAGTGCGTTTAAAGTTAAAATTTTATTTGCAAATTTCTTGATAGCTTCAACAGTTTCGATGATATCGGTTCAAAAATTGGTACATTGGGGGTTTTTAGGACGGCAAACAAGAATATTTCATCAGGACTAACAGTATTAACAATTCGACACACACCTGGTATTTTTGAGCGTGTTCGGCATTCAATGCGTCGTAGAAAGTGGGCATTTCCGATAATTTTCATAACTTTGTTTGTCAGATTAGAAATAGATCATTGTTGAAGCAGAAAACTAACTTGTTTGTCTGACAGCAACCCACTTGTTTTTTCTTGTTAAAATTATTTGAATTCATTTGTGACTTCAATTCTTTAAATCAGGTTCATCGTAAAACCGGTGAGATTTTTCGACTTTTTCCAAGAATACTTTTATGTTCAGAAGATAACGCAATTCAATAAATGTTCGATAAAAAATTGATTTTTGATGGACAAAAAAGTTGTGCATATTTATAAATAATTGAAAGCGGGTAAGTGACGCCCTTTAAGGACTACGTTGATACTGATGAAATATTCTTGTTTGCCGTCCAAAAAACCCCCAATGTATCAATTGTTGAACCGATATCATAAAAACTGTTGAAGCTATTAAGAAATTTGCAAAAAAAATCAACTTCGAACGCACTGTATCTTTTTTAACATCAACATTTGTATACACAATGTTGCGCTCAATCGTTATATTTTGGTCCTCTCTACTCTCAGTTCCATTTTTTCACCATATAAATGAAACACCCTGTATATATATAAATATTTTTATAATACCGATCATTAAATAAAACAAATGAAACTATCACGTTGCTCCCCGTGTTCGCTACACCTTGCTATTCCCACGTGCTAGTCTTTTAAAGTGCAGTGACCAACCTCTGTAGCTCCGCCCTCAGTATAGTTGTTGCCAATGTGCATCGAAGCGTGAGTAACAAACCGCCCATGACCCGCCTCTCACCTCCGTGCATACCTATCGAACTCCTCTACAACTTACCATCCATAAAAATTCCGCGATCTCTTTGCAGGGGCGCTCGAGCATGCCCAGCAAGCACCCGTTAACGATTTAGCGAAAGGTTTATGCTTGTGGTCGGCCTGGTTTGCTTGTTAACTCATTATTTTATGGATTATTAGGTGCTTTTGCATGGGATATGTTACGGAAAATTGTGTGACGCAGTTTATTTGCGTTGTTATGCCAAACTGCGTTGCTCGATCTTCTGTGATGAAGTTCTGGTCGCTTCGTGGTGAACAAAAAATAGTATGTCCAATGTTTGATGGGTGGAAATTTCTTAGACATTGAGTGAATTCCCTTGTGGTCGAGAAACACTTGAAAGAGTCTAAGCATCAAATCGATCAAATCGATTGAAAGCCGAATTCTCCAAATGAAAGATTCATAAAAATTATGAGGCGCTTACTTACTGAAACTAACCTTGGATATTGTTGAACTTGAAGAATAGAAATTGGCACCTAGACTAAAGTGGAGGATATAGTGAATTCTAGACTCCTAGTTCTTGGTGATGCCAAAAGATTTTCTCTTACTCAGACCTGGTAGAATTGAGAGCTACTGTGAGGATGAAACTTGTAGCTCAGGGGTAAAAAAGTGATGGATAGATGAAGAGATGAAGAGAAACACCGGCCGACTTCAAGTCAATGTCGAGGGTAGTGAGCAAAATCCAATTCTATCGAATTAGAAGATATAGTCATTATAGTTCAGTAAAAACTAGCCAGTTATGACTGGTTGATTGGTTGTATCCCTTATATACTCGATATGAAAGAAATTGTGATATTAGGGTGGGGAGAATCAGAACCAAGAAGTCACACGTCGACTTTTTTTGATACCATGTTTTCAAATTTCTGAGTAGTTCTGATATAAATTTGAAATTCCTTACTGAAAACTTGAATAGTTCCAGAAAATTAAGAGTGGATATCGAAAAATTCAAATTTATGCGCTAATGAGGAGTTTATACAGCGAATAAAATAACTTCACCTCATTTTCCAAAAGAGTTCTGATTGAAGTTATTGTAAAAAAAACATTCCCAGTTTCAAAACGACGAATGAAAATTTTCATGATAAACAAAAATTTATGTACAGTTCTTGCGAGGAAGGCTTTGTCATTTCTAAATATATTTCTACTCGACTTGTTTTCTGTCCTACGAACAACATCCATCATGATATCATCAACAGAACATATGTGTCTGTAATCACTGATACCAATTAATCTCGAATATCAAATACATCGTGGAAAACTATCTATCTCTTTGATATCGAAGTAAATGGGATAATCATCAGCATGATTATATTCATGAACACCTTAGCATTTTAATCGAACTCATAATATATACTTCCAAAAATACATTCATCATTTTAATTAGATTCTCACTCAAAAATCGATTTGATGATTAATCGTATATCTTTTATTTGGAGATTAATTTTAGCTCAGACAATTTGTAATATAGTTATTATTTCAAATCATAACTAATCATTCGAAATAATCAATTCATAAATCTATCCTCATTATTCTCATTATATCCTAAATATAATATACCCTAATTCACATATCAATATTATCATCTTACGTTTCACATTGATCTCTATATCATTGGGCCACGTGGCGAAAATATGACGCAGGGTTTGATCCGGCTAGCAAAAGTTAACTTCCGGTCCTACTCATCACCAACACGTGCCGCCTTTTTCACACTTCCGTTCGGCCGTCATCCGTCATATGGTCCTTTTGTTGGAGGATTCATGGAACTGTAAAATAGTGTCATTCTAAATCAACATAATATTATGATATCAGATGATGCGATGTGAAATGATACCTGATTGAGATATATGAACTTTAAACGTTACATAATACATTTCAATGTCAGCTGGGGTATTATGAATAATCATGAATGTTTTCTGAAACTACAGATTGAATATATTCCAGATACAGTAGGATCACTTAGCACTTTTCGAGTCCTGAAATTTGGCAGCCTTCTTGTGTTTTGACCACGTTCTGAATGGTACATAAGACGTGAAATAATTTTTGAAAATTGAAGACTTGCTTTCTGAAAACTTTTCATTTGATGTCATATAAAGATAAGCTGTTTCTACTCAGGGATTCGGATTCTGATTGACTGATAGCAAGAGCATTCTGAAATGAGGTGAACTATGGGCCTCCTCAGCATCTCTTTCTTGGAGGATGGTAGCAGCATAACTCGTGAAAACTATGAAGTTCTTCCAATGTAACTGAAGTATTCAACAATTAATCTACTTGATGAATTTGAATTTGGAAACAGTATTTTCGTCTCGACTTTACGTCAGATATTGAGTAGTGGTTAAGATTTTCTGATGCCAGGCCTGGTCGCATTTGATTTGACATTGGTAGGAAAGCTCCTTATTGGTTGTGCAGAGCGGTGACTCGCATTTTTGTGCAAGGTTTCCTGCGTACTGGTCTCATGAAAAATTAAACTTTTTGACACCAATATCGACAGCAAGTGACACTACTGTATTTGCTACATATTTGAAACCACGCAACAAAAAAGATGGAATGAAAACTGCTGCGAAAGCAAAATCATGGATATAAATAATGTATCTATTTCAACAGAGATCGATAACTGTTCATATTAGTTCCAGATACTCTATTCTTCAAATCATGTCAGTTGAAAAACACGTGTGACCATCCCATTCCTAACCACAAAAAGTATCGTTATATTCATTGTGTCATAGTCAATTATTCAACAATGAGACGACTCTGAATTCGCTACGTATAAGCGACCATTGAGGACGTACAATCAAAGAGTGCATAGAAAGAGATAATGATTGGGGATATCGAGATACAATAATAGGGTCTTAACGCGCGAGCAGTTCCAGTCTGCGTGCCCGAATCAATTAAAGAATAATCCGGAACTGCAGGATATCGTGACGGACCCTTTCTTCATCCTGACGTTTCTGCTATCGCGTCCCCCCTTTCGTGTCCTGGGGTGGACTTTTTGCAATTTTCTTCGCTAAGAACTGGATCTGTATAGTCGTGGAATCAAATTCTGTGTCTGGAGTACACTCAGGATATAATTCAATTCAATTGGTATAAAAGAATTGTACATCTTTTTCAATACCACTACGATGAGCGAAATCTGTGTATTTTATAATAGGATGTCATAACTTCCTTCTAAGTTCCATTTTCACAGTATTTTTTCATGAATATAAATAATATGCATAAACATACACTCATTTAATGGACAATGTTCTTCAACACCAGCAATACAAATCATTCTGATGGTAGTTTATCATTACACGTGTTTTGTCCTACTACATATTAAATATTTGCTATTCGTCTGAGAACATCAATATGGATAAATCCCAATATCAAGACATGACAATTCAGTACATATGTACATACAATTCCAATTTGAATACCTGAAAATCCCCGAAAGAAAAATAACACTTAAGTGGAGTTGAAAAAAAAACATAACTCAGCTGTAATACAATAAAAATAATAATAATAAAAGGCTCAGCATAACATTCTCGAGAACCAGGATCACATATTTACACCTGCATGTAAGAGTTTTTTAATACCTATCTTAAGTTCACCGATAGGTTGGTAATATATGTCGATATTTGCACATAGTTGATTGAATAGTTTTTCCATGGCAACTACTGGTGACTTGAGTAATATGTTAGTTGTTGTTTTTGGTAAGTAAAAAGTCAAATCATTTCTAGAGTTCAACCGCGGTACATGGAAGTTGAAGTGGGAAAGCAATTCCGGACAGCCAATCAGATTATTCAATAATTCATAAATAAAAATTATTGCGTAGAAGGTTCTTCGGTTTTGAAGGGATAGTAGACAGAATCTATTCAGCAACATTCCATTGTCAATACCCTGTTCAGGGTAGACTCCATCCAGTTCATAAGAAATGTATTTCATGAATCCTCTTTGGATAGACTCGATTTTGTTTATATGGATATTGTAAAAGGGCGACCATATTGAGCAGCCATATTCCAGGCGAGATCTTACATATGCATTAAAGCATCCGTTTGGCAAAGCATATAATTGTGTCAGTGGTTTGAGAAGCTCAATTTTTGATCAAATGTGACACCAAGGTTCCTTGTTTGAGTGCTCATTTGAAGAGGAGTGTTATTTATGAAGTAATCATTTAGAATAACATTAAATATTATAAATATATATATTAATATCATCACATGTAAATCAGTACACATTGAACATGTTCTATTTGATTCGGAGATGAGAGTTTGCTATCGAATGTATATATTTGAAACATGTTGCTGAGTGAGATTGAAAACGAATAAGAGATAATTCTCTCCATAAGGCTACACAGATTACAAGAACAACCAATTGGCCAAAACTTTTCTGTGGCGCAGTGCTTGGAAAAAGGCACCAGGAATGAAACTAGCCAATGAGTTCATCAGGGAACCATTGCCAAAATTCTCAGAGGACCTACTGAGTCCCAATGGGCAAACAATCGGAATCATGATTGGGCTCCTGACAGCATTTTAGGCTCAGCAAACATAATATTAGATTCCCGGACCCAACCATTGCTTCCAGAAGTACAGGATTAAAAGTATTTTTTTAATCCCTGTATATTTTTTCATTTTTAATTCCTTCGATTGGTTCTAGACATTTTCATCAAGCATGTCGTATAGCTATCTTCAACAGTTTTTGAGTTACGGGGGTTAGAAAAGTGGCCAAATGGGCATTTTGGGCCTCTGTAATATGCATATTGTTCTTTTAACGCACGCCTACTTGTAAAACTGGTAGGCTGTGGCTGATCTTACCATGACAACGTTGATAAAAACAATAGGATATTTGTCAGTCATTTATTATTTTGTGTCATCAAAAGGCTCACACCATTTGGTCACTTTTCGACATACGCTTAATAAAAAATGTCTAGAACCAATCAAAGATATCAGAAATGAAAAAATATACAGGGTGTTCTATTTAAGAAAAACACTTCCAATTCTGTATTACGTGACCTATGCAGTCAATTGTTTTCTTTGCGGTGTATATCACAAAAGTCTAGATGTAACCCGTCAACTTTTTACTTAAACTTTTTTCTGTGAAACCAAAAATAAAGGAGATAGGGTGGAAGTCAAAATATAATGAATAACCCTGTACATACGCCCATTCTTATCTAGTCCTCTCTATATTTAAGGAGAAAACTGTAGTGAAAACAACTGGAGACATAGAACAACATCTTTTTCAGATTATTGAGTATGAAATCATTTTGTGATCTATTCCATTCGATGTACAAATTGATTTTACCCTCTAAAGAGGTCTACGTTTCAAATACACATATGAGTTGTGATTTCAGATTTCTTTTTCATTTTGACGATGAAATGTGGACCTGAAATCCAAAAAACTGTTACACATCACCGGCAGATATGTGCCCAGTTCCAAGTGTGACGTTAGACGATTTGTCCAGCGGAGTGTGAATGAAGAACGACTCGGACAGGTCGAATTCTGGCTTAATCTGGACGAGAAGCGGACAATCTCAGAATTCTGGGCCTGCGGATAAACTGTCCATGCTGGATGCTGGATCTCCTGTGGATCTCTCGCACGTAACTGCGACGATATATTGGATGCTTAGCCAGGGACGATAGACAGATTTATAGGACGATGAATCTTATTCGGGCTTTGTGAATCCGGGATGGGTTATGTGTTTCTTTTGTTGTCCGGAAGAAATATTGCCGGCTTCGGGTTGGTTGGATATAATTAGAGTGGAGAGACGTTTAATATCGAGAGGATACGTCGAGAGCTAACAACAAAAATAATATATATCTAGATGTTCTTTTTTCACACTAGGGCCCAGAATTGAAAATGATGAAAACGAAATGTAGGTCAGAAGAATCATTTCGGGAAACTGTAATTTTCACATGTGGCACTCAGTTTCATATGTTTCAAAGATTGAAGGACTCAAAGTTCGAATTTCTGAAGGAATTTCAAATGATGGAAAATGGACGTACTGCCAAAAGTTTTGATATTATGATAAAATAGTTCTTCCATAAAGTTTGTGCTATTTAATTGATTAATCTATATGGGGAAATAGTACCTATAGTCTATTTCATCTGGGTTGATACCTGTGACGCGTCGCCAGATTTAGCCGTGATGCCACATATTTTTCACTTTTTTAGCAATGCTCCGAATTAACTCCGAATTAAAACTTGGGTATATAATCATATTTCATAAAAACTATTGAACCATTGTGAGATCGTGGTGAATGAATATTCATAAAGATTCTTTACTCACATTTCGAATAAAATCCAATGAAAGTAAGGGGCTCCTGTTATCCATTTTGTGTTTAAAATGTTCTGATAAAGATGCAACCATTTTCTGGGCATCTTCACTCAATCCTCCCGACATTTTGATGAGGATACGATGATATCAAGCTCTCAAAAAAACAATTTCAAATAATCGCAATAAAAGAACAATTAGTATGTGAACAAACGATTGTAGGGATTCGTTCCAAACAATTTGGCATCGTTGTGAAGTGTTGCCATAATTGTTGATGCTTTGATGTTTCCAGCTGATTTATTAACCTATTGAGACGTCTGTCATTGCTAGATACTTTTTGTTTTGTATATACCAATGGCATTGAAAAGTTAAGGACTGAAAAAGAAGCAGAAGTTGTTAACTGAAGATGAACCCTGCAGGGTTCGAAACATGTCTTTGATTTAGAAATTAAACTTTTCATCATATTTGTGAAGATGACTTGGAGCCCCTTTCCTACCCTCTGTTTTCAATAACGAACCCGAAATATAAATTCAAGCTTTGTGAAAGTAAAAATGTCCTGTTTGTCTGCTTCGAGTGCGCATAAAGAATTTACAATTATACAATGCCATTAATCAGAGGTATTTCCGCATAGTAAATCAATCTGCATTAGCGTATTCACAGTGAACGGTTTGCCGGAATTTGCAGCCAACCCGGAATTGTTCGGGACAGAATCAGTGGCCATTGTCTTGGCAC
The DNA here is from genome assembly GCA_037013635.1 of Plagiodera versicolora. Classification (NCBI taxonomy): domain Eukaryota; kingdom Metazoa; phylum Arthropoda; class Insecta; order Coleoptera; family Chrysomelidae; genus Plagiodera; species Plagiodera versicolora. The sequence goes on from CM072978.1 coordinate 1,793,514, forward strand.
ATAATATATCTGTCACTGCGTTAATGTTGCGTTGGTGAACATTCAAGAATAATCGAATGGGCTAGTGAACTAATACCGGATAGTCTCTACTCGTTATTGTATATCCCGAATATGTCAGTCGATAAATCATTTTGTTATACTGAATCAAATTCAATCTGAATTCACGTTGTAACCATTGTTTTTTATTTTGAGGAATCTGTGCATCAATGGTGCAATATAATTTGGTTTGGATTAGCTGGATTACTCAAGAATCCGTTAATTTTCCTCAATTCTTCTTTCAATTCTAATTAGATTTTTTTTTGTTTTTGTTTTGACGAGTTATACTCGACTGTTGAATTGTATACTCACATTTCATCCCCATCTGAGATGTTTACAGGAAATATTCACTGAATTGAAACATATTGAATTGACAAACAACAGCATTAGTATGTTTTATCCGTCAGCACACATAGACAATTGCGAAGGTCTCTCAAGGCTGAGATTATCTTATAAGGAATAAGCGTCCTAATACATGGAGGACTTAGGATCTGGCCTTCAGAGTCTCGTTTAAGGGGGGAAATACGTGTAGATGGCCGTTTTCGAGCAGATTTTAATCATTATTTTAAGGTATAAAAAATTAATATTATTTATTCAAACTTTTGGGTTATTTTATACATATATTGAAGAGTAAAAATTTACATTTTCAGGAATAAAACTTGAAATGTAGTAAAGTTGTCGTCCGACTTCGCAACTGGTGTACATCATGGAGGCCATAATTTTTATCTGAAATCAATGCATCAAAATTATTACTTTTTTCACACATGTATCTTCTATATGAACCCCATTTTAGAGAAAAAATTTTTTTCTCCATTATTTTTGACGGCTGTGAAAGTAAGTAATGTTTTTTTACCTTTTTTTGTTTATTGTTCAGTATAAAAAAATTAGTTGAAATGAAAAAATTGCTTCTGATTGAGGTTCATATTCAGCACAATTATGTAAAGAATTAATATACTGAATTTGAAGATGATTGGTTAAAAACTTTTTAAGCTAGAGTGTACACTAGTTCGAAAAAACTAGTTTCGAGAAAAACGCGTTTAAAAAATAAGTGACCGCTCCGTTCAGGTAATTATGTTCTCGGGCGCTGTACCGAGCGCACTTACTAAACCGCTTGTAACTTTTGAACGAATAATAATTTTTACCTGAAATTTCAACTGTATATTTTTCGATAGTTTTACAAGAGATTTGTGAAAAAAAAATTGAATTTTTCAAGCCTCCACACGTATTTCCCCCCTTAAAAGATACCTCCAGACAGAAAACTCTATGGGGTTTATACAATAGCAATTGCGATTCGAATAAAATTCAACGTGACGCATATTTTCCTTTCAAAACCGGCATGTGTATGTTTCTTTCATCGATTTCGTTTTATAACCTCTAGATTTGGATAACTGTCCCTATTGGGCGTAGCAGAATATAATGGATTTCTTCAAATAACAGAAACATAACAACATAACAAAAAAATCTCTTCACCTATCGAACCAGAATGTTTGGCAAAATATTTTATTCATGCCTTGTCACGAGTTCATGGAAGAAATTGATTTCTGAGTTGAAAATTGGTAATTCATCAAAATTTTCACTTTCAGTTTAGAAATACTTCAATTTTCAATTGGTTATTATAAGGTAACTTTATTCGTAGAGAAATTGTGTTGCTGATGGAGATAATTAATTTTCACAGTTTCATTATCGCAGAGATTTCAGGAGAATGAATAATATTCAGTCATTGGTTGGAATGTTATTTAACTACATCAGGCTCTATAAAGGCTCTATAAAGAGTCAGCAAACACAGTTGTATAAACGAATTACACTTTTTATCAACATTGAATGAAATGAGCATATTTTATTATATATTTACGAAGCAAACTTGTGATTTACTTTGCAAACTCCATGTTGTGCAGCCGTGATATACCTACGTGCTTTCTGCTGAGTTATCATTTGTAAGAGCCAGACAAAAGTTATACGTTATCAAATATTTAATTATATTCCTGTGGAATAATTGGATATAAACATCAAAAGCGAGTGTTCCCTTCAAAATATAAACAGCAAAAAATTAAGCTCAGCTAGTTACCTTCAAGGGAAGCTGAATTCGTTTTTTGTTGTTTTCTGGAGCGTTACAGAATTGACGTGAATACGCTGCTTGGTTTTGAACTGTTACTCTCTTGTGCAATGTTTTCGATTCAATTATACTTTTTTACACTCATGAAATGAGAAATACGCATTATTCAAGAAAAGTTTGATATACAGGGCGAGCCCATTATTATGTGGAAGTAAAATGACCCAGATTGGAAGAAGCATCCAAAATAATTCATGGTTGAGAATTCTTATGATTGCGTGAATACACAATTTTGATATATTCCAAGATATATAGGGTAATCAGTCTGAATGATACAACATCGAGTTCACTTTATATTCGTTTATATTTCGTATTCAACATAGAATTCTGCAGTCATTTATAAAATCCGATGTTGTCAAAATAAAGAAAAAAGTCAAAAATTCTACGAAAATTTACCAGAAAAAAAAAACATTATCAGTTATTACCTAACTGCGAATATTATGCAGAAAAATACAATAATATTAGATAACACATATGTATAGACACATCAAATGCAACGATAACAAAAAACATACAACATTGGCATCAGCCTGCCAGCATTTTCATTCAAGTAAGTCTATTACAAATTGTCTTCCCTTTTCAAAGAGGAATAATTTCAATTCATTCTTGAACATTGATCTTGAAAACATGTTTCTCATGTTGTCTGGTAATGTATTATGAAACTTACCTGCAGAGCAGGAGTATGCCCTTTGAGATATAGATTTTTTTAGTATCGTTGTAAAAGTAAGTTGCGTATGGTGACGTGTGTTGTATTGATGGTTTCGAGATTTTGCTTAATTTTCACTGAAATGGTATTTCACGTTAGTACAATAATAATATAGTTGTCTAAGGTCCATAAGCATCAATTCAGGAGATTACAATTAGCAAAACCTCTATCTTCTGAATGAAATATCTAATATATTATTTCATCATCTTGTAAAACTAGTTTATGTATTCAAATTATAAACTCTCTGAAATTTATTGTTTTTGAGGAAATCGCATTTTCAGTTCACGCTTCAACTTTTGAAAGACTCAAATTTTCGTTGATTTCTTGTACTATGTAACCAATAAAACTTCCATCAACTACTAAATCTGAAATCAAATATTGACGAAAATGTTCAAATATAGTTTATGAATATTTCTCACGTATTTACTGCTATGATGTATTCCTTATATTCGATATAGAAAGGAGATTGTTTCTTTTTAATGTTGAAGATCTTGATTTCGTGATGATGAAGATATATGTTCTACAAATATGTGATTACTCAATTTTCCTTTATAATTCTTGGAGGAATGTTGTGTCACATTCAAAACTATTACTGGAACCCAAATTATTCACGAAACTTCCATCCGACTGTCATCGAAATAACCAGGAAGTTATCTTTACAAGCGTCCCCGAGAAAACCCATCCATTATAGACTCGAAACGGAGTTCAATATTCTCTTTAACTTGAAAATGTATTTGAATTCCGTCGTCACCGTAAACTCACTACCCTCTTCATCGCTACCCCAAATCATCTTCCGTCTTTTTCCCTCCGTACACGAACCGAAAATCATCCCCAGCATTCTCCGATCCACCGAAGCGCAATTGATAGGCAACTGTTTTCGCTGGCTGCAATGAGTTCCGTCCCATGGCCATCTTTATGTTTTTTATTTATTCTCTCCCGGTATTCTTTTCAATTCTGTGAATAGGCTGTCTGTACAACAGATACTGTATACAGTGTAGCAGAGCCTCGGCTTTCCATTAGGCAGTTTTAAATATTGAAACGTGGTTGCATTCGAGCGTGATACGTCGAAGAATAGACGTTTTGGTGAAAGAATATTCGTCTGTTGGAAGAGGGATGCATTGTAATTAAAAATGTTTGGAGGAACAATGCCCAGCTCAGTATGAGACTGGGAAAATGTTCTACCGATATGAAAGAATGAATGAGCTGGTAGATTGTTCTTCAGTTGTTTCTGTGCGGGCGTGTCAAATCATCCGCCAACCTTACAGAGAATAAAATGTCGATATTCCAGACTTGTTCAGGTTTTTTAGAACACATTTCGCTGTTACGGTAGAGGAAGTATAATGTGAATTGAAGAAATTAAATGAAATTATTGATGAGACAGTTACTTCTGATACAAAAAATGTTGAATCTGCTCTTTCAAAAATGAGGATACAGACTGCTTCACTCTAAGAACACTCAGAAGCCAATATAATAAGTTTACGTTGTGTTTGTATAGTTCAGTATAACTCTTACGATAGTGATACCATATTTTTTATTCTCAGTAGAACTTTATCCATATCTGATGATTCTGAAAAAGTCTTAATGATTCGTTAAATGATATTAACAGAAGTGTCAGAATTGATGATTCGAAGGAGCTGTAATCATATGTTTCTATACTCAAATTTATCCATATTATTCTTGCATGCCAATGAGTTAGAGCTTCACTGTCAATAGTTCACATGAAAAGTGCAATTTTGCTCAAATTTGTTTGGATTTCAAGACAACACTAATTTCTGTAACGCAAAAAACTACTCATACTTCACTATAACTTCTTAGAAATAGAAAAATGAAATTTTTATTTTTTGGCTTTACTTGCTTTGCCGTACTTCCGGTTTTACTGGAAATGACTTAAACTGTCGATTTTTAAATGAGACATCCTATATATTTCCACTCATTCCGATGGAGAATGACATGTTGAATCCAATGTAAATTGAACTATTTCAATTGTTTATTTGGAATTATTGTTGAACAACTGAACCCTGATAAGATATTATAATGATATTATGAAGATTAATTCGAAGAGAAAAACTGGTATCTGTTGTTCCATACAACTCATATTTTTATATTCTGTAATTTCGAAATTATCTAATTCAGACTAATGAGTTATATATACTAGAATGACCTATTTCTGTCTCGGAAATGTGTGATATTGTCTTTTTATTAATTTGAGGAAGTGAGTTCTGACAGCTGTCAGATAGAAGATGCTAGATACTGATGATATTGACAAACAACCAAATTTGTTACACCATTCTTCCTCCTATAATATCATATCATTTCATTCTCTATTCGCTGTATTTTCTAACCTACAAAATATGTTCCAAATTGCCGATACGAGAATTCAACTAGAAATTGTGTTGTATTCGTCGGTGATTTATGATTCAAAAAATTTCGATGAGCAATGTAACTTTTTCTTGAATCATTCATCTCTATATCTCAATGTGATGAAATAAATCTGGAACCTATATTTCAGGTATAGGTATCCTTGCGAATACAATGAAACCATTAGCGCGTGCTTGTACCAACATACTTAGATATTGCAACAATATACGACCCAGAATCTGTCACCAACAGTGTCGGTAACTTTTTATCTCCAGACGTAAGTCCAGATCAGGATTGTTTCGCGGGGTATCGTTTTCCTCAAGCCTCACCGCCCTTTTTATGCTTTACCGCCCAACAATGCCTCAAATGCGGATTTAAACTTGCGGGCTAATAATCACGAATTTCGCCATTGTGATTCGGAGAGAAGAAAAGATTTCACAACATTTTATGATATGTGTGAGATTCTCTAGGCGAAATTGCTTCTATTGTGAGCTCTTGTGTAAGTACCGATTTCTATGGAGAGTTTCAGTGATTTTGAGTATAGCGAAGGTTTTTTGTGATCAGGGATGATCATTTGACTAAACATGTTGTCTATATAGCTTTTGACGGTTTGGTGAACTGAATTGGAGATCTTCCTCCACCAAAGAACTCATTTTGAACAATAATCACAACCAAAAAAAACATGGTAGTTATTTGATTCATGTACAAGTTATGGTAAGATATCTCCATCTCCAACTTCGTGATATGAACGGCTAAATTAATAAACGTATTTACTATCCCTCGCCGAATAATATAAAACTCAAAAGACTAACAAAAGTACAATTAATATTCATTGGCTTCAATGCCGAGGGTAACTCTTCAGCAACTGTATATTAAATATGAATTTGAATATCTAAAACTCTCAGCACCCTTAGCGTTTTATAAAATCATAGCGAGCGTTGTAAGTAGTTAAAATTAACAAAAGAATCGCGATCGTGTTACGCCCCAAGTTTTGAAAGCTCTGTATCCATGACAGTTAATTCTGGATCTCAATTCACCCCACAGGAAGTGCTTCGATATTTTCTCAGTGCTGGACCATTATCTTTTTATTCCATTCATCATAAATGTCACTTGCGAGGGTGTTAATAGTAAGGGGTTTGTATCATGATTATATCGCCTATTCATAATATTTCTCACAAATCGAGATGAAGAGGATATCGTAACATATTGTTGGAATGTAGAATAGGGAAATATGGAACGAACGGTTCATACAAAGTGTTATGAGACAAGAAATACGAATATACTGGAATACCAAATGATCAAGATAAACGCATCGCTTTTCCTCATTTGCTCTTACTCTACCAAGTCGATTCGAAGATGAATTGATGAAACTTTGATGAAGGTTCAATGATAAGGTTTTAATCATCTTATGCGACAACATTCATGACTTTGTCTTGTTGGAAAATTACAGGTTTCAGTAGAGGTAAAAATCATCGCTTCATGGACTAAGCTTTGATTGGTCTTTTATCGAAAAACATCACGCAATCGTTTGTCGAAATTTTCCATAACCACTTTGGATTAATGTGGCTAAATTTCGTTAATGTAGTGTTGAATTGTGGGCTTGTTGGCATGAATCTGTGAGTTAATCTAATAAAAATAAATGTAATTATGATAAACACGATTCACCAAAAAGAGAGAGTACACAACCTGGACATGTCTTTTACAGTAATTGAAGTGTTTTATAAATGGCATATGGTACCGTCTTGTTGAAACCACAATATCATCAAATTTCAGTAGAAGTACCGTGTTTTTATGTCGCGATATCGAGTACGAGTAACAGTCGTTGCTTGAGCAGCTTCTTTTCCAAAAAAGTATGGATCGATTATGTTTCCAGCCCAAAATACATACCAAATAATGACACCTTAAGGAGAAATTTGTTTTTCGATAATTCCATTTATGTTTTCAGCACTCTAAAAGTGACAGTTTTGGTGATCAAACTCATCAAGGTGAAAAATCAGCATCCATTTGTTGATGCTCAATAATCCATTCTGCAAACTCTCTTCACTGTGCATTGTCATTAGGCTTCGGTTTTTGAGTTATTCGATTTTTTTAAGCACGGAGACACGCATTTTAAGTAGAGCTTCTTGAAATTTGTGATTCTTTTCCAAGGAGCCTAAATGAGGTTAGTGGAAATCTTATTTGCTATTATGTTTCTTTTTTGAGATTTGCCGACATGTCACTGCATTAATGACGGCAAATTCAAATCTTGCTTTAATTTTGGGATACTCTTTTCTAAAAATCCATTTCCACTATATTACATCTGATCTTTCATCGTCATATATATAAAATAGTTACCAACCAAAACACCATTAATATAGCCAAAATAACACTCTTCTTCCTGTCGAATCCCGAAATTTCGTCCATAATTCACCGCAACAAGACAGACGATTACGACAATAGCGGCAACATTAGGAACACGAAAAGTCATAGAAAGCAGAAGCGGGTGCCCCATCTTTCCCGCGCACCGGAAACTATTTCGTGGAGACCACGGGCGAAGAGCTAATGATCCGGGACTAAGCGCCCATTAATGGTTTCACGTTTTGAATCATATTCTGCTAGATGCGGTTTGGTTTGGTTCTCGTTAGGAAGTTTTTTTGGATGTCTCGGAGGCGGAAGTGAGACGAGAAATATCCCAGTTCATTGGGATATCTACAGAGTACGCCATCGAGAAGGAAACAATCACTATAAAGATCACCACAACAAGATTCAAGTTCAGAATCTTCAGATTCATATAATTTACTTTCATTAAATACGTGAGGAATTCATTTGTTTTTCAATAAACAAAACCAGGTTTAGAATTTCGTCATTTTGTGAAATATAAGGTTTTTGTAGAGATCAATTGTATTCAGTGAATGATATCTTCAATTGAATCTTCAATAAAATTTACCATATGAGCTCTTTCATAACGAGTGAAGAATGAAAATGTTGAAAAAAATAAGCTAATTATCTGAGGAAAAGAGTTGTGACAGCTTGTCGGATTATGTCATGTTGGAATACAAATTGTATGGTTCCATACAATAATATACAGGGTGGGCCACAGTGGAGGGTATTTTTGGATTTTTACAGAAAACGGGCATTTTGTTGAAAAGAAACACCATCTTTCCTATTTATAATCGGATATTCTGTATTGTATGTATTTTTTTATTTGTGATCATTTTCTTAACATTCTTGCTCTATACTTTCGTATATCTTTCTCCAACCATTTCGAATATTTGATTTCCATAGTTTTTGTTCAAAACATGGCTCTGAGATATAAGTAGATACCAGTTCTGTAAAGAGAAATTTGTTCCGGTAGGTACACAAATAGGGAAAAGTCATCATTTTCGAATAATCGAAGAAAATCATAATACCTTTCAAATAATATATTATATTCCTATACATTGATCGTAAGGTTATGGAGATACAGTAAATTTTCTATGTAAATGGAAATTTGGCATATTTATCGTTGTTTTTCTCATTCAAAGTTGTTTTCTCAGACTCCCGATAAGTTGAAATTTGTGCGGGGTGGAAAAGAGCGGGTCCTACAGTTTATAGTGGAATCCAAACCACTTCTGGAAAGAACGGACATATGTAGAATCAACACCATGAACATAACCCTTTCAAATGAAGAGTGTGTTCAAACGTTTAAATATAAATATCTGATACTTTTTTCTATAAGTAATGATAGATATAACGATTGTAATGTTTCAATGGATGAAATGAATGAAACAATAATTCGATTCATAGAACATATTCATCAGAAATGTATATGAATCATTATTTTATACCCTGTATGTAAACAAAACTTTATTTTTTTTATTGGTGCGTTTTTTAAAGTTACCATGGCAATATCAACGAAGAAACGAGAAACGTGAAGTCTTAATGACAAATTTTTGATTATTGATCTGACAGGAGTACCTTGTGAACGTCAAATGAAATATAACTGACAAATGCAAAACTTTATTCGAACGTGAAATGTGGCACCAATAAAAAAAATAGCGTAAAGTATTCGTAGATCCACTTATCCACTTATACTTTAATATACTAGTACAACTGGACAGATGAAAGTTTGACATATTTCACTGTCAGAAATCATATGAAGTGAGAAATCAGTTTGTCAACATTGTGAAGTGTCTGTCTTCAATACAATCATTTCCTAAACAGTCAAAGTCAATAGGAATTCCATTGGTTTTGAAAATCCTGGAATTTCAGGTATTGAAAAATATCCGAATCTTTCACACCTTGGTTGAAAAAATATGCTCGTGGCGAAGTTATTTCCTTCCAATCTAATCCAAGAGTGAGATACATGGATTGCTCTTAATAATAAAAAGTGTATTGGCCTAGTAGGGATTGAAATTGGTTACACCGACTTCTCGATATTCATTGTTGTTTCGATTGTTGTGCCCCCGTTTTTGTTTTGACACCAGTCAAATCAAAATATGCCACGTGTCTTTTGTTTCGCAGTATTTATCCCGCCAAGCGACGATATAATTCCTGTAAAATATTGTAACAAAGCAATTTGACGGATCTTAGGCTGTCGCGAATGTTAGAATGACTGGCATTCGACACCCTTGCGAGTGCGTACGAGAGATTGACGAGAGAAAAAAACGTTAATATTCCGAGCACGTGACCTGCACACGACTCCAACTTGCTATTCCTTTGACGTCTCTATTTAGCGACATACATTTGAAATATTCGACACTATCTGTGCGATGCTTAATAACGGAGCTAAAAGAGTCTAGCTCTCAGAGCTGTCAGATGGGTTTATTGGATGTAGAACTATCCGAGATATCTACATGATACAGAGTGTTTTGAATGATTGATGCTTCGTCTTTCTGTGGCTAATTTGTCAGGAAAACCGTTCATTCCTTCATCATATGAGCAAATGTTTGCTGGTGTGTTCAAATAGTGTATTTATATCAACCGAATGCAAATCAATTTTTTTTTAATTCCTTCTACTATCGGTGAAAATTTCTTCTACATAAATGGTAAAATCATTTGCTATGGAAATAGATGAAAATGAAAATTGAGTTCACTGTTTTTGCCACTATACTTGAGATATTTTGGAACTGTGTGATCAAAACAAAATTATGTTGTCAATCAAACCTAAACTGGACACTTATCGAATATTTGAGTAGAGAAAATATTACCGGAAAGTTCGAAAAGTAGATATCAAAATATGCAAAATGATTTGTAAAAGAAAATTCATAGTGTTTTAAAAAAAAAATGGATATAGCAGTTCGAAAAAATATTCAATAGAGAATAAATCTTTATGATTTCAATCTACATGGAAATTGAACAAAAAATTGTAAATTGCGTTTATATCAAACAGGCCTTGGTTAAGTAGAAGTTATACAGGATTTCTTACATCGAAGGACATGCAAGTTACGGTTCTGAGACAAATAGTGGATATTTAAAAAATCAATTTCACAATATGCAGGCTACGTCATTGTAAAGTGAAACAAGATAATGAAATCCTTATAATAAGAATCTATAAATTCTTATCTGGACTAGATGATTTACCCACAATATGTCTACATTTTGCTCTCAGATATACCTCAAGAGAACTTTAATATTTTCCGATACCTGCAGTCGAACGAAATTATTCTTGTTTCACTAGTCCATAAACTGAAATGAAAAATGTATTTCACAGTCACAGATCACGGTTCGATATGTGGAGATACTAGGATAACATTTGGTAGAATATCGAATGAAACAAGCAATATATATTTGAATTGAAGACTTTGAAATATATCCAACTCAGCATAAAATAAAAAAATATTATTTGATAAAGCACAATATGTTTTCGACTTTGGATGAATTATTCATATTTCAATAGATAATAATAGAAGGATTACTTGACACCAGTTGTTATGAATATTATCATTATTATTTCAATTCAATTTGTAAAAGATACTTTTAATATTCAGATCTTTTGAGCCGTAAATGTATCTTTTACGAATGGAATTGAAATAAATTGAAATTATGATTTATGAATGAAGTTATGATAAAGTTTTTTTCCTGAGGAAGAATTATGATGTCATGACTCGACAAGTACAAAATTCTGATGACTTTCCTATGTACAACTTCAAAAATGAAACATTTTAATGTACACTTCAAACTTCATCATGCGGATACGGATATTCGTGCATTGTCGCTATGACTCATCGGACTATGAAATCATGAAGATTCAAACCGGAAAACACTTTTTGTGGAACTTCCTCCAAGTCTGCGCATTTCCTGCGTCAGGAGCGGTCCTTATTTTGCATAGCGGAGTACGTTCGAAAAATTTACAATTCAAACGGATCTTTACGAAATTTATGTATGCCATGTCGTATTATTATTGTGGAGCTACTTTGCATCAGACATATGTGAAGTTCCCATTACGTTGTTTGAAAATTATGCTCATGCATATTGCGAGCAGATTGTGCCATGGGGTATTTCAAAGTTGTCGTATGATCGCTGTTGTTGGAAAGTTTGAGATCAACTGAAACTTTCAGAAAATCACTGTATCTATCCTCGAAATGTATCGAGAATTTTTCAAGCTCTCGACGTTTCGAGTAGTGGTTATATACGTCATCTTCAAGATTGATGTTGGTCTTACCTATTAATTAATGCTGTTTGTTGAAAATTTCATACACGTCAATTTTCTCATGAATTTCTTGTTGAAGCACATACCAACATAATGTCTATGAATCCATGGCATCATGAAATTGTGCACCTGTTTTTATTTCTGAAAACACTAACTAATATCCATTTTTGGCCAGTATTTGAAAGTGGAGGTCAACTCACAATATCACAATTGTAAAATAACAAGATCTAACTGAACTTTCGTGAATTCGATCACTAGAAAATATTGTGGAAACACTCACTTTTGAAGTTTCGAATCGTACCTCTAGTTCCTGTAGTTTCCGTTTAGCGGAAGAGTTTTTGGACTCCCTGTAGATTCAGAATATACAGGGTGTTCAGAAACACTCCTGCGAAACGGAAACTGCAGTTACTAGATTGATTTCGAGTCAAATTAGTTCAAATTACATCAATCCGAAAATACTTCTTAAGAAAGCTACAGCCAGTTTCTATATGAGTAATAATATATTATATATAATATAAATAAATTATGCAAAAATATTTTTGACACAATAATGATGATAAAAACTGTTCAGAATGAAACACATTGTCAGATTTCGTTGATTTTTCCTAGCTAACTCAATATTACAAATACAATTTTATAATCCAACATGATTTTATGTTAGAAACACGAATGTTTGAATTAATTTTTCCCGAAAACGGTTTATGATATCGATTTGAAACTTTTTTTTATTGAAACCATCTTGAATATTTTCAATTCGATGTCGGATACATAATAACGGGTTGGTAATTGTTCATTGATTCTACCAACTTCGATTTTTTTGTTATGGAAATTTTGAAGAACTTGAAAGAAACTTATATAAGAAAAAGTCTTCTTCAAAGGGCTTTAGCTTTCATAGGAAGCATTTCCGGATTGAGGTTATTTGAGCTATATTGACCTCACCTCTGGTAACTGCAGTTTCTGATTGGCAAGATAGTTTCTAGACATCCTGTATAAACAAATTAGAATGTCAACTGTCGTCTATGAGCAAGAATCTTACCTAGGCATATAAATATGTTCTACGTGACCACTTTTTTCCGATAGAATTCTGATTTCTGGAAAAGAATATACAGATTGTATGTGGACAATGCAGCACAAAAATGAAATGCAAATCCTACAATTACATGGAGAATATTCTGTCTCTGAGATCGCCGCAAATCTGAATGAAATGTAAGCCGCAACACGCTCCTCAACGGTCGATTTGCTCCAATTCCCGACTAATTCTCGTAAATATAAAAACGGTGCGTGTTTAACGACGTTCGTCGTCGTTTTCTGGGTGCGCCGCGACGCTTCGGACGCGGCACCGCGGGAACATGAAAGCCTGCGAGACAATAAATGTGCACGTGTCACTTTGTCAAGCCACGCGGTCGCTATTCGTGACCAACGAGATGAAAAATAACCTTTTTTAACACCCCTTCATCGGCGAGTGTGATACTGTCGAAAATTATGTCCCCTTTGTGCATATTATCGCTCTGTGAATTTGATTTTTTTCTTCGAATGTATGGACAGTGATATTCAACGTTTCCTACAACAAAACACAAATTTGGTACAGGTTTTTCAAAATTATCTTCGCTGCTCCTTTCCACCAATGAGGAGCTCGCCCGTGTAAAATTTTCACGAAAACGAATTCCAACAGGTCCGGCATCAAAAAATAATGACCCAATATCCGACATAAAATCGAGATGAAAATACATTGAATGATTTCGACATTTATTTCATACGATTATCGGTGACCAATTTCTGAATTTTTGTGCACATATCTCAATATCAGTGAATCAGAGCGACTGTTTAAGTGAAGGCTCCATCACATGGAGTTTTTGTTTTAATCAATAATTCATATTCTTGTTTCTCTTGCCCCTTTTTTATTCGAAAAGAACTAGCTTCTCTTTCGTGTCATTGATTTAGATATTCACAGTATACTGAATTGATATTTTAATACTTCATGATTGTTGTCAAGATATTATTCGGATTTGATTCTATTGGATGAAATTGAAACTGAAATGAAAAATCAATTACAAATCATACCTAAGAATTTTTAACGTGTACCGCATTTTTTTTTTCTAGTATTGAAAAATTGATATATCGACAACATTGGCATAGCACAATGCTGAGTACCTAGGTATCAATAATGGAAATAATGAATACAATCCTATAATTAGACAAACATTACATAAAGTAATTGAAAACGATACAAATACCATGATCCAAATTGGAATTGGGATTGTAAACGATGTTCATGAAATTGAATTGAAATACTGTTCGCTGAATCAACACTTCAACTATTCATAGCCATCAATTCATTATCAACTCAGTGTTCAAATAAAACAATTTATAATTGTGTTGATAAAAAATAACGTGAATGTATTGAAATTCTAGTCATTCGGCCTATGATGGCAATAGATGATAGATATTCTTGAAATTAATTGCTATTGAAGGTGAAAAACAAGAGAAACCATATCAACGTTTCGAGTCAGAGGATTATATCATGCAATTTTGTTTGTTGAATAAACTTCAATGTGACACCTATTTTCAATTACCTCGATGAAGTTCAGATGATTTTAGTTATAATTTCATTGGTCTTCATGATTCTGTTGAATTGGTGGTTATTTCAAATATTGTATTTGTGATTTCAGTTCGAATGAATTCTGCAACAAAATTGTTGCTTTTCAAAAATACTTTTCATCATGATCACATTTTTTTATAAAATCTCGTTGAAAAAAGATTATTGATGTAGTCTGATGATGAGATATGTTGACCAGAAGCAGTGAACCTCTTATTCGTGAATTTGAAGTATAACTGTCATTGCGTACTGGTTTGGAAGAAATAAAAAAGACGTACTCTTCACTCGATGCATAAATAGTTAAGTTAAGGTAGGTTAGGTTTATCTCAGTTATAGAAAGAAAAAGCTGCTGAAAGGATCTGGTACCATAATGGAAAAATATTATCAAACGTATATGATTTCAAAAGCCTTCGATCTAGCTACCAAGTCATATCTTCATCCAGACTCCCCTCCGATGTAACATCTATATTTATAAACGCATTACATAGCAATCACAATGTAATGAACGTTAAATTACGCATCCCCTTGGGCTCACGCAACGCCGGAAGGTCCTTATATTCGACTGTTTCGGTCTCATATCTCTGAAGTGCACTTAAATATGATTAGGAACGAAACATTATGGCACCGTCAGATAACTACTATAATACGTAATCACTTTATAAAACAATTTGTCCGACCACTGATGCGTGCGTTTGTGTCGAAACTCGATTAATATTTTGAGAGTTATGCGGCCCCAGCGCGCCATGTTACGTTATGCTGATCTGATTATGTGTCGAAGGCATCGTGATTTTTTATCGTTTCCAACACACATGTCGCAGAAATTGTTCGTAGGTTTCTTCTGGGGACATCCATCAAGCATACGTGAGGTATCCTTCTGATTACTTCTTTGTATCTATGATCAAAAAATCACATTTGATATTTTGAATGAATTCAGATTGTTTCATTTCGTAAAAAGCCATACCAAGAGTCTGACCAGTAAGATTCTGAATTTTATTACCTCGAGATTCGATCTAGAACATTTGTCAGATTGTTAGCCCTTAGCTCTAGTATACTGATAATTCTATAATGATAACACGATAGACTGCAGTATGATATATGGGATCTTTGATGGGATCAATATCATTCTTTGGTTCTTCCTATATTACGTGAAATTTTATGACCCAACTGCTTCCAACAATATCAAAATCATAATCTTATACGTATTTTTTAATGGTTTTTCTAATTGTTGTGAACCACATCAACTTTGTATATGAGAGGGACAACTTTTGACGCAACAAGTATAGACCAAACTTTACCCCTTTAGCATCCCCCAAATGGAGATCAAATGATACCTTGTTGAGAAGCCCTTTTGATTCCCTATATATTGCTTTTTCGTTTTTGAAATTCCGTCTACTCGCGTTGGGAAGATATGGACTTTTGAAATGTTGCTAGCGCATTTCAAGTGCAAGAAGTAAATCGATTTTTCTTAAAAACTCACTGTTATGTTGAAGCGAATGTTGGGAATATTTTCCTAAAAACAATCTGCTTATTTTTCTGTTTTTGTTGATTCCAGCTAGTTTCTCGATAAAATCTCTTTCTGGTAGTTATACCCTCCGGTACGTTTTCATTGGGCTACCCTGTATGAAAGCAAGAGTTATGACAGCTTGTCATAACATGGGCTCTTATAAGTTCCATAAACCATAAAATAGGTGAAATTGTTAATTGTGGACTGTTTATTCAATGAAGAGATATTTCACTGACGATCATCATCAAAAATGATTTGGGAAGATAGTATCCAATGGCTTCCATGAATAAAATAATCTAACCAGGATAATGCCCACAACGTTCAGCTTGCATATGGTTCCAAGTATTTATATCGATCAAAAGATCAAAACGGATCCTACATGACCATTCCATTTTTCAACAGTTTGGTAGAAAAATATCATTTATTCGACAATGGATACCTGAATCTCCGCAGCCTGGGGATAACTCATATTCGACACAAAGCATAACGCTATTGAGGTCAGCATGTAAAATCAATTTGAAGCAATCAGATAAGGGTCGCGGACAACACGAATGCGATCACATAAACATGTAGGCGGATTTTGGGATTGTGTGTAATTTCCCCATAGCATATCGGTACGATTCCCAGTGTTTATATTGAATCGGTATTGCCTTTGTTGGGCTTATCTCGGCTATCTGTAATGAGATCTCTGCCAGGTCTATGGCGGAGAGACCGTGGCCATTGTACCTTACTCTGATGGGGCTTTGTGGGTGGTCAGACGTTTTCGATATACAGTAGCTCGTCAACGGCCTGTCCGCTTGCTCTTGTTCTCTTCCGATTGTTTGTTGTGGTGATGTCAAGATCGTCGAGATTCTCTTATTGGCAACAACGATTGTGTAGATTGAGTATAAACGTTTGGGACAAATGTGGAGATATTGCTACACAAACGACGGAATAGTTTCGAGGAATGTAAATTTCGTATATTCTTCAACTGAATCTTGAACCCAAAAAGTGCAAATATGAGTGCTTCTTTATTACAATCAAATCCCTCCTAAGGTTTTTGAAAAATATTAGAATAATCAGAAGATATTATTGAACAGTGCAATGATAATCTGTTAATGATGTTGTTGGAATCCTTATATGAATAGGAGGAAAAATAATCAAATATCTGTCTTTGGAGATAGGCAATTAAATCAAGCAATGGAGAAGGGGAGAATCAATTTCAGTAAAACATTTATTGAGCATCAATAGCTCTCAAATCAACATACAAAAATAATGCAATCGGAAAAATGAGGAATTAACTGTGAACAACATTTTATTTCATATTTTCATTTTATTGTACATTCTCTTGACACCAATAATTCTATTCTTCTCTAAATGACTATTATCAAAGCATAGCATATTGAAGTAACCATTTGATTATATTGATTATTATTCATTGCCTCATCGACATTTCTATCTTGTGAGTAAGGAATAACTTGGATTTTTGAAATGTTTAAAAATAATAAAGAAGCCGAATCCATTACCACTTGAGAATAAGAGAATCGTTCAATGCAATCAGCATAAAATGTTTAGCAGTGAACCTACTTTGACATAAAACAGATTCAGAGAGACGTTGGTAATAATCAGACCTTCACTCGAAACCATTCAAAGACATAACTGAGGCATTTGAAAATCAGAAAGAAATTGTCATTTTGAACTGCGTTAGAGATTTGTTTCGATATCACTTTCGATGAAAGATTAATAGAAACAATAAAGCCAATTGAGTGACCAGAAATCTCTCATTTCAATTTCGATAATTTTCTTATAGTAACACCATAAAACGTCTATACAAATCATTCAATATCTTTGATAACATCAAACAGCTGATTTCGATCATCGTACTCAATTACGTTCAATTATATTAACCATCTAATTTACTCCACCAATGTGAGGTAAATACATAGAGAATAATAATTCACTTCACAAAGACTACAGGATCAGTTGAGACGAAAAAAAAAAAAGGTTGAAGGAATGAATGCTCAGTTTGTATGTATATGAAGGATTCGGATAATTAACGCGTCTGCTCTCAGCACATTACCATCAAATCTTGACACAACATGCTCTGATGCGATGAAGTGATCATGCATTTTCCATTGAGAACCACGGCAGCATGAACAACACTGATGGTTAATTGAAATCCAGGCGGTTGTGAATTGATACTGCTGCGAGGTGAAGCAGGTACATCATCTAGTTGGCTTTGCACAAAGATAAAGCGGGAATCGGTGATCGGGATTAGCGAAGAGAGCAGCGAGGAAATGTGGTGAATCCAGACTGGGATCAACCTCAATTCGGATTAAGCGATCCGGAATTTATTTAATATTACTGGAGTGCACCTTAATTGGGTATGGATCGAAGATACTCGTATCTTGATGACTTGTTAGCCGATGATATCTTCCCGAAGAATTTCAATACATATCTTGAGTTGACGATCATAAAATTAAATATCAAGCACCTAATTGCCAAACAATTTTTTTATTCTCACAGTCTGTAGAACTTGTAACACATGACAACAACAACAAGATAAGAATACTGATCTGTTTTTCATTCTCAGGTAATAATTCCAAAAGAATGCATTTAATTTTCACGTTCTGGAAAAACCAGGAATCACTATCGTCTTCCGTATTACTTCTTCTGAGACACGCTGTATGAAATCTTCACCATATAATAATAATAATAAATCGTAGGAAATTTCACTAATTAGCTGGGGAATTTTTCGATGCTTGCGTCCATACAAATCAACAGGTCTAAACACTTCAGGAACATTGAATCTGTCAGGTCAACCAATTGAAAAAAGTTGAGGATCAGTTTATCGTTCAACTGTTGAAAATTTGAAAATATTAGTATAAAAAATGCTTTCAGTCTCCATGAGAAGTGTTTCACTGAGAATTGTTGTTTTTTCAGAGTGAACCTCCTTGAAATAGAGCTGCTCTATAATTGAACTCTCATTTCGATACATGCCTGGATATGTTCAATCATACCTATGGCAATGACCTTTCTACAGATGCTTTTACTCGATTAATTTTTTACTCATGATCATACCCACATTTCCTTTCAGTTCTTTGCCACTATCACACTTTCTACATTTTCTTATCCTTGATATATTTTGAGCTTTGGAAAATATATTATCTTTCGTTGATTCTCCATATTGGGTGGTTCATATTCGAGAAACTAGACATTTTGTACCATGAAAGATATTTTATTGGAGACAACTGTATCGGAATTACTAAGGCAAAAGTTTGAAGAGAATACCATTTCTATGTGTGGAGGCTTCCAGAAGCACAAATGCCCCAATCTGATTTGATCTAACCACAAGAGATATTTTCAATATCTTGTTCAATTGAAGATACCTGTAGGAACTCTATTTCAGACTACAAAAGGACCTGGAGAATAATAATCAAGAACCCAAATTATTGATAATATTTTCGTTGGACAAAATCAAATTCATGACTCCTGTAACCAAAATTCCTGACCTTAAGAAAAAACTTTCAATGGTTTCCCATCGACATGGAATGCTATACATCCGGTTTACTCTCGTCTAAATGCAATTAAATTCTTATTCTTGTCTTTAACTGACACCGGCTGTATTATTCGTGATCATACATTTTTATTCCGAATTCATATTTCAGAGGACGTCCGTAAATCAAACCAACAAATTAACTTCAGAACGCAATAACTTACTCCAGTTTCGGACGTATACAAATGTCTGCCATTAGCATAGGCAGCGCCTCTGAGAGCTATAAATCAAATACAGGAGAAATAACTTGTTATATCCATTGTATAATGATGTTGTTTTCATCCCCTTTCATTGGTTATATGTAAAGTTTCTTCATCGTTTTCTGAAGTTTGTATTGGGGGAGAAACTTGTGAGATATCGAGATGTTTTTGATCGTTCAGGGTAGGGCTGTATATATTTCGTAGGGATTTTAATGATTTCTGATCGAAATGGTTTCAGAAATTTACGACAAAGAAATCAGTATCGCTCGATTCTTTGAATACCCATTATATGAAATGATGATCCATTTGAACTCCATTCAGTTTCGGAAAATTGTCAATTGGTGAGAAAAGAGACAATTTACAATTCGCATGGTTTGAAATAGCACCGATAGAGCTCTAAAGCTTGATGGCATTCATAGATTTTTTTTTTGAAAATTTTTCGAGAATATTCGAATATTTTCCGCATATTCTAGATTTGTATCAGGTATATTCTTTGAATGTTGAAAGCTATAGAAGAGGAATATTCATGGTTTGAAATAGCACCGATAGAGCTCTAAAGCTTGATGGTATTCATAGATTTTTTTTTGAATATTTTTCAAGAATATTCGAATATTTTCCGCATATTCTAGATTTGTATCAGGTATATTCTTTGAATGTTGAAAGTTATCTTTCTTCTTTACGTGCCGTCTCCTTTAAGAAGGTTAGCTATCATCATGGCGATTTTTATCTTAGAAGCTGCGGATCTGAACAAATCAACAGAGCTACTGTTGTACCACTGCCTTAGGTTGTTCAACCAGGAGATGCGTCTTCTTTCTATACTTCTTTTACCTTGTATTTTTCCTTGTATAATAGTTTGCAACAGTGTATACCTCTCCCCTCTCATCACGTGGCCCAGATATTGCAATTTTCTGATTTTTATTGTGTTGATTATTTCTTTCTCCTTTCCCATTCTTCTCAATACCTCCTTGTTCGTTGTTCTGCTCACCCAGCTTATTCTGAGGATTCTTCGATATGCCCACATCTCGAATGCTTCCAGCCGGTCAGTGTCGCACTTCTTAAGCGTCCAGGCTTCCATTCCATATAATAGTACTGGAGATACGTAGCATTTAAGCATTCTGATTTTAAGATGCAGACTAAGATCTGTTCTGGTTAATGCATTTCTCATTTTATTAAACACTGTTCTAGCCTTTCCGATTCTTGATCTAATTTCTTGTGAATAATCATTATTGTCATTTACAATTGTTCCCAAGTACTTGTATTTGCAGACTTTCTCCACTGGCTCCCCTTTGATCCATAATGTTTCTCGCTGTTGTTGGTGTTTTGTGATTGTCAGGAATTTAGTTTTTTTGGTGTTAAGTGTGAGTCCCCTTTCTTCGCTGATCCGTATTACTAGATCTATTAGCCTTTGCAGTTCTCCCAGGGTTTCTGCTATTAGTACTGTGTCATCCGCGTATCTAATGTTGTTTATAGCCTTCCCATTAACTTTCACTCCCGTTGTTTTTTGATTTTCCAGTGCTTCTTGTACTATATCTTCTGAATACAAATTGAAGAGTAATGGTGAGAGCACGCATCCTTGTCTTACTCTTGAAAGTTATAGAAGAGGAATATTCTTGAACGAATTCAATATCTGTGAATCTGAATTCGAAATTATGTCGCTCAAAATTATTATTAATATTGATTGCAGGTTGAAATCTAACCAAGAAATCATAAATCAGGAATTTTGATTGAGCCAATCTTTATTATCTGAATTATATTAATGATAATATTGAAATATAAAATGGGAGGAACAGATAAAATATCAGCGAATAGATTAATTTCGTTCAATGTATATATTTTCAACATTTCATGTAATTTATCCTCAATCGATAGTTTTTTTTTCACCTCTCTTTATGTTTTTTGTAATTGCGAAGGAATATTCAAATTGAAAATCGATTTGAAATGCAAAAGCGTTGAAATTTGATCACATAGGATTTGGTTGTCTATCAATTTCAAGATGATTTGTGAGATGAACATTTATACGAATATCAAAATTTTAATTGTAGTTATCATACAATTTTTACATGCACATTTTGTGAACACACCTAAGAATCAATTACCCTCACCCTCATTCGAGATTCTAATTTGTGAAGGAGGAATTTCCACGCTACGCAGTATATGCTCATTATAATCCCTGTCACATAACAGCCCTTTTAAAGGCTCCTACACAGTACGAAAGGCTTATTGCCGCATAACAAACTCCATTCCGGGGTGCACTTGTTACTATAGCGCGTGTAAAAATTCCCCTGGGTAATTGTCAAGTGTGCTGTGGTCCAACAATTGGGGTAAATTCTATGATAAACAGTGTTGCCGTATTCGTCATTATCCCCTTCTTTTTCCATTGTAACTATGCTTGATGTTACGTGAATGAAAACTTGTTTTCGTTGTTGTTTCAAAAGTGTACAGTGATTGTGGATTATTGAATGATTCATTAATAAAAAATGTCAGAATCTGAGATATGATGGATATCTTCACTAAAGATGAAAGTAGTAGCAAATTTCTTGACAAAGTTGTCATTTTTGTCATCTTGATGTTTACCATATGACATGAATTATCAATTTTGTGAAGAATATTATGAATTCCATGTGTATTCAATTCTCTTTGGTGTGACGTACTAACCCCTAGACGTCAAACTGTGTCACACAGAGCTTATGATATGATAAGGAGAATAAAAAACATAATTTACTACATCATTCATATTCTATCTACAACTAAGATGCCGCATTGAAATACAATTACCAATGCCTATTTTTATACACCTTTTCTAATTGTATTCAAGGGAGCGTCAAATGTAATTCATTTACCTATATGTGAGACCGATACAGTACTATTGCAACAATATCTCGAGTATATTCATGCAACTATTGAATAAATTATAATAGCCAATGTATTATTCACTATGATATGGAACTTCAGATGTCTTGATGGAACTTTAGTCAGGAGCAATAGTTTTTAGGAAAATGATAATTGAAAGTAATCATGTGTGGGTAGCATACTTGAATGACCTCACCAAATAATGCTGTATATGTTTTCATCATCCTGATATATTGAAAAGAAAATACCTATTTCCAAAATACATTCGACGCTAGGAAATGTATGATCAAAATATTGTGCTAGTACGTTATAGCACTTGTTCCTGGCACTTTTTCATTTGGAAGTGATAGTATATTGTATTCGATTTTTACATTCTTCAACATGCAGGAATTGTAAGATATGTTTTTGTCAGTTTGATCACCATGAATATTCGTAAGTCAAGAAGTCGGACATCAAATATCAACTTCCATAGAGGACAACTCATGTACGAGCAATCTACTCTGAAATTTTAGATGATCAAATAATTGTTATGTTATTGAAAAAATGTCTACGAAGTAATGTTTACTTTTGATGAACTGATATGATTGAAGCTGGGACTTTTCTTCTTTTTGTAATATCCGTTATTCATGTGTATCCTATACATCCTTTTGAATATAGAAAATAGACAGAGTTTCCGAAAAGAAGATTGAACATTCACAAGAAAGAAGTTTTCAGGAGATGAGTTTGTGAGTATACTGAAAAGCCAAAGACATATGATCGCTTCGCTAGACGTCAAAAGATAAGAGCGGAATGAATTTCTGGTTTATGTGTACTTTATTCTTTTCGATATTCCCGTGCGGTTTTTCCATTTCTCAACTAGCAGAATTTGTTCAATTTTCATAATCACACACTTTTTCAGTCTGAAAGAATTCATTACAATATAATATTTCTTGATGTTCTTTGATACATGTTCCTGTGTTCATCTACACATTCGTTGATCGTTTCGTCAAGTACTTCGTCTCTTGCACTATTCCTTTGGGTACGTTACTGAATTGAACAGCTTCATGCGGACTCAAGATTCGTATAGGTCTATTCTATTTATATGTATAATATTTCCTCTCCCTATAACTTTACCAATCGTGAACAAATCTCATCAATCGCCGGTGATTTATTTCGGACAATAAATCCAAGATGCTTTCTAGATATCTTTCAGGAAGTGGTGGAGCCAACACACCCTACATATTAGTCCAGAGTCGATATTTGACATTCGACCAAACATGAAACAGATTCCATCTGTTATGAAACAAGTCAAACGTGAAAGGGTTCATCTAAATACACAACCAATTACGATCATTGTTTTTTCTACTGAGTTAAAATAGATATATTTTTTGTCAAACTTCTTGAAATTCAGTGTATCATTATTGGAACAACAGAATGGTCATCAATAGACAAATATGATCCTTCTTTAAATATATAGTAAATAGTAATAACAGAGAAGCAAAACTTTAGAATATAATTATTTTCATTGTATCTTCATTCTTTATAATGCTGTTATGACTATATTATGAGATCTGAAATAAATATTGGACATGAAACCCAAAGTCGTCAACATTTCATACATGGTAAGTGTACACCTCCTACTGTGCCATGAAAAATTTAACAGCATTTTTTCATTGGTGAAGAGATTTTCTGATCCGTGAATCATTTGTAGCTAAGTTATGTCTGTGTTCCTAAAACAACAGATTTATTGCTGTCGTCGTATTCGTTTATAACATTTCTTTACGATGCAAAAAATGCATTATATTTTCCGAGACTCTACTATGGACCTGAAACTATCAACAGACAGACCACTAGACATAAAATACATTACGAGGGAGAATAAACATGTTTGTTAATACGTTACGACAATATTATTACATGTTTTCCTTCACAAAAACTTTCTAACTAGTTTTACTCTTCAATTATTGCAGAGAATAACATTTTATGGTCGAAAAATATTTTGTTGACGAATTCATTCGTTTATCAACCAATTTGAATCAATCGTATACTTTTTGAAGGGAAGTAATGAATTCTTTTCATTGAGAATGCGGTTGATAATTCAAGATTCGTTCAATTATCAGAATATATTATAGTCTCAATAATGCAAACACATAAATATGTGATGTATTAAATGTATAACCATATCATTCAGGATTTAGTTTTTGTTGTGTTTGGACTAAGTCAAGTATTTCCTATCATCACTTATAGAAGAACCCAATAATATGAGAAAACAAATAATTCATCAATTATCAGAGTGGAAGGAGAATAGCTGAATTGAAAATAGAAAATGCTACTGATAATAGTTTGTGGATAATGTGAGAGATCCGAAGATACACGGCGTTAAATTGTTTCGAAAATATCCGATTACCTACTTAAAAAAATGATGGTCATCTATATTTTGCTGAAAATCAGACCAGCCTGTCCATTTTGGATGTTTTGATTATTTCTATAACTTTTGAAAATATTCGGTTCGATTATAATCAAATATAAATATATTCTCCACTGTATGTGCTTTTGGTGATTCTATGATATTTTGATTCTTGAATTGTACTAGAATGTCATACATGTTCCTAATATTTCTGTTCACCTGAGTAGAAATTCCTCGTTTTATTGTTGTAGGCAGAACATTTCTCACATAAATATTTCCGGTGCAACAAATGAAAAATTGGCACTACTACAGTGTCCTGCAATGGAATTATTCTTATGGGTACTTGTGAATGAATGTTGGAAATATCTATGAAATATTCATGGACAAAAAAAATAATATTAGATTATTCAATTCCGATACAGTTTCGATTTGGAATATAAATAAATTATAGTTCTTCCTGAAAACGTATGGTATTTGGTGATTTTTGACCCAACTTTTGACTCGATTTTTTTAGATAAAATCCAAGCGGATGTGTGTTACCATTCAATTTTCATTTTCCACGATTTCCGATCGCATCGAAAAATTGGTACATCTGCTTTTCGGGCCTCCAATTATATCGGAAAACCCGGTCTTCTCCGACTGAATAACCCCAGGCAGACCTTCCCGGTCGGTCCTGGCAAATCATCTCTCTCCTCCCTCTCCGCCAGATCCAATATGCGTTTCCGTCGACCAGCCAGCAATGAGCAGTCAGCGATCAGAAATGGGCAAGTGCCCACCATGCACCGTTACGAGGAGAGAGTATATGCGAGGAAACGGCTGGCGAATGCTAAATGTACTGGAACTTCAGCTCATCCGAGAGTGATTGATGACAGAATGCCCTTATACCTAGTGCAATATGTGTTATTGAAATATGAGATATACGACCGAGGCTCGTACGATCAATTATAATATTGCATGTATTCGTGTAGCAGGAGACTGACTATACGTACCGTTTTGTAACTGGA
This sequence comes from Plagiodera versicolora, assembly GCA_037013635.1. Classification (NCBI taxonomy): domain Eukaryota; kingdom Metazoa; phylum Arthropoda; class Insecta; order Coleoptera; family Chrysomelidae; genus Plagiodera; species Plagiodera versicolora. The sequence continues at coordinate 1,819,409 of CM072978.1, forward strand.
TATTGAGGGATTTAGTGATTGGTTGATTTATGCTCTCCGACTCTGATCATTTGTATCTCGATTGTTATCGAAAAAGGTGACGAATTGACTCAAATTAAGAGCGAATGCAGTGTTGACGATTCTAAGAATCTTAATGTTATTTAGAGATGAAATTGAGAATGAAGTGCATCTTGATATTTTTTTTTTGAATAAGACGTGATCGAAACGTTTTATTATTATTCTGGATATTAACATGAATAAAGTGTTTGCATTGATCCTAGTAGTAAATATATGCTTTGCATCAAATGATAAAAACAAAATGATAGGTGTATTCTCAAAATATGTATTACTGACTTTAGCAATAATTATTTGTTACACAAGGGAAAAAAGTAGTAGATTTCAGCTGAAATCTAATATCACTTTTTTTTTATGTGACGGGGAAAACAACGATTTAATATTGACAAAATTTGTATATATATCTGGGAAAAAAGTACTCACTTTTTTCCTAGTACTCACTTTTTCCCGGAAAAAAAGGAATTTCAAATAGTGATATTTTTTTACCTGCCAACAGAGATAAAATGTAAATTTTTTTTCCCGTCACAGAAAAAAATATTGACAACGTAACAGTTCTAAGGGTCATAGTAAACTTCGAGAGATTTATATTGGGCGATGATGAATTTTTTGAGAACTTCAACTCTATGGAGTGAAGCAGGTAGTAAATTATTTTAAATATGTATTTTTTGTGAAATTTATTTTTTGCGTTGATATTTTTCACATTTCAAATTTGACAAATTCTCCTTATTTCCACAAATTACGCAAGAATTACGAAACACGGTTTCTCATTTCATGATTTATCAAGTTTCCACTGAATATACACCAATTGAAAGACCATACAAGTAGAATCACTTCTTGAGACAACTAAATTATAAAGCTTATGCCAAATTTCATCCATTTCACAGGTTCATTTGTAATGATAATTCCAAATTCCCTAATAGATTAATAATCATGTAATAAATAAGTATGTATTCAATCTATTTTCATCAATACTGATATTTTGTTGATAAAATAATCGAATTTGCATATGTTGTCATCGAAGCCACAATTTGTAAACGTATTAACTATCTTGAATCAATTACGAATATCATCGAAATTTCCCATCTGTCATTGAGTCATTGATATCAACATGCGAATAATGGTGAGCCTTAAACCATTTACTATAGATCTCCTTCTGAGCGTGAATTTCTGTGCTAGAAAGGGGCGCAAAAATGCAAGAGGGTGGTTACGCAACTCCACCCTGCATGTGTTGGATTACATGCTGGATTGGATTTCAATAAATACAATAAGAACTTTTTGTTGCTTTTCACATGTTACGTATTAATTTTATTGTAAGTATGGGCGGTTATATTGTTGGTAGTTTTGGGGAGGTAAGAAATAGTGGTTGATGGTATTCACCTAAAAATAATACAATATTGAAAAAGCGAATAATAATATGAATTTCAACCAGATGGATATTATAGTTGACTGTATTTTGCTGTTTTATAACCATATCCGGAATATACAACTCGATTCTATTGATAGAATTTTTTAGAAGGGGCAAAAACTGACAAATGTCACCCGGCTCACTTATGTCAATGAATTTGACCGCCCTTTGAACTTGTCGCCCGGGACATGGACTCAGTTTGTCCCCCCTAGATCCAAGGCTAGAATCAGGGGATATTTTTGATCATTCTCTCAATTTTCTCGATGTTCATTTACTGGTCTCATGGATACTGAGGGTTTTCGATAACAACCCATACAATTTCATCATTTTTCATCAACGGAATCTATATTTTATTTTCTCTACTTTCCTCCAACTTTTTTGATGGGACCTCCAATAAAGTTTCATCACAATCGTGAAATCACTTTTGCCATTGGTTGTTCCATCAAGCTTAATAGTTTCAAAAATATATCAATGATGTTTTTTAAGGATGTTAGGAAATTAATAAGTTGCGGTCATATGATTGATTTTTTTCTTCTATAAGAGATGATATAGATAAACCTCCTTATGGAAATATATGAGGAAATTGATATCACTGGATGGTTCTTCATAGAGTTCTCCACCTTTTCGAAAGAATATTAAAAGCTCATTCTGCAATACCAACAGAAAAGGTGAATGTACTGACTCTTGCACGAAACTCAGTGGACCATACACTTTTTCTACTTCCAGGTATATACATCACACATATTTACATTTCGATTCACGCTGGTTGCATTTTCTAAATGACTGCCAAGATGACAATCGTCCAAAATAATTGACGATCTCTCGAGCGTATTCAAGGTGAACAAAGAGTATTTTTTCTCGATTTTTGGGTAATTTGTTTTTGCACGTGCCTTGATGGGTGCGCACTGCGTGTTCCTGAAGCCAGGTGTGAAAATTGCCAAGCGATAGGAATCTTAGGAGACATCGAAATTGACTGGCGTTTCAATAACTAGAAATAAAAATACACGAGAAGTATTTGGGTTTGATATGTTGACATAATGGGATAATACTCGAAAGGTAAAATGGATTTGACATTCACTGTGAAGTGTTCAATATTTTTTTCCACACCAAGTGACATCAGGGCAGTCACCTTTGCCAGGTAACGTGAGCTTCGAAAGTCAAATGTCAAATTACAGATTACGAAATAATGGACTTCAAAATCCATCTATAGCAAGAACATTTCGGTGAAGAAGCATTTTCTCAATCCTTGTCTGGAACTAATTTGATCAGATACTCTACTGCAATATCTACAGAGTATTCGATAAACATGTAGGAAACATAAGAAGGGTTATTCCTTTGACTATTGTGCGAATTTTTCGTTTCCAGATGGTTTAAAAAGATGTTAACTCTTCAGATTCCTTAAATTATTTCTTATTTCTTGTGGTGTAGCCAAGGACATTAGTTTATACTACCTCAGTTGAAAATTTGGACTTGTAAATCCAGATGACTGCTCCAAAACCAACCCGATAATTTTACAGTCAATTGTTGATGCTGACTAGACGCTTTCATCGTGGAGCAACTCATCTTGAGCATTCATTGTAGATTGAGCGACTCAACATCATTTTCTCCTATTATCTCTGACATAGAGATGAGTTTGTGCCGCATGACTACCAAACACCCTGTATAACGTTACATGAATGAGTATGCGCTAGGTATTTGATATTGAATGCGAATTTGCAAGAAATCCAGCTTTTGAACGATCTCCCGTGTTCATCCTTGAGTGCACTCGACGGCCAATGCAGAAGGTTGCCATTGTATGTGCATACGAATGGATGTACAGGGTGGTCAACGAAAAAGCAATCTCCATCGAATATTGGTCCGAGCGTTTCTGACCAAATATTTGGAAAATGAATTTTGTGAATAAGGAATTTGATAATTTATCCATCGATGTGAAAGAAGTTTCGGGCATTCATTGAAAAAATACGCTATCCAAAGTTCAATGAAAACCATTTTATATAGAGAATAGGTATTAATTTTCGAAATGAATCGAGAAAAAAACTAATTCGAATATTTTTTGTAAACACCACTATTAGAAATATATTGGAAAATAATTAACCAACCTCATTCGACTTGATGGAACAATTTTGTATTTTTCATCACCAAGCAAAAAATTAGAATATTTGTTTCCAAAAAAAAACTTTGAACAACCTGTAAACCTACGACACTTAATCAACCAAGGTGGTCTACTAGAGAAAATGCATTTTGGGACCTTAACGACCTTAATGATCAAGTTTTGTTGTGGATATTTTGCATAGATCGAAAATAAAAATCAAAGGAATCTGCTCAGAATCATGCACCTTTCACGTTTGTTTTCATAATCTCATCGACATATATTTCGTGAATATCCATGAATAAAACAAGTTGTTTTTTTATTATTCAATATGATATCAGTATCGATGCGAGTTAGACTTTGGGAACGGTAAAATTGCAAATGAATCACATTTTCATCAGTAGCTATTTTTGATATTTGAAATAATCAATGAACTCATTTTTGACTTTTCAGACTTTCACACTAAAACAATTCGATTCGAGCAAACTAACAACGTAAACCATTGCTTAGTTTCAGCTCCAAATCACTCTGATGATTTCACCTATCTTTTGTAACACCAGTGTCGCCTAGCACATGCTATTCTCACTCCAGATGAATTCTCGAAGAATACCCAATAATCGTGCATCCCTCGATGAACACTCCGTACGTTGTCAGAAGAGCGACCGTCCGTCCATCTGCTCCACCTCCTAGTTTTCTCGGCTGCGACTTATTTACGCTTGGTGCACTCTAAAAGTCCGCGCCAAACTAAAAAGCAAGAAGCTGAAGCATCATCACCCACTACCGTGCTATACAGGGTGGATCATTATCTATTCATTGATAATGTACTCTGTTCATAGTCTAGCGTTCGAGTAATCTTATATATTGTTGCTCGAACGTAGTGAAAACTAATACAAGGTGTTTCTAAATTAACACAAGATTTGAATTTGCCGCCAATTATGCATTGCAGTGTTGACAACCCAAGAAAAAAACAAATCAACAAGTGATAGTTCAGGATTGAAAAATTAAAGCTTGACGGCAGTTAGACAATTTCATGAAAAAATAAGGTAGGAATAGTATTTCATCTTCAACTGTGAGATTCATTAAAAATTTTTGAGATAAAGGATCCGTTAGAAATAATAAAAATTGCAAATTCCTAGAAGCTCTCTACAGCGTAAACTCACTAATGATAAGTGTCTCCATGCTTACAAAATTCAATTAACACAACAACTGAAGCCTAATAACCGCGCACAGTGAAAAGAATTTGCAGAAAGGATTATGGATTATTGAGCAGCAACAAACGGATGCTAATTTTTCTAGCAGAATCATTCTGAGCAACGAAGCACATTTGGGATTTTGAAAACGCACATGTGATTGTATGGTGTGGATTTTGTGCAATATTTTGTTTGATAATGAGGCTGGTCGGTTAAATTGGTTAATGAGGCTTTGAGTTAACCATTTCTCCATGCATTTATAGATCTATCGAAAGATTCTGAGATAGTCAGTCATAATCATCTCTACCAGTTTCAGTTTTCATAAAGAAATAAGAGGCAATATGCTGAATTATTATTAATTACAAGAAGAAATCAATAATTATGAGAATGAGAATTAATGGCATGGTTGACAGGATAAATGAATGTGGGATACCTCAAGGTTCCGTTCTAAGACCGCCAAAAATTAGTTGCAGTTATTCCCGAAACTCCTCAAAAGATGGAAATAAAAAGTATATTACCTACCATCTTCTAGTATTTAAGCTGGATCACCTACATTTAACGAACTAACAGAAAACTTCTAAATATTCCATTTATGAAAAACGAAAATTACAGTAAGAAATTATAGTGTTAGAATAGAATGCCAAAAGAAAGAATCAAGATAACCATAATGATGACAACATAGAATGAAGAAAAAGAAGGAGAATCAACTGATTCTTTCTGCTCTTTGATTATTTCACCACATTTTTCAAAGAATATAGGAAGAACTTGGAACAAGGAAATCAGTTAATCTAAAGATTATGGTAGAGTTTTGAATACTTTTGGTTGTATATAGCATCGACTGGTCAAGTCAGATGTCCCTGTCAATTGCAGAACATATCCGTTGCCGTTCGCAGAGATATCCGAGGAAAAATTGTAATATTTCTTGATTTTCAGCAAGCTATTCATATCGCTCCCGATCAATCACAATCCTGAAGACAAATTATTCCCGAAACTATACCTTGATTCAAGTAACTCTTGGCGGAATACATCGAGAGAATAGAGAGAATATCATTCAAGAAGCCATCCTGTTCATTCCATATCTCGTTGGAGATATAACATTCAGCACGAGATTAAAAACCGTATCTACTATACAAGTTTCATTCGTTTCAACAAAAGAAGGATCAATCGATCTAAATGCTTTACGAGTTCAACCAAGCATGATAGACGTGAAATTGGTTTGTGTTGTAGATTTTCAGGAGCACTGATTTTTGGTATATTTTCAGATTTCTCTAATCCAATATGTTCATAGGAAATTCTGGATTGCGAGATTCAGTTTTTGAAGGCACACGTCATTGTGTAGAATACTTATTTTCAATATTCTTTCCGTTCATTTGAATCTCTGAATCTGCTTCTCATTTGAATCAATATCATAACTTGATGATGGAATCAAATGACATTTGGTGATTATCCTCACAGGACAATTTATGAATGTTTTTCTTCTGAAATTGACACAAAAATTCATTGATTTAGTCTATGCCTTCAAATTCCAGATATTTCTTCTCGTTCCGTCATGATATATAATCTACCAAATTATTTTTGGCCTTTTCGAAGTGACATTTTTATTAGTAGTATTTTACTGCCAATAATTTTTTAGTACTTATAATGAATAAATCATTCTATTATTCCATATGAGAAGTGGACCCATTTCGAACATCAAACAAATATAAATCAATCGAAATCAGAACTGACAGATTTTCGTAACATCTGTATTCACCCTCATATCATTATATTTTGTGGAATATCAGCATTAACGTAATTTGATAGATGGGCAACTGCATATGATACGGAATCATTCATTGTGAAATGAACTGGAAATTCTGTAATGTATTAAGGGAAATGATCGAAATCACACACATGAACTGTCGTAGAAAAATATATCTTGCTATGCTTCCAGTAAAACATTGGGTTGGTTACTTATTCGTTAATTTTTCCAAATGGAATATCCAGTCCGACCGAATATGAATCGTTCAATGAAATATTTAAACACAGTACAGCAATGAATCCAAAAAAAACAGTTGAACATAACTTCTCTTCATACAATATTTTCAAAACAGGTACATCGCGCCATCTATTTATATTGCTATCAAATGATGGAACACTTCATCTATATGTGTTTCATCAAAGTATTGAGCAAAACACAACTTTATGCGACTCTAGCGGCCATAATGTGAACTTCCCGAAACGCGTATTGCATCTTTGTTTTGTTTCGCTATCGTGTGTGATTTGTATAGTTATTTCGATTTCAAATCCAATTATAAAATGTCTGAAGGAAATATAAATAAAAACGCCAATTGTTGTGATATTGCTTGCTACAGAAAATGAAAATGAAGTATATGTAACCAACAAAATGGGAAATATCGATGAAATTGATGAACGAAAGGCATGTGATAATAATTTATTGTGCTTGGTTTTATACATATTGATGTTTATTTATAATAGCATAACCATAGAGCTAACAAAAATCCTGAAACCCAGACCCAAAACTAAACAATAAATTTGATACTAGGATCAGTAAAATTGCCAGGGCACGATAATTCGCCACTTGAGTATTGTAGTAAATACAACCTTGCACAGTTCAATAATAATGCTGAAATATGCTTGTAAATTTCAGATAAGCCTGATTTGCACTCCATCTTGGTGATTTTCAAATCTTCATTTTTAGAAAATGTACCCTCGATCTGATGGGGCTGTCCTTATAGAGCAGACATTTGTAGACAAATACCTGCAATATTAATACTGTCCTTCATACTCGATTTCTTACCACATCAAATTAAGTGATTGACATGAAGAATTTGCTCTTCCTTCACAATACATCCGTTGTCGGGTGTTGCTTGTAAATATTTGAAAATTTCTGATAGTGTTTTAGGAACATCTTGCTATTGCTAGATGATCTAAAATATGAAATAATATGGCTTGATTATGCTTAAAAGTATCTTATTTCTGTTCTTACATAAGACGTCCAAGTACTGAAAAAAAATCCACCACAAAAAAGCCTTTTCACACCAAATTTCGAATATTAACAACCACTATAAACACGTAAGAACCATATGAAACTGCTGAACAATACGCGTTTCGGGAACAGCTGATGCAACGAGTGCAGCGCCACCATCGGTAAATATTTTGCTCAATTCTAGGCGACTACACGTAATCTGAAGGAAACTGTAAATAGAAATGGAGACAGATTGCGTGAAGAATTTATAATGAGACACTTTACAGTGTTCTATAACGACCGGTAGGCAAACGTTCTGTCACGCGTACGCTTTTCGTTGCGAGTAAGCAGGATACTGTTTCAGCATTATTCTCATAGATGGAATGACGTGTGCGTATTGGTTCTATGAAATGAAAACTGTAAGGAGTTAGTATTGACTTTGTGGATATATTCAAATTCGGTTTATATTGTTTCCAGTGTAATCCAACAGAGAGCAATAAAATATGAATTAATTGAAAGATGATAATGCATATCCATGAATCCATAGTTTTTTATTCTGTTTTAATTCTTTATTACCAACGGTGCACTGGTATGATTGATTGAATGCATGTTAGGAAGAAGAAAAAGTAAAATTGATTAAGTATGAAGAAGGAATTTTACGATCATGATAAATTAGGTGTGTCGTTATACATTTCGGCACATACTGAATTTATTCCGCAGAAATTTATTTTAGATCGAAATACAATAAATACAGGTAAGTTCACCAAATGAGGCCTTCCCACCTATTTTGTAGTTACCTAATTAGCAGGTTTGGTAGCAGCCCTGGTAATTTGAAATACTCTTATTCATTCATTAAACTTTATAATGAATTAAATTGCTCATAGAAACAAAAATCACACTTTTGTGAATAGTGAACAGTGAAGTTTTTCAATTCCTCAATTGAAGAGTTTTTGGTGAATAATAATGTATGCATTTCATAACAGTATCAATCTTCAATCAAAAACGTTTCTACAAATTAGTGAACACTTACGCATGCTTACGCCAACTGATTTTAACGCTTACCCAACTTTTTCAGAGCATGAAATAAAGCATCTATGGCGATTCACAAAATAGTCGTGTCTTTCTGGTCTGGAATGTTTACAATTTGAAACATTTCTTTTCTGATGATACGTATTGTGTTTCATACAGGTAGTTCATTGAATTTTCGATGAAAGCATTCTCTACACAACGAGTTATTGTTTTCAGTTATTGTTTAGCCACCAAACCTCTGACATTCCGATGCTGTGATTGGCTGTGACGTCAGATGTAGATGCTTTATATAAAAACATATCATGAAGCCATACATATTGATGAACTAGATGTTCATCATACCTTAATATAATATTGGTGCTCTTTAGATTTTTTGTTATATTCTATAAATTATCGAAGCTCTCTCTGTGATAATTCTTTGGAAGTTTACCACATAAACTTTCAATATATCATCAGAGCTATTAAATGTAGGTATATCAGACTTTGTGATTGATTTATGATATACAAACCTACCGCGGCGATTTTCTCATCAGCAATCGTTCAATTAGCGATACCGTTCTTCTAAATTAATTCGGTGAGGTGAAAATCATAAATACAGCTATCGAGAAAGAAAGTAGTTCGGAGAATAGCTGCCATTAAACACGCAGGAATCGGAATTGGTTAATTTATTAACGCGTATTCCATGAAATGGAATATTATCTAGTTAATATACGACTATATAATGATACAGTTCTGCCTACTATGAGTTATATGCGAAAGTCAGAAGAAAATTCGATCAATTATAATGTGTGGGAGCCATGAAAATGGAGAATGCTTTGATACATATATTTGAATTATGACAGAAGCAGAAGTGCTCCTACGCTATCGTAGTCTAAAGGGAATAACAAACCGAAATACAAAATAAGTAATTTCTTTTCCATCTCAGGACTACAGAACTGGTAATAAGGAAAAAAGTCGAATGAATCAAAACATTTCGATTCTCCGATCGACAGATAAATGAAGAAATTCCTATTTCAGTATTCCCCGGTTACAGTCCAATGAAAGCAAATATTGGTTGCTAATCATCAATAGGTAAATGAAGACAGGTATAGGGAGGAAAAATGTTTGTACAGGGTAACTCAGTAACTATAGGATCCTCGATCTCTTTTTTCTTTTAGCTTTATATTAGCTTGAGTTGTATATATTATAACTCAGCGTGTGGCGCCATCTTTCAAACGAAGTTTTCCATCATAGGTGTCTTCCAATGGTAATAGTTACAGGTTTCTCTTAATTGCCATTTACTTGTCTCTGCGACTAGCCTAATCGCATCGCACAAATATGATCTTATCAGTGACGTTTCAAGGAGTTATGACAAATATTCGATGAATTTACGATCTGAGAAACATACTTCAATGGTAAACTAAAAAGGCGATAATAATTATTGATAAAGAATAAAATTTATTGAGAAAATCATGCTAAAAAGCTGCGGAGGTCCGTTTTTTTAAAACTCCTCACCCTTTTTTACAATGATTCAATTCTATAATAATTATTATTTTCTCCTCTTCAGTTCACCAGTGAAGCATAATTCTTATTTTTCACAAACTCTAGCCATGTAACTTTATATATATACTTTATACTTTATAATACTTTACTTATACTTTATACACTTTCGGAAATAATTCATTAGGTATATAGGGAGGAATCTATAAGAATAACGGAGAAAGCAAGTGTATTACAATTTCACATGAATATGGCAGGCCCTAGGCTATCTTCCTGAATTGCTCCTCTTCCACTGTCCCCATCCAACTCAGTCGTCCCTATGCCAGACAAAATACGACAGGAAAGATTGAAGAGGCCGTTTTTGATGGACAGTGGTAGCGACAACATTGCTAAAATCGATCAACAAATGAAACATGCCAAGTATTTATACAACCGCAGATACAGTATAAATCGTTGAATGATCAGTATAAACTGAGAAAACAAACATTGAGTTGAGTTCTAGTTTTGTTTGCGGATACCTGAGCTGATTCTTTATATAAATTTGGTTGAACAGGACATAGGATCATTCTGATGATTTAGTTTCTTAGATAATCAGTTTTTTTCTATCCACCTAAAATATTTTCAGCATCGCGGCGTTGCCGCTTCTATCGAAAAGTAGCAATAACTTTGTTATTTCAAATGGAATACTCTGTATTTCGTTCCATTTTTCGTTTCTCTAATACATCTCAATCATTTTCGTATGATACTTTCCTATCTCGAAAGGTTTTCGATAAATTAATTGATTTCCTTATTTTTCGTGCAAAACATATTACTGCGGTATTTGGATTCGTAGAATGCTGAAATTATGGATGTAGTTTAACGATATCCTGTGTATCAACTATGTATGAGGAGATTCGTTCTCCATTGTAACAGGGCCGTATTAACTTGATGACTTTGCCGATAGATACAGAAATGGTGAGAATTGCATTTTCTCAAATGGAATGTCCTCTATATTATTCAATGTCCTGAAAGTTCCTATTAAATGATGATTATATTCCTATACCTAAATAGTCTGGTTTTCGAAAAAAAATACATATGAATAAAAATCGAATTAGTCTGCCATATTTTGAATCAGATAGCTATGAAATGTGGTGGAAACGTGTCATTATTGAGATTGAAAACGTTAGGGCGTTTATTTACGATAATCTGATTTGAAAATAATTCATATATAATACATATATTCAATTCGTGATAATAATATGGACGATAAATTCTTTCCGACTCTGTATGGATTCATTGTTTCCAGAAGTACGAATTATTATTCGACCAACTACTTTCTTCAAAAAACTCTTCACGCCTAACTTAATTAAATGAATCATAGACAAGAACTAACTGTAGGTGCATTTACAAAATCTATAAATCAAGCTTCATTGATCTCTCTTGTGTCTGCTGAATTCCTCAACATACAAAAACAGTCGAAGATACTCGTCTCGAACGACCGCTTAGCAAGTTTCGATTGGAGTGACTCTTCACCGGAAACGCACCCGGAAATTGACACGGCACGTCGGAGCGCCGCCTTTTCACGTCGGATTGGGACGCTGTCGGACAATAGCATTTCAAAACGCATTGTTTGTCGGGCGCACGCTCCACAGGAACAATAGAGTTCGCAGACAACGGCGGGCGGAGTCAAACTCCTGCAAACGGTATTGTTCATTTGTCGGAAAGGTGGGGCGGGGCAGAACCGTTTCAGCGTTTCGTCCTATAGCCGATAAAGTACACGAAACTACAGGCGTTAGCGCAAATAGAGCTACAGGTGTTTCAGAAAAAAAACAGACCATCACATAAATGGATATAGTACAGGGTGATTCATTGGGAAATGGGCATACTGGAAGGGAAGGTAGAGGTCACCTTGCGGGTTCTGAAAAAAAAAACATATGGTGAGTCTAGCGCCCTGTGTAAGGGAAATACAGAGTTTTTATGTATATATCCTATTCCTTCAATGGCTCATAACTTAGGATCCGCATTGTATATTTTGTTCATTTTCACAACATACTATATGCTACTGAATACCGAACGAATGAAACTAATAATCCAGGTACCGCCTTGAAAAAATTAAAAGAACTTTTCAATGATGAACTAGGAGGTGAAAAATATCCATGAAAACTAAAATGAATTATTCAAGAGAAATATTGTTCTTGTTGAGAAGCATGAGTGGCCACAAAGATCAGTGTATATTTTTCTCAAATAATTGACTTTCATATCAATAATTACTTCCTGCATTTTTAAGCTATTATCATAGCGTATTTTCAGTATTTTCAAACTATATTTCATTTTGAACCGACACCTGAAGACTCAGGCTTTTTGCGTTGACTTAGCTTGATGAGATCACGATCGTATACATAGGTCTTGCAACTCGTTTGGTGGGGGGTGGCCCAAACATTGAGGAAATTTTTGTGGTTCTCATGTTTCGCCACCTTCAGCGCTATCCTCTATTGTCACTTTGTCAGCCAATCACAAATCAGATCCGATCAGCTTTTCGAAAGTAGGACTGATTTTTATTTATTCGAGAGAATTTTGCAAGATATAATATTTCTGTCATTGATTTTATTTACCATTCGAGTTCGAACCGTTTGTTTTGTTGTCAAAGATTAATCACGTGATTGAACCCCTATGTCCTCCTAGCGGATAATTATAGAAACTTTTTCTTCAAAACTGGTGCCACCCCCCACCACTCAAAATTGCCGTAGATTCCAGACCTTATGTGTATGACCGTGGATGAGATACTGTTGCATAATGATATAAACCCTGATTGTCGACAACTGACAATACTCGTAACCGCAAAAGTAAGACGTAAGACAAGTTACGTTGTGCCCCTAGCAGTTGTGGTTCGTAGAAACACCTTGTAGCTTTTCTCCAACATTCACCAATTCACACAATAAAAGATTTACTTTTCTCGATGCTTTTAATGAACATTGAAAATGCAGGTTACAAGGGACAAAAATGGAATGGTTGATTTCATTATAGGTTCCACTCATATAGGATTAGAATAATAGAACTAAGATGATTTGCGGTGTGAAACATATTCAGCAAAAATGCAAAGATAAAGTCCAGTAGGAAGCTGAGTCTTCTATTTTGATGTCTCCACATTGTATCCGTGGGCAGGACCGGCTTCAGGGACGTAACTGACATCCGTATGTTAACGTAGGGAATATAATGTTTATGAAGTACACCTTGAATAGCGAAATATCCATGTTGTTTTATGTAGTTTTAGTATATATCCTGTGCCATTCGTATCATCTTCACTTCGATTAGCGTACGTTCTTTTTGAGCACCCGTTGAATAACTCAAGACTAACCTGGTCTAACTCATTCATCACGAGAACGTGAAAATTTGGGAAATGCGCATGCTCAAATGTCAGATCTGTGAATCCTTACGTTAACGTTCGTGGAACTACCTCAACTCTCTATATAAAAATAATTCAACGTTATTGTGAACAGAAGTGTTTATATATTTTCAACACGCTTATATTAGTTCCACCAGTATGTTTGTGAACTGACTCTTTGATAATTCGCATTCGCTTAGTCCCAGAACTACTCTAGGAGTACTGACGTTTGACGTATGAGTTCTCAATTGAGAAAATATTAGGTATTCATCCAATGAATGACCAAGTTGTTAGGCATAACAAAATGGTTGAAGAGTTATTTTTTTCATTTTCATTCGTTTATTTAGCACCTTACCCAACAGGAAAACTCAATTCTAGGGTAAATACATGATGCAATGTAGGAAAAAATACAATATATAAAAAAAGAAATCAAACCTGCATGAACTGACAATTGAAGTGATACAATAATCAATCATAATCCCAAAGAAAAACATGGAAGATACAAGAACAATAGCTAAAAAAGGAAAATAAAAAGTGAAAAAGCAATGAATTCATAGCTACAGCAATTTGTGACAATTGGTCGAAAATTAAATAGAGGAAAGCAGAAACAATGCTAAGCAACCTTTGAAACAACATCCGATATGCTGCTATTGAAAATATCACAGTGAAAAGAGAGTTATACTGCAGTACAAAAAAAAAATATTCTGCTTAGGATGTTTGGAGCGTCAATATTATTATGAAGTAATTTATAAAAAAAAGAAATACTGCCAGTAATCCTTCTCTGCTTCAAAGATTTTATGTTGAAACGCTGCTTATAAAAGTAAGTATACGCTTTCAGGGTTTATGAAAGTTAAAAGTGATAAATAAATTGAAAGATTACTTTTGAAGGAACACGATACAGGTTATACTAGAACTGAAAAATGAAAACAATTCCACGTAAGTACTTGGAATTGTAATCACTGATAAGGAAATAAATGTTACTATATTAGCATTGAAGCGTGCGGTGTGTTCGAAATGCTGAGTTATAACTCTACTATAGTACAAAGCATCCCAAGATATCATGATGTGGTTTCCTCTCGAAGATTTTCAGGAAATTCCTGCGAATTTTTTATTCCTCGAAGCGAGAAAATCAACATGCTCAAGATATTTACAGCCCTATGAGTTTTCTTCGACATCAGTGATGATGTTTTCAATGATTAATTCACTCACAGAACAGTCAACTACGAGTTCAAAAAATATGTTTCATCAAAATGACGTTTTATACCAGTGTACTTTTTCATAGTTATCTAAATACTCATAGTCTCATGATCGAATGAGCTCGAAACATTCAGAAGAATAAATAACTCTTTTAGTTCAGAAATAATATCATTCGAACCGTTAAATCTCTAAACACAATTTCTAAATTTTACTCTCGTTTTAATGAGTCTAACTAATGACATTTGGCCAAGTTGTGGAAAAAAACCTTGTCAATAATACGTATGAGCCAATATATCAGTAACTGATTTCATATTATGTTAATTCATGGCATTCTGAATAATACTTTGTGCCTACCTATATCTGGCGTATGACAACTGATTTATTTCCCTGAACAACCATTTCTAGAAACACAATACCTTACTGTCGATACAATCAGTGTCATATTTACGAGTCTCATATGATTGTTGTGGTTTCCATGCTGCAGAAAATTGAATGTGATATGAAACTATATTGCGCAAAAGGTAAATTTATTCATGCTAAAGGAGATACAAGTGAAGTTATGCTAAAAAGTTCATTCTTGGGAAGAAATATGAAGCATTCATTCAGGAGTCTGAGATAAAACACAATATCTATCTCTATCCCTAATATCATCGAAAAAATTGATCAACATTTGATGAATGAGTTTTTAAATATCAAAGCGTGATATACCAATCAAATTCGTGAATGTTATTGCAATCGTTTTATTCATTCAAAATATTATGTCTTTGTGACTAAAAGATCGTTCTAATGCAATCAATATTATATTTAGAGCATTCAATATGAATTGTGTAGGCTCTATTATTTTTTTTTAAATAAGAAATCGATAACTTTGGTCTACGACACTGTGAATAACGATTACCCCCTGGTGATACGCGATACCATACCAACCTCAGGAACGAAAGAAGAATCTGAGATATAAAAAGTAAGCAACCGATGACCGTTTATATAGTAATATCACTTTCCGTAGCCACAAATGACCTTCAGATATTCCAGTACATTTTTATTGTTATCCAGCTGTCAGAATATTTTTTTCATGATGCAATAATTCTTCGATTCTAATGACCGTTTCTACTTTTGTCGGTAGAAAATAACAAATGAACTGATCGTTTATATAATAGCATGAATTAGTCAAAGTCCGAAATAGACAATAAACAAAATGGAATCGGACCGGAGCCTTGTAATGACCTTCACAATGGATTAAAAACAACAATGAGGGGCTATAAAATTATTAATAATGATAATTTATAACCTTTTTTATATTCCAATCAGTTATTTCTACATTATGGATTAGGCATCTTTATAGGAGCCTATAAGAAAGATAACTGTATTTCTGATTGGAATCCTTGTGAAGTCATGTAAGTCAAAAGTTTCATCGATGTTAAGAGAATTAAGTAAAACGTTTTATAAATTCCATGAAATCTTGAATATTCTGTTGAAGAAAACAGTAATTAAGTAATATTAAATCAATAAACGAATTCCAATTATCGTTTTATGAAATAACGGTGAATTTTAATAGGAATACAAAGACTTCTGATGACATTGTTTTCACAGTTAAAAATGATGTATTTTCAATTCCTGTGGTTCCAAAATCTACTCCATCGCAAACTGATACCGAGTTTCCCAACGACTGACATTATTTCGAGTAGCTGAAACAAGAAAAAGGTTATTGAAGTTGAAGGTAGTTCCTATATAATGACCAACAATTTCTAGAAAATATCAAAAATCAACAAAATAACGTAGTTCTGTTGTTTATCGTGGTGAAAAATGGCCGTTTTTTCGATGTTGAATTGAAAGTTTTTGAACAATTAAAAAAATCGTAGTGCGATGGATAGTAAATATAATCAAGGATACTCAGTTTCAATTTCAAATCAAAAATCCTGGTGAATAATGAGTGAAACTCATCTGGATGCCAAACAATTTTCAGGTATGAATTGGAAAGAGTTGATTATTATCAACAACATCGTCACGTGTATGATGAAATATACTTTTTATGGAATTGATATCGTGATACATATTGAGTAAAGTGGAAAACTCTGAATTGGAAATTCATAGTCGCTTATAGATACAAAATTCACCTACACAAGTCTTTCTACGGAAGAAGAACTATTAGTAGCCACCCAGTGATACCCCTTTACATAAAATTCTGGCCTCATTTGATATATCTCCGTTTTAATTTGCTCAGCCCAAGTGCAGCGTTATAAACGAGCCTCCAAAGCAAATACTTCATGTACTTCTTGACCAATGAAACTCCAGTAGGTCCTAACCACGCAGCATAATCCCCGTTGGACTACTATTAATTATATAACAAACAAATGGATCTCCGTTCCTCGAGTGTTAAAGTAACATGCGGAGATAAAAGCCGTGATATCGAACGCTTCTTATAAAAGCTGTTTGGTGTCCACGGAAGGTCCGTGATACTCACAGATGAAAGGGTCACGCAATTGTCATGCATCTTTCACGCATATAAACTCTCAGGAATTAATTGTAATTTACGGAATTTTATGAAGACGCTAACAGTGCTGACGTATCAGAATGACAATTGGAAAAGCTGTTGGAAAACGTTTTTGATGATATTATTGTTTTGAAAGATAGCACTTGTTTTCTAACAGTTATACTATTGATTACAAGAAATGCACGAAGGTGTCAGACAAAAATATACAAAATAGAGTAATTACCTCAAATTTCAGATAGAGCTGTAAGACGTGAGTTATACCAAGTACAGTTCAGTACAGTAAAATGTCGTTTCGAATCTGGATTTCAGACAAGGAGTGTGGAAGTTAATTATTTGTGAAAGGGGACAAACGATATTTCATTATGTAACATTTTTCGAAGGGAAGATATTGTGTCAAAGAGTCTTCGTGTAATCAGAAACATTAGACTAAACTGATTCGAAATAATAAGTCACACCCGTGATTTCGAAATACGTATATTTCAACATTCTTTGAACAAATTCATAGTACATATGTGACCATATTCATACGTCATATTCTAGTTAAAACCTCACGTAAGCGTTAAACGGAGTTGTATGAATTTATATTTTTGAACTCTCTCTTTATATGAAGGTTTGATTGAGTTCAATAAACTCCTTGTGATAATGAAACATTGTAAAGATTTCAACCATTTCAGAGTGCGGTTGAGAGAATCTGCAGTAAATACATGTCAAATGATTATTTGATTTTTACTGTGACTTATATTTTATTCGTTTCATCTTTACATGTATCTCGGTATTTATCAATGTTGCCGTTGACTACACATTCTCTATTGAGAAGAATGTCACTCGTAGTTGCTTAATGAATGTTATTGGTATTATTATTATTATTATTATTATTATTATTATCATTTAAAACTTTATAAATAAAAAAGTCTTCATTTATTCGTTCTCTTCTTTTTCTGATATCATTTCATCGATGAGAAACAGAAGTACATTTTTATAGTTTTAGATTAAAGCTACATAAAACATTTTATTTCTTGGCACTTATCATATGAGGTGTTAAATAATCGATCTCCAGAGATCTAATCCTTCGCCTGATGAACTGAGAATGGTGATTATATTCAAGGAAATATCTATACGACATCCAAATGAAATGGAAAGTCATCGATTTTCTCGTTTTTTATTGATATTATCTAACTTGAATATCGACTTTGTGTGTAGTGAAAAATTTCTGGCTGAGTCCATGGAGTTGGAAGATGAATTGTATGATTGGAGTTCAGTGAGTAAAAACTGCTGTTAACTCAGTAATTGTCAGAAGCTTCTATTCTCCTGCCGTGTCAATGTTTGGAGTGCCTGTTGAAATATTTTCAAGGAACTTTGTCATCTCCTTTGTTGAGGTCCTATCTGACTTCTGAATATATCTCCCATCTTTTCAGACACCCTATATATTCAAATGCAAATACAAAATTTATAGATACAGAACCTAATGAAATTCAAAAAAAAATCAGAATAAATCATTAAAGTTTCATTACTACGTCAGCTGGTCCTCTCTTCAACCGGAAAACAATCAGCTCGTAGCACCACACTGCGACGACACGCCATCTCGCGGCAGATGAGTACAAGAATTACCATCAGGGACGTAGTTTCGTGACGGGGCGCAGGTCATCCGTCAAGCTGCACGTTGTTTATGAATGTGCAGCGCCACTTAATAAGGCTAGCGAACACGCGCATCATCGAACGACTCTAGTTTCATTGGAATTGTTTCAGAACTAAGATTGTTAGGAATGGTACTGGACGAAGCCTTGATTTCTACTGAAAAAAAAAAATTTTTTTAGGGTTGTTGTCACTGAATTCTTGAAGAATCTTCAGCAGGCAGAATTGTAAATACTAACCCAGAAATAAACAAAAAAAATCATATAGGTGTATTTCGAATCAGTGAATCCAAATCTGAGACATTTGATGATTTTGATTTATTTTTATATAAAACTTCTCACGAAAGGAAACATCCTGTAATGTTCAGAGAACATCGTGAGAAGCAAGGGAAAGGAGGTAGGAATTGGTGTTCTTTTTAAATTTCTGAAGGTCATATGCCTCTGGGAACACCTCCCTGGTCAATGTGCTCCAGAGCCTCGCTGTTCGTTGGATGAACGGGTCTTCGAGAAGAGATGTTCTGTGGGTCACCAAATTAACCACAAAGGGGTGTGAAGACTGGACTTGACGGGTTAACCTCGAAGAGACCGCCAAAGGAGGAACGATTGTTGATATTTCAGAAGAGCACCGCCCATGAAAATATCTATGGAATAGAGATAGATCGTCAACCCTTCTACGATGTTCCAGAGAAGTAAGCGAGTTAGTAAGCGAAGCATCACCGAGGAGACGAACTGCCCTTTTCTGGACAGAATCCAACAGCTCAGGATATATTTAGGTGCTGCGCTCCAAATATGGGAACAGTATTCGAGGACAGGTCGGATTTGTGCCTTATAGATCGTAAGCAGCTGACTGGAAGTGAAATATTAATAGCTCCTGGCACGAAACAGAAAACCAAGTTTTTGGGATGCACTTTTAGCAATTGATTTTACATGACTTTCCCAAGAAAGGGTATTGCTGATAGTTATACCAAGCATCGAGATGGATGACATAAAATGATATTTTTGGAACTCAGAACATTTGTATTAATGGTTCTGAATCGAATAATCCTACAGTACATAGGGATAAGTCATAAATAGGAAATTCAATTACGATCTGTTATTATGCATCAAGTAGAAATCTCACGTATAACCAAAGGACGTTATTAAATAACTCAACCTTTTCTAGCCAGCAACAATAATTTCAGTCTTCTCGAAAATTACTGGGATAATTAACTATAATACAACCGTCTCATTGTTATCATCGAGAAATTCTTAATCGTAGTTTAATGCAAACAGCAAACCGAAGGCCGTCATTATCTTTTGTCTGGTTTGGTCGAGGGATACTGTTGCAGCCATGTAGCGTGTCGCATATCGACTGAGATGCAAGAATTAAATATCAATTTACTGAAATGCATTTCAGTGAAATAACAGAGGGACTTCGAATTCATTAAACTCTAAGCACCTCGAAGATAAGCGTGTGTGACAGGCTGAGATGAAGAAGACCAGTGGCGACACTAACATCTTCTTCACAGGTGTTTGTTTATATTTCAGATTTTTTTCTTCTCCTTTGACATTATGAGCCAGCTTTATGAAATATACATTTCTTGGAGCTTCACATTTTGGAGATTATTCAGAAAATCTCACTAGATATCTCTTTCTAGTCAATATCGCAATATTTTTCAACATTCTTCAGTAAATTCGATATCATCAGCATATAGAGACAAATCCGTAGTCATTTCCATGATTTCAACCATATGCGATTGATTTGAAGACTCAATTAATTCCAAGCTAATCTACAATAGATCAAACTTACAATTATTATAATCTTAAAATAATTCATCGAAATCTTTTGGTGAAGAAATAATATATACAATTTTTACTGCGGATAGTAATTCAAGTGATATTCAAGTAGATGCAGTCAAGATAATTGATTGTGTTTCGAATGATATCGATGACCCAAAACCAGCATCGACACTGGTGATGATATCGGGTTGAATACGTCAGATAGAAAGAAAAGGAAAGTTGTCGTTGCTCAGATGACCAGAAGGAATGCTGCTGGCTATCGAAATCGATCTTGGTGACACTTGATTCAAATCATTCAATGGTATTGTGTGAGATTCGATGAACAGAGTTCACTTCGATTCCGTGTTTTTTTCAAACAAAGTTATGGGGAATTATGGTTTGCATATATCATTTGATTTGAAAATAATAGAATTCATTGGATAATGAATTATCAATCAAATATTTTGTATTTCATATAACCAGTATATTGCAATTTCTTGAATCCCTGCTATCTTTTAAATTTCTGGACAGACATAGGAATTGTTCAGGAAATGAAAACACACGTTTGAGACTTAAGTACCTACTGTGATGGCACAATGTGGATATGGTTCTGCTTTTTCATCTTATTTTTATAGTTGACATGATTGATGAAGTTTATAACAATGAACGAAACGTCTAATGATAGAAATATAACGGTATAGAAAAAAGTCTTGACTGAATCCAAATCCCAAGAAAATTCCCCCCTCTTTATATAAGCTGTTAGATCTGCACCTGCTGTTTCCATGGTCTTGTAGCTATTTAATAATCCATTATTAGATAATGTCAAAATAGTTCGAGATAAAATCAATTTAAAAATTATTCGGAATGGAAATTGTAGCATTCGTTTGTGGTTTTAAAGATTATTTTCCAAAACAAATTTCTTCTTCTCGCAGAGTTAAGCACAAAATGATTCATTTAGAATATTAATAACAAACAACACGTACTTTGACAATGTTTCATTGATATCTGCAAGTAATGAAAACTTAAAAAATACTAGCTCAGCTCAATTGTCATGACTATTTTGATGGTGAAAAGTTTTCCAATGATGGATATATCATCGCAATATTTGGTCATGAAATATTGTTGGAATCAAAACTGCTTGAATTTCACTTGTGAAGTTCAGAAGCCGTCACCTGTCAACAATTCTTGCATGTACTCTTTATTTGGCCACTCTGAATCTTTGATATCATCCCCCTTGGAGCGAGATATGTTCCGCAAGTTCTAGAGACATCCTTTATAAGGATTCATGGAATTCACACTGAGAAATCTGGAGGATATTTACCAAGTATTCATCGATATAATTCGTAATGAAGATTATAGATTGATAGCTTTCATTGGTGATGAGTTCAAGAATTGATTCACTAAAAAAGTTGAAATCTCGAAGGGGCTAATTTATTTTAAGGTAACAGTGAAATGAAGGAAATGCAGCCTTTGGCTGCAGTGCATCTTTTGGACCGTAAACGTTCTGGTAATTTTTCCACTGCTGGTTTTGTAATGAAACAAGGCAATATTGCCATCAATTTCATATTCGAATGTGTTTTCGTGACAGCAAAAACAGTGAACAATAATTATTCTCTAGAGAGATGACAGTTGTACACCATCAATCAAATCAATAGGCCTTCGATCGTTTTATTGCTGAATAATTACAGATCATCCCGAAACAATATAATGTTTAACCCACGATTTGTCCATCAGCTCGTAATGCGTTTCTCACTGCCATTAGCGGGTTTGGCCGAATTTTTTTCACGTATTACTTTCGACCAGTCTATTAGCGAAGATTTTACTTTACAGCCGGCGGCGCTCTCTCCGAAGACTTCGAGCACGGCTGACCTGAGGCCAACAGGTGCACCGGGTTTATTGACTCCATTCAACTGTTCGGATTGTTCGCTCACTTGACGTCTGCGAGAGGTCCACCGCCATCCGCATCGTCGGTGACCATCTCGTCGTTCTCTCTCGTCGTTTTCAACCTCAATCAATAGATGGACATAGAATGTGCTAGTATCTGAGGCAGAGGGTGAATCTACACACATAAAAAGGATTTCTTCATTAGAGATGATACATTTTTTCAATTCTGAATTCTTGAACTGAGATAACCCTTTTTCTCTCTGAAATAATGTATTTGATACAACGTTATTGAATATCTCCAATATATAAAATTATTCATTTGAAATATTTACTCAGTTTCACTAAATATTCTTCATCCGAATAATTGACAGTATCCAGGAAAGAAAACTACCATTCTTGAAAGACATAACACAATATCTCTACTTTGAAGAAAATATATAAAGTATTTCTCCATTGAAGAAATCTTTATCTTTATTGGAGATGATACATTTTTTCAATTCTGAATTCTTGATCAGAGATAACGACTTCTTCTTATGAGATAATGGACTTGATGCAAAGTTATTTGATATCTCAAATGTAGAAAATTATCTATTAAAAATATTCGGAAAGAAAACTACTATTCTTGAAAAACAAATCAACGTTTCTTGTTCCAAGACATTATATCAAGTATTTTCTTGTATCACCACGCATTTAATAATTGTGCAAAAATGGAAGAAAACTCAGAGGATGGGGAATCTCAGAAGAAATCATAAAGGATTTCTTAGCTAAGTGTATAATTTCAAGATAAGGTTATTCCTACATTAATATGTTTAATGTTTCCTTCTCGTAACTGTATTGTGAAATGTCCAGGAATCGGTATATAGGGCGTATGTCGAAAGTGTGGTTAGGGTTATGATATATACGAACATTTCAACATTATAGGAACGTGGGAAACATATATTTTAATATTATGATGAGTTTCTAGAACAGTTTTGCCACGGTATAGAATTAATCACGGGTAAGGTGAGTGAATATATTTGTGTTTACTTCAATATGTTGGTTCTTTCATGATTCTGTTCCTAATAGTGTTTCAAGTTTACGAAGCATCAGCTAGAAGAACCGATATTATTGTGGAATGATGTTGGAGCTCAACGTTTATCCAATGGATTTTTCCTTCTGTTTATTAGTTTTGTGAACGGAATTGATGAATGAAGGATTTTATGTTGTTGCAAAGAAACCATTCTCAAGAGATCATGAACCAAAAGTATATTTTTTTTATTCGATCAAATATTCAAATTCTACAATCTCTGGTATCCTCGATTGAAACTAAAACACAACTGAATGATTTCTTGTCTCAATTAATTCAAATTATTGATGTGCGGTTGTAATAGTTGGTATGTTGCATCTATTCATCAAATTTCCCAATGTTGTCGATCCCACTGTCTATCAAAGACAGCCTCTTTAAAAATTTTCCGTCGTATTGTGTCTGGACGAGTGGATCGGGTGGGAACAGTGGAACGGAAGAAATTCAGGAGAAGAGCGATGTGTCTCTCTTGTTTATGTAGGATTATGATACACTTGCTATCCTTGCTACTCTTATAGATTTCTCCCTATATGGTAAAATAGTTCTTTCTAAAAATGTGTAGTTCTGTACATTGAATTGAAGTATAGGTTGAGGATATTACTGTTTGTTTATGTGGATGGAATTCACAAATTCATGAAAAAAATTCTAGAATTGGAAATATTAAATATTATTAGCAGTGATATGTATAAAGTAAGAATTTCTGATGATGAAGTATAAAATCTCTGTCAAAGCGTCATTCGTGTGAAGGGCATTGAAATAATATGAAATTCCTTAATGAATATATTTTGAAATCCTGGTCCTGAAAGGTTCATCTGAAGTCGAGTCATGTTAATTGATTTGAACGATAATCCAAGCGATCTCTAAGAAAACATTCAACAAAAATGTCAGTCGCCATAAATCATTGTAATATAACCCTCTCTGCATTCCTTGAAACCTTCTTCATATTCATTGGCTAAACAAGGTAACAACAGAAATCCAACATTATTCATGTGTCAGCTATCTTTCATATAAAATTGCGCAGGAATTTATAGACTGTACAAATACAAACTTGTGAATTAATAATTCCGAGAACACCGGTCAGAAGAAAAGTGCAAGATGAATGCGTTTGCCGGATAAAACAACGACATGCGTGCATTGTATACTAAAATAAATCATAACAAATAGTCGTCCCGCTTTCTATTCCTGATGTACCGGTTCGCATTATACTCTGCAATAACCAATGCATTCCTTCACAACGAGATCGACATTGCTGTTATATTGTAAAATACTCTGGCTAATGTGCCATTCAATAAATGCGCAAAAACTGCATTTCATGCGACGGAATATGAATAACGTTTGGTTTATCGAGAATGTTTCACATTTCTGACAAGGAAATCGTTCGTACGGATATGCATTTGGCAGTCAAGTAAATCAACGATATTTTAGTGAGTACGCTAATTCTGAATGCTACATTTTCTAAGAATACGCGAACAGGCAACGATTCAGTAGGTATATTTTCCTTTTTTTTTGTGTTCGTGTTGAATTCGATTTTGGTAAATGACAATGAAGATTGTCTTCAAAACCTCGATAGAGGTAACATTCGTGCGATGAAGAATACAAATATCGAGGGCAAAAATCAACAGCTTCCGAAAATAAAAGATAAAAAATACTTCATAAACCCATTTGAGAAATGCAACTTTCAATACTTGATTGGAATAAATGAATACATTTTTGAATCACCTCGTATAAATGCGTAATTGAGGAATTCACGATCATCTCCTACTAATAAACCAAATTTTGATATTGAATACGTCAACACGAGTACATTATTATTTCTAGAACTCATAATTTTGTTACTGAAAAATTCGAGAAAGATACATTTCGAATCATGAGTTATTGAGGTGAAATTTCGGATTATTCTTATCATGATATACGAAGTGGACATTTTCAGTGTATTTTCAATCACTGTGGTTTCACAATTTGGTTACTTTGACGCAAATTGACACTGACATATCATGAAATTGCAAATTTCATCAAGCACATGATGATCTGGTGTGGGGGCTACCTGAAACATGAATAATACTCGTTATCGGTGATTTATAGGAGTATTATGTATGTATGTATTCATGTGTGTATGCCTGTTTTTATATTTTATGCCTATATTTTCAATTGAATTTTATATTCATTTCTGATCGAATTTTATATTTACATTTCTGATTGAATTTTATATTTATATTTTTGATTGAATTTTATGTTTTTCATTCACCTTCTCAATTGATTTTTCTTGAAATTGACTTCATCACGAACAAGTTACAATTACTCCTATTGCTACATCAGTGATGCAACTGTTTATTTACATTTCTTTCGAATTTTATATCTTTTTACTATCATGAATCGTAGTGAAAAAACATACTATTATTATTATTGTTATTATTAAATGAAATAAATGTTAAAAAACACTGAGATGATGATATGATACACCCTCATGCATTATGTAAGGATTAGACTTTTACATCTGCCAGTGGATGGCAAATATGGTTTCTTTTTCTTTTTATTGTATTCACTTATTTATGGGTAGACTCAGTTCCAACTGAATGTGTAAGAATTTAAAACCGTTTTAGTTGAACTGACGAAACTGAAGTATTGTAGTATTAAGAGTCGCAACGGATCTTTATTTATCATATCTTCAGGAACATTGTCATGAGAGTGTGGAGAAGTTGCTCACCACTCAGAAGGCTAGTTTTTTACCTCCATGACTAATAATCTCTGTAGGGTTCCAGATGAAGGCCAGATTATTTTTTTAATAATCACTACAAAATTATAGGAAGAAAATAAAAGGGAAATTATAAATCATCCAATATTCAACTCGATTCAACCAATTTTATACTGTCACTCAAGTCACTCGGGACTATCGCAATAATTCGCACTCAAATAATCCCCTGCACAAACCTCCAAATAACCTATTATATGAATTGACGAATGTAATGCCTGTTGAAGATCGCCTGGACCATTTCTTCCACAGATTCTGCTTAGAGGCCAAAAATGTAGAACTTCTTGTGAAGTTTGCAATGAGAAGAAAACCCTCGAGAAAATACAACAAGAAAAAGCGAACCAGTTTTTTTTTCTCTTTTTCATTGAAGTAGACTGATAACATTCTATAATGTCATACAATAATATTAATGAGCATATTATTTGTAACAATAGGCAGAAGGACCTCGGTCAATAGCCTGTTGAATTGAATTTGTTTCAGTTCAATAAAGTTCCTGTATTATCATCATTCCAGTTAGCAGGACCAAACTGGGGCAGTCCGATACTGAAAGAGTGACAGTGTTTGGCGAGTGATCTTAGGGGCATTCGACCGTAACAGCAACAGTAACAGAAGCAGAACAGCAGCAAAAGCATCGGACTGCATGTGACGAGGCGCCAGCAGAGAACCGCTCGTCTTTATTTTCCATATACAGCGAATAAATTGCGTCTAGTTTTGATTTACATCCCGCATTCTCCCAGCGACAAACGTGTTCTTATTTTTTCGCACTGCACCTCGAAACAAACGAAAGAAACGCCATGGCAACTTCTTGTCTGAGATCTACTATACAGTGTGATAATCCTATTATTTATATACCAATACAATATCTGAAAGCTCAAAACCCACTATAGACATAAAACATTACTCGAACATAAATATATCATTACATTCAAACGTTATGAAGTTGTTCGTAGATATACTGCGTATTCCAGAAATATATAAAAAATGAGCTCTCTGCTTAATATCAATTGTTACAAATTGTTTTCATTGGATATTACATAAATGTTTCACGTTATTCTGATGTAATTTTAGTTACCATATAATCGATATTGCTCAAATTATGTATAACAATATTCTGACTATGATTATCAGATGTTATGACATCACTATCAGAATATTCCATTACATGTCCTGAGATATCTGTGACAATCTTTTTTTTGTTCTAGAAACAGAGAAACAAAACTGACGGAATACTCATTGATTAATTCAACATTCAGTTAGACATATATCCTTGTTTTCTTTGAATTAATTGCAGATAATATTCATGAAGTGCGAATGATAAGTCTTACTCCTCCCTTTCGTCTCCCTTACTGAACACAAAATCGAAAAACGCTTGATTTATATTCCAAATGTGAAGTTTTTTGGCGAAAATGAGATTCACCTCTTTCAACCCCTCCTCTTGACAGTTACCCTTATTTTTTATAAATAGCAAGAGAGGTCGTGCCATATAGTTGAAAAAGATGTCGAAAGCACAATTAAATTATTGAAATTTTCGGTTTCTCAAAAAAAAATTCAAAAAAAACTCATTTCTGCTAGGAAATTAATAGATATAATTTCGAACACCTCCTGCAGTAATCGATAGGGTACCTAATTGGAATAAAGTTCAGTTGATATATTTTCTAATATTTAATTTGTATTGTAGTCCTTTTTAACGATGTATCGCACAACCCCTTTGCTATTGCAAAAAAATAATTAAGGTGAAGCTGTCAAGGAGAAGGGGTGAAAGGGATGACAATCCTATTTTGTTGAGAAACACTCCGTTTGAAATAAAAATTTACGCGTTCGAGCAACAACTGAGGGAGGAGGGAGGTAAACTCAATTTGTGGAATCAGCTACTGCCTCTTTATGTGTGACTGAAAGAATTCCAAGTACTACTGATTCAATATGGCTTGACAAGACTGTACGAAATGATATTAAAACAGATGTGGTAATATTTTTTACTGTTTGGAGATGATTTAATGCATCGTAGATAATATATCATCGTGATATTGTCATAACCATAATAAATACTCCAATCAGACTATTATGTCCACAAACTTTTGAAAAGGTATCAGTTTGTATCCTGTCTTTAATTATCACAAGAATAATTACGCTCTTTGAGTAGAAAAAAAAATGTGCTCCTACGGGTCTTAATAGGCTGGTGTGAGTTATAAATCATTTTGAGATGATTTAACTGCATCCTTAAATGATAATTAGTTACAATAAGTATACTTCAAGGTCAGGGATGATGTTTTATGATCACGATATAAGGAATTTTTCAGGGTATTTTATGTTGGCCGATTACTGGTTAAATAATCTACTATAAAGAAGTAGTTTATTCTGGCATGTTGAGATTGTCATAGATGAATGGCAATGTGAATGGTCTTCAGTCTATGATGTTTCATTGATATCAGCAGAAATGAAGATATTCTTGTCCATTCAAAAATATCTACCTCTCCATATTCTCTTTCTAGAAAATCAAACAGATTTCAAAGGTTTTGCATGATGTTTAGTTGTTTGGTTGCTTTCAGTAGTTATTATTTTTCAGTCGGTTAGTATCACTGAACAATTCGAAGAGAAGCAATCCTTCAACTTTCCAATACACAATTCTGTTTTTTCAGTGAAATAACATGCTTGGTACTTCAACTTATTTTAACCTCCTGAATAGATGGAAACGTAAGAAAATAATCATTATCATTTCTTCTGGATCGCACGTCTTCTTCGCACCCCTTTCTCAGCTGAAATCCTTTCAATCCTTGAAAATCCATTATTTCAAGCACTCATTCAATTCATGCCCATTCTTCCGGCGACCGCTCTATTAGATTATATTGTGAACGCAGAGCACATACAACAAGAAAAGTGGTCTCGCTCCGCATTGTTGCCTCTTGTATGATAATAAGAATGCAACAATAGGCACATCTTCCCGAATACAATTCACAAATCTAGAACGGCCCTTTCAATTGGTCTTTGTCTGGCTCGAGACCTTCGGGTCTGATACTGCGTGAGCCAAGAAAATAAAAAATTTCTCTGAAACTATATTGAGATTAATAACAATGAGAGTAGTCTTTAACGAAAAACAAAAAAATTAACCAAGAGTATTTCATGGTGAACAATCACTTATCACCTATGTAGGCAAGTGAAAGAGTCCCATCGCCAAAATATTCTCTTTGAGAGATAAATGAACAAGAGTTGCTTAAAATATTATCTTTTCTATATTCCAATTTTTGATTTGATTCAAGCTATATAATTTGGTGTCAAGATATGCATAGTTTCTTGTCGTGATATTCTTACTCCTAGCAGTCGGCGAAACACACACAACAAAGATTTTTGGGTAACAATGATGTTAGAAAGTCGAGTAGACTTGCATTTTGTAGGGAAGGCAGAAATAGGCTAGAATAATCACTAGTATTTCACAATTTCTAACCTACATAGACGAAACGTAGCAGCATTAATGTAATTCTGTTGATGAGCATACGCTTCACTGCTGAAAGAAAGCAGGAATGTCGAACGTCAAATGATTTTCATTCACTAAATAGTTTTCGTTGGATATGTATATCATCTTCATGATTCACTTAAGTTTTCTCAAGGTTTTGGGAATACTTCATTTCACAAAAATATCGTAGTGAAACATCTAGAATCATGAGACATCAAATATCAATGATAAAGAATATAAATCAAAACTTAACATCTTGATCACATAACCATGTATGGATTCTACTACTATACCTATATATCGTATACGTATGAATCGATTGGTATATTTCCAACTGAGTATGAACAGTTTATAAATATGTGATTAATATCTAAGAGGCTACATGAGTTGCTGTAAAAATAATTCATTGGACAATCTAGCTACATTTAGTGGTAGCTTTCAGTAGATGGTCTTTCAGTCCATTTTTCAACCTCGCCAAGTTATATGTTCGATAGATTCAGCTTCCTTGGTTGGATTTAGAACAGAATTATGATAGTCGCCATTAACTGTCCAACTTCCAGCTGACTATTTTTAGTAATATATATCTTCTATTAATTACGATTTGAAAAAGTTTGAAACCAATTCAATATGGATTCTTCAGAAGGGAGTGATTTTCAGACGAAACAATTTTTAGTCATGCTGAAGATTATCGACAATGGTCTTTCAAGCAAATGTCTTGAAATTTGATCATCAAAATGCCTTTCCTTTTCTAATTGAAAAAAAAAACTTGGTTATGGCAACTATACATGGTGATATTGACAGAATTCTCTAAATTTCCTGTATCCTATTTGGCTCACTCTATACAATTTCGCTAACCGAGGCGACCCCTCGACAATTTTATTGTGTGCATGTAGGACTAGCAGTAAGTAAGCAAGCGTTTATTGTATTAGTCTGGATACAACACGTTTTCACATGTTCTTCTCCACCCCCATTGTATTTGTTCGACACTGAAAGAATGCATAATATGCAACAGTGGCGTTCAGATTATGATAAATAATCTAAGTTCACGTTGTTGAAGAGAGGAGGTCTGCAATGAACTCTTCAGATAAGGAGTTGCTTCATGAATTGACATGATCCACTTCCAGAAAACTTGAAGTAGCCTGCTTCTGAAAATCCATTGGGACAGTGATGGGAAAAGGTTGGAAAAAAATTGAATCCCTACATTATTATCTTGAAAGTTATCATATTCCAACCCTTCAATCATGACTCATGTTTGAAGTGTCGTAAACAAATTTCTCGTTGACTGATCAAGAAACCACCCCGACACTACGACTCTGCGATCGGCCCACAACGTTTTCTTGAAGGCAGCCACCATACGCAGAATGCGTGAGAATTTCTCGGTATGAGTCGAGATATCCCGGCCAGATCTGCAATAGACGACATCTACATGACAATGGTTAGGCGGCGTTGGCAATATTCATAAAAAGAACCGGTCCATGGTGCGCCAAGGACGTGTAGTAGATAGGACACGGTGAGGTATACGATGATGATGGAGAGTGTAGGGTTGAGAAAGTCATGTGCTGGAAACCTGAAACAGGATTGAATTCATCTGGATGAAATTATTGAGAATAATTAAGGAACGCACTTGTAGAAGCCATTTTGCGTCTCTGCATGAATATTTGAAGATACCGGTTATAACCCTTTGAGGTCTTCATGCCAGATCGAGAAGAGTGATACAAAGACCTCACTAAACAAGAGCAAGGTAGATTGACCTGTTATACTGACGGATTAAAGACCGAGAAAGGTTCTGGTTCCCATTTTGAAGGAGAAATGCTTCTATGCGCTTAGTGAACACATTTCAGTATTCCATGCAAGAATTTTCTCCACGTGTAAAAATATGTGATGAGAAGGCCCCCACAACAAACAAAACTTAAATCCATGATCAGCTAGCCTGAAAGATTTTGCAGGATGAAAGGTAAAGTCCAGACATATCTGAGAAAGTATCAGAGAGAGTTGAATTGAGTACACAATGGAATAGATGGCAATGAACTAGCTGATGAATTAGCTAGGGAAGGCTCACACTCAGGAACTGCATCTAAAGACTAATTAAAATACTACGAGAAGTAGCCTGGGATAAAACCACAAGTTTGAGACTAATGATCACATTTTGTGCAAGTAACTTAACCAGGAAAATCTGATTTGAACCTGGAGAATGTAGAAACCTTGAAACCTAAGGACTTTTATGATTCACTCGAATATATAAAAAAAGCCATAGATTATTGTGAATCCTTTGAACCTCTTCAGTTATAATGATAATGATGATGATGATGGTTACGAAATGTCCAACCGAGTTAACAATAATATTACCGATCGATCTCACTATGCAATAATATAATCTATCTGTCAACGTGAGACGATCAATCAAAATGAATTGCACAAGAGAAAGCAGCCAGTGCAATCAACAACTAGACAATGCCAAATACTTTCGTCTTATAGTATATTAGATACAACGATAATAAATCGTTGGACTAGCGTACATACTGGGGAAACCTTTTTAAAAGTAACGTCACGGAACATCCACTATAAATTATGTTCTGTGTAGAGGAATTATTCTCTAGATAATAGTTTGATCAGGTGTGTGTGTGGCAGCCATGATTACTGCTTTTATTAATGAATCAAATAGGTACAACAATACCATGTAAAATATTGTTCGAGGGTACAACCTCGAATTTGAAAAATAATAATCCGTTGATTAATGTTCATGCGGAAATTTTCAGAGGATTGTTGTATGGATAATGGGATGATAAATGTTTTATTCAACGCACGTCATTGTTATCATGTCACAGGGATTATTTATTCAGTTTCGAAAGGATTCAATGTAGACAGATTCTTCTGATTCAATTACTCAGCTTTTATGAACAATCACAGAATCTTTTCGTCTTCTAATTCATCTCTTTTCGAATAGGGATAATCCTCTGACAAAGCAATTAACCAAAGAATATTCCGCTTTTCTTTGAGATGGAATGGTATAATTTCAGCTTGTTGTATATTTTGGAGTGAAAAATCTATGAAGTTAATAACCAAGAATCATCAATATCTGCTTGAATATATGTTGTCCAATCGTGGACGTGTTATCTAGTTCTGCATACTTTATTGATCCTCATTTATTACTGCTAGTCTGAATTATAATGAGTAGGAATACTTATATTTTGGGACATGTCAGTGCTTCCGTTGGATTCAAAAGTACAAAAATCCTGATTTATATTCTGTAGATATCTCATTCGTCAAGAGAGAGAAATGGTGAAAAAACTATGCTGTTTTTCCGTTCTATTTCACATCATCATCACCAGGTGTACTTCACCAATGACCTCCATTACCTCATCTAGAAAACAGGTACATTTGATCACCTCTCAACATGTTCGAATTAGTGTACACAATAACGCGTGGGCAAACATTATTGGTAGAATGTGTGTTAGCGATTTTTGCTTTGAAACAGGTTCTCCCAGCTGACCGCACTGTTATGTCAATTGAGGTCGCTTGTGCATATTTTCAAAGGTCGTTAATTTTTCCCATCGTGTTTGTTCCATTCATGATTTAGTAGTAGGCTGACATAAACATTATAGGTGTGGGAAATTGATTGATATATTTACTGACACAGGTTGAAATTAAACCTAATGGAATATGGGCTATTTCAATTTCGATCGTATGTGTCGTTTTTTTTTTGTTTGAAGTGTTAGTTTTGTCTCTTCAGGTTAATATTTGAAGAACATAAAATTGTCGCCAAAACACTTATATTTCATTTTTTCATCCAGAATCTGTCAACCTTGTTCAGATTTGATTCCAAAGATCAATTCTTTTCATTCAATTTTATTCGTTTGTCAGTTTCGATTCATTTTTGTGCTCATTCAATTTTCCATCTATTCTATATCTATTCTATAGTTTCCAAGATCTTGATATAATGATCTAATTGAAGAAACCATATCATGAGATACAGATGTGAAATGCTTGAATAATTTAATCTAAACCGCATATTCAAATGAAATAACATCGATATTTTTATCACTTCATCGCAATGAATTTCATGACCCATCCAATAATTAGTAAATATATGAAGCAAAACACCCATAGTAAGAATTATCACGATTATTTCTTGATTAAATTCTAAAAAAACCAACCCATAAAATAATCAAGCCTTCTGAATGGTACTAAAGACAAGTAATGAATTATTCACTACGAGTCTATGTCTTTGATTCAGAAAAGTATACTGCCAGTGAAATTGATACTTATAAAATATGCTTCAACCAATATAACCATATAGAACTAATAAAGAGTGTTGTAGTTTAAACGGAACCCCAGGTATGGTATGGCATGATACTCGTGGTGAGATAATTATTATGACTAATGATACCGTAATTATAAGCTTGTATTTATTACTGTAATCATTAATTAATGGCTACTTTGGATAAATGAACTGAATAAATGAGTTGAAAAATGTGACCATTTCATGAATTCATTATCAGACGTTGACTTGTTGAATAGTTCATTGAAAAAAAAGTTGAATGTAAATGAAAATTATGTATCAAAATCAACACATTTCACAGCTTCACAGTAAGCTATTGCTGGTAGTCCAGGGTCGATAATTCTTCAAACCAAAAAAAATTATAATAGAATGAAACCCATTAGAAAAGGAGGGAAATGTGATAAAAATGAAAGGAAAAATAAATTACGGGCGATCTGAGGGGAAGGGGAAGGGGATGGGGGTGAGTTTTCAAGGGTAAAAAACGGTTTTTCCCGATTCTCAGAAAACGCAAAAATCAAATCATCTTTCGTTTTGGCAAACCTCCCACCTACAGAAGGAGCAGCAGAACAACATTGTTACAGGGCATATTATCAGCTTCAAACTTGGTTGGGTAACGAACTGACAGCAACAGATTGGGGCTGGAAGCGATTTCAACGTGGAATTATGCCCAAATTTACACAAAAAGAATTAATTCCGGAAATATTGCTCAAAACAATCTGCTGCAGCTGTGAAACTGGATGTAACAGTTTGCATTTTCTGAGAAGATTTACCATAGTAACATATATTTTTTTTTCACCATCGGAAAGTAGAGATTCCAACGAACAGACACCACACCAACTTTTTGAAAAAAGCTGATATTTTGACGGGTGAATTTTCGATTGAAAATTAGGCTGTTTTTTCGATATTAATTCAAAATAAGGTGAAAAAAAAATATTTTCAATTGAATAAATTACAGCGTTTTTGGGACATGAGAAGGTAAGTTTTCACAAAATTTCGTTGAAAAATAAAAATTTTTGTAAAAGATAAAAATGAAAAACCAAAAACTTGGCTTTTTGAAGTTTTCACATAAATTTTGAGGTTATGTGAAAAAAGTGTGGATACAAAAGTTTCAGATCTTTTTATTATCTACAACTTTTTCATTCGACTTTTTTCGATAGGACTCTTAGTTTTGCCGGGAATCGGGAAAAACCGTTTTTTACCCTTAAAAACTCACCCCCATCCCCTTCCCAACCTCAGATCGCCCGTAATTTATTTTTTCTTTCATTTTTATCATATTTCCCTCCTTTTCTAATGGGTTTCATTCTATTATAATTTTTTTTCACTTTTCATTATTTTTAAAGGCTTCTACCCTGGTCTATGAGGGTATGGATGGAAAATGGCTTGGTTGACATTGATAAAAACGAAATCAAACAATTTCGAAAACCTGGTTCGTAAACTCATATCTGAAATATTCATTCAACAAAAAAGGACAATGCCTTATATCTGATATTTCATTCTCCCTACATTAGTGACAGTACCAACTTCTGTGATCGAACGAATAGTATATTTTGGGTACTCTAAACTGTTGTGAATATCAGCAGCTGAAATATTGTTCTTCTCTTTATACGAAGTTGCCCATGATCCCCATCACCGAAACCAACAATCAACGTAAATCATATAGTAAAAAAAAAAACATCTGGATATTTGTATGTAGTTGCGAATCTTCTTCGTTTATATTGCGAGTTCGAAAATAGCCAAAAATCTATCTCAGAGTAATTGCGTTTGTATTGCAAACTTCAACGGTCATGATAATGCAGAAACTTCAATATTCTATTCATTCTCAAAGCTTTTCCAAAAATATCGAGTTCCAAAATCAAAATCTTCACGACTTCAATGAGTCATTTTCGCAATACGTTCGGATATTCTTCTTGTATTCAATAGCTCAATGGTTAATAAAGAAATAATTCAATTACATGTTAAGTGACAGTGAAATAATACTATTTCAGTAGGACCTCATTGGATAATATGAATTGGAGAATAATTTGCACAAGTACGAGTCAGGTTGATGATTATATAATAAAATATATTGTTCTCACGGTATTAGGATGAAACAGGAAATGAAATCGATTATCTGAGATGCTTATTCTGCCATTTTGAGCAATCATACGGTGGTATCGGATTCATTTTTTCCTTTGGTTT
Organism: Plagiodera versicolora; assembly: GCA_037013635.1. Taxonomy (NCBI): domain Eukaryota; kingdom Metazoa; phylum Arthropoda; class Insecta; order Coleoptera; family Chrysomelidae; genus Plagiodera; species Plagiodera versicolora. The sequence goes on from CM072978.1 coordinate 1,855,662, forward strand.
ATGATCTTGGTGATGATATAATTGGATGAAGATAATGAAATACTATGGTGGAATAGATTGGCTGAATAATGAAAAAGATAAATAACTATTATCAGCGCGATCGGGTTAGTAAGAAAAACAGAAATTATATTTCCATAATGATTCATCCTGCTCATCGTTGGGCAAACAGAGATTTTTCACAGCAGTTCTTCATACTCTGAAGGTATTTCTTCATAATTGGTTGAACCGAAAGAAGAAGAAGACGAAAGAAGAATCAGAAAACGAAAACAAAGATATTAGCATTTATATATGAGGTGTTTTTATTCATACTCTAACTATAACAAACTCTTTTTATCTGAAATATACCTATGAAGGATTTTCGATAAGGACAAGTAATTAATGATGATTCTTTGGAAAGTTGGTGCATACTACTGAGCAAAAGATTTGTCAATGATGAATTCCGCCCATAAAATCTTTCTCTCAAATGAGAACGAAATCACCATCAAGATTCTGATAAGAGACTGCTGTGAAATTTTCTTTCCTTTCCACCCAATTTGCATCATCCTATAAAGTCTTGAACAAATTATTGTTCGATGAGGTCTTTTATGGCGAAACTCAATTACGGTTAATGAATTAAAGTGAATTTTTCACGTGGGATGTTTGACGACGCAATCAGATTGATCTGATAATATCCTCCTTGGAATAATCGATGCCATTATTGGGAATACAGAGAGATAAGATACACCAATGGAAGCATTTGGAGGAAAGTGAATGGAGATCGTTCACTTGTTTGTTTTTACGATTTTCATCTGATATGTACGTTTTTCGGTGCCACTATCGTATACTGCAGAAACACCACTTCACTTGAATCATCGATGAATAGAAGACATAAAAAACTGTGCCTTCATGTTGCACAATACTCACGAATTGGAAATGGAATATAATATTGAATATAATATTATGATTGTGATCATTGTGAAGCACGCATACAGGAAAGATTGGGATGTGAAGTAAGTGAGGTTTCTTTTTGTTTTGTGAGAATTTGACCAGAAGATAACTCCATGTTTGAACAACTGGCATGGCCATTTCACGATTATTATTCACATAGTTGGAACAATTCATCATACGTTGAATTGAGAAAATTATAAAACAGTTACAACCCCAAGTAATATCAAACTTATTGTAATGGAATCCAGGAGAACTTGAATAATCCCCCTGTATCACATGTTTGGAAGCTCTCGAATATTCTAGAATAGAAGAAGATGGAGCATCCTGTGAGCAGTCTGATGAAAAGAGATGAAAAGATGTGACAGAAGACTGACAGTTCTAGAACATTCCAGAACAGATGTAAAACATATAAATATCGAGCTTCCAAACAACAGTTGAAGAATTGAACGCGACGTAGTTACATCATTGTTGATATAAATAGTTGAAATAAATAGTTTGTTGGTGTTTGTACGTGAAAATAAATAGCTAATCAGTTGGGAATCCGTCTGTTTTCTACTGGAACCCACGAATAACGTTACAATTGGTGTCAGGTGTGGGGTATTCGTGAATTTAGTAGGACTTTTGATCATCTGAAGTGAAAAGACAGTGACAATGAAAAGACTCAGTGAACTGAAGGTGGCAGACTTGAAACGAGAGTTGGAAGAAAGGGATCTTGAGACCACAGGGACGAAAGCGGTGCTACAGCTTCGTCTGAAAGAGTATCTGATTGATGTTGGTCAAGACCCAGAAACTTTCATCTTCGAAGAACCGGAAGACAGGATTGCGAAACAGATATCGGCTCAATCTTTGGCACTACGTGAAGAGTTTTCAGTACAGATTGCTCACCAGAAAGAAGAAATGGACGCAATAACAAAAAAATTACAAGAATTGGAGCAGCAATTTGGAAAAGGTGTTCAAAGGCTAGAAAAATCTGAGGTCAGTGAACAAATTGTGACGAAAATAGTATCGGACATCCTAACCACTACGAATCGAGTGAAGCCTTCTACGTTTGATGGTAAAACATCATGGTCAAATTACTTGAAGCAATTCGAAGCAGCTGCAAAAGCCAATGGATGGACATTGAAGGACAAGGCGGTGGCGCTCATAGTTGCTCTACGAGGGGATGCATTGAATATCTTGCAAACCATCCCAGAAAGTAAAGCTGACAGTTACGAACATCTCATCAAACGCCTCAATATGCGATATGGTCAAGAACATCTACAACAGGTATTCCAGTTACAGATGAAGAATCGTCGACAGAGACCCGACGAGAGTCTACAGGAGTTTGAAGCCGACGTAGCCAGATTGTTTCATTGTGCATATCCGTCAGCTCCGGAGTCTGTTATGGAATGTCTAGCTGTACAGACATTCGTCGATGGGTTGAGAGACATGGAAATGCAGAGGACCGTACGTTTGTCTCGACCCAAAGACCTCCCCGATGCACTAGCAGCAGCGTTGGAGTTCGAAGCCGCAACAGAAGCTTCCCGTGAATCTGCTAGAGTTCACAACATGAATGACGACGGTAACAGCTCACTGAACCAGGAATCTACTGAAGGCCTACTCGATGCGATAAAAAGTCTTCTGAATCTGAATAAGACAAAGAGAACGGTTCGCCAGCGGAACTGTGGAGAGCTGGGACACAATCGAAGAGTAAGCAAACGAGCCAAGAAGTTTGCTGAGGATCGTTTGAAGATTGAAGAGACATCAATCAACAGAACTACTGTTGTGAGCGATGATTGGTTACCTGCAGCAGTCCGACAAGAACAGGAGAAAGATCCAGAAGTCCGGAAACTCCGAGAATGGAAGAAAGCAAATCGTCGTCCCAATTGGCAAGAAGTAGCACCATTATCACAAACCTTGAAGGCCTACTGGGGTCAATGGGACTCCCTGGTTGTGGAAGATGACCTGCTGAAGAGGAAACTGGAAAACGCTGATGGATCGGATCATCGAATGCAGCTAGTGATTCCTAGGAGCCGAGTCCCAGAGGTACTGCGCTACATACACGATGGAACTTCAGGAGGGCATCTTGGAATGAATAAGACTCTACAGAAGGTTCGTGAGCGGTTTTACTGGGCGAACTACAGTGATGACGTTCGAGATTGGTGCCGTAAATGCACCGTCTGTTTTGCCAGTAATGGACCGCACCGGAAACCAAGAGCTCCTATGAGACAGTACAACGTGGGTAGCCCTTTTGAAAGAATCGCCCTAGACATCGCAGGTCCATTTCCGGTTACTGATGATGGAAATAGATATATCCTAGTTTGCATGGATTACTTCACGAAATGGGTGGAGGCATATGCGATTCCTAACCAAGAAGCCGTAACCGTTGCTAATGTCCTGTTGAAAGAATTTATTAGTCGCTACGGGGTACCAATGGAACTCCATTCTGACCAAGGCCGAAACTTTGAGAGTGAAGTATTCCGGACAATGAGTGACAGGTTAGGAATCAGGAAGACCAGAACGACGCCATTACACCCCCAATCGGACGGAATGGTGGAGCGGATGAATCGAACTGTTGGAAAGTACCTCTGCAAAGTTGTAGATCAACACCAACGAGACTGGGATCAACATCTACCCTTCTTCTTGATGGCCTACCGATCAGCAGTACAAGAATCTACAGGACAGACTCCAGCGAAGGTACTGTTTGGACGAGAAATGAGGCTTCCTTGTGACCTGGTATTTGGATGCAGACCTGGCGAGGACGTAGCAGGTGAAGACTACATAACGAACCTGAGAAGGAAGTTGAACGATATCCATGAATTGGTTCGTTCCAAGATCCAAATATCCAGTGAACGAATGAAGGACCGTTATGATATCCGGGCTGAAGAAAATTTCTACAAAGAAGGTGATTCAGTGTGGCTCCACAATCCACATAGAAAACGGGGGCTCTGTCCTAAACTGCAGAAATCTTGGGAAGGACCCTATTGCGTGAAAAAGAAAATCAACGACGTTATCTACCGCATCAGTAAGGTACCCAACGGCAAACCCAAAGTCGTCCACTTCAATAGACTGGCACCATTTGAAGGAACTTCAGATCAATCAGTGAGGCAGATTCAAGTACAAGACGAGGACGAGCCCACTTACGAAAATTTCATGAAAACCTATAGCGGTTCGTCGAAAGCAAGGTTTGACGTGACCAGAGAAGAGAGTCGCGACCTGTTCACAACTCCTGTAGAGTATGCATTGGCTCACTGCATCGCCCAAGACCTTCAGATGTTCCGAGGGATAGGCAATGTGTTCCGGAAAAAGTTTGGTAAACTGGAAAAACTTCAAGAACAATGCCCATCTATCGGTCGAGCCTTGGAAATTGAAGATAGCAGTCCTGAAGGAGTTAGATCGATCTTTTATCTGACAATCAAAGAAAGACATTTCCACAAACCATCTTACAAGGACTTATGGGACGCATTAGTTGATCTCAGAAATACCTTACTGAGAAAAGGAATACAGAAAATAGCTGTACCAAAGCTGGCTTGCGGTTTGGATGGCCTGGATTGGAGAATTGTCAGGAATATGTTGGAAATCATATTCAGGTTTACCGAAGTTGAAATTCTGATATGTTGCTGGAATCCTAGGGAAAATCCAAGACAGAAAACGGTACCATGCAACTTCAATCGGACTTCACACTGCCGAAACGGAACCAACTGCTCCTTTCTCCACCATAACGAGCAAAATGCATTCCAGGAGGAATGTCTCTTAAGGAGGGGGCAATGTAATGGAATCCAGGAGAACTTGAATAATCCCCCTGTATCACATGTTTGGAAGCTCTCGAATATTCTAGAATAGAAGAAGATGGAGCATCCTGTGAGCAGTCTGATGAAAAGAGATGAAAAGATGTGACAGAAGACTGACAGTTCTAGAACATTCCAGAACAGATGTAAAACATATAAATATCGAGCTTCCAAACAACAGTTGAAGAATTGAACGCGACGTAGTTACATCATTGTTGATATAAATAGTTGAAATAAATAGTTTGTTGGTGTTTGTACGTGAAAATAAATAGCTAATCAGTTGGGAATCCGTCTGTTTTCTACTGGAACCCACGAATAACGTTACATTATTGTTGCAACTTTGATGAGGAGCACTTATGTTTTAATGATACTAAAGTTTCGGCTGTGTCTACTTTCAAATCATCAATTGATAAATTCTCGGAAGTTCAAGCTTCTATACACCAACTGCAAACATCATTGATTCTGAAACTCCTTCGTAGCATGATCAATTATTCGTTCATAAAACTTAAAATTCTTCCGCTTCCAGTTTTCTGGAATTGAATTTATTGGTCGTAAAAAGGTCTGGTGTATAGCTTGATAATTAGTATGAATTTTTGTACTTTGGTTCAAATCAACAGTCTCACAGATGGAGTTTTCGTACCATTACAGTAGTTTTTGAATTTGAAAATAATTTCGATTCATTTCGGATTTTTTTTTCACTATTCTGAAAAATGTGTTGATCAAATGTATCTCGAATGACGATCTGTCGATCTTAATTTCGAAATCTCAAGAAAAATCGGGTGAATGAACTGATTTTTTAACATCAACCTGAATATACTCCAGATCTGACACTCTTGACTTCCATCTCATCCCAACAGTTGCACCAACGAAAAGTCCCATGATCTGAAATGAGTCATTCACCCTAATCGCATTATTTTGGAAAGAAATTCGACCCGATGGCCGAAAGAAGAGATTTTATCTGTTCGACGACCTTGCCATGTGGTCGACAGGCCCGCAGGCTGTCCCGGTGGCCGATCAGGTCAGCACTCGAACAGGTTCAACAGGTGCATAGATTGGGACGCCAACTATGATCCGGTGCCCCCGTTATACAATCATTTGTTTTCGATTGTAACGGGCCAGATCTTAGGGGTGTGTTTCGAAATGAACTTTCTTGTTATATGAAATTACTGAAAATTCATTGGGGTTGAGTATGGTAAGATTTCTCTCTGATTAGTAAGTCCTGATGATTTTTATTGACAAAATCATAGGTACCAAGCTCTTTTCATTGTTGAAGAGGTTCAAACGATGCAATTCAAATTAAGTTTGTTTCGAATGTTTGATTATCTAACAATCTTCAAGTAGGCGAATTGATATAGATAGATAGATAGATCGTTTATTAGTTCCTTTGGAAATACCCTTTCGGGTGTAGAACATGTCAATATACAAAACAAGATCATAAAAAAACAGTGTGATAACAGACAATAACATAGAATAGAACATGAGTATTAAAATGTCAATATATACACTCTTTGTACATGGATGCACACACACACACACACACCCAAAGTCATGTAAAATTTGCTGATAGATATAGCCACTAGACAAAACAATAGGTCTTACAATTTACATGATGAAATGGAATAGTTGTTACCAAACTAATGTATCTGCGAAATACTCGTCAAGTGCATAGTACGCTTTTTTAATGAGCAAGTTTTTCAAATTTATTTTCAGCTTCCTACTGGGCTGCGTTCTCAGTGATTCAGGTAATTTGTTATATATGTTGATCACTGAGAACGGAATATTTTTCTGTATATATGTGAAGGTGGGCCTAATATTCAGAAGATTGTTTTTATTTCTAGTATTATACCTGTGGTTTCTGTCATGACATGTGTAAAGGGCCATATTTTCGCTTATAAAGATGACTGCCTCATATATCAATATACCAGTCAAAGTAAGAATATTTTTATCCATGAATATAGACCCACAACTGACTCTTTGTGGAATATTGAAAATGTTTCTCAGACATCTCTTCGGTAGTATAAATATCTTCTTAACATCTGTAGATGTTCCCCAGAAAATGATACCAAATCTAATATGGCTTTGTACATAAGCATAATATGCTAGCAGGGCTGCATCTGAGGATATGTTTTGTGAGATGACTTTCAGGGCATAGCAATATCTCGATAGGTTTTTAGACAGTTCACTTATATGACTTTTCCAATCTAGTTTCGAATCAAGCGTGATACTAAGAAATGAGAGTTTAGGTACTGCATTTAGGGAATTTTCGCCAAGGTTGAAGCTATCCATATCAATGTTCTGAGAGAAGGAAATAATTTGAGTTTTATTGGTATTCAATTTCAGATTATGCATTGTAAAGTATTCCTCCAATGTATTCAAAGTGTTGGTGATATTATATCGTATTGATTCTTGATCATCCGAACTGAATATTATCGAGCAGTCATCTGCATATTGGATATAATATTCCAGTTCAATCAAATATCCTCCTAACGCCGACCCTGATGTACATCGATTGTGCCAGATTCTCAGGAAAAAATAATGTATTTTATTTATTCTATTTTGATTTGTTTAATTTTCACATTTGCTAAGCTTTGGCGGATGCGCCGGTTATCGAATATGTCGTCAATTAGTCATTGGTCTTAATTTCATAACAAGTGTCAACGATATCAAAACTAGTTATTTGTTTTTTGTGACCCTCATATCCAACTATGATACACTTGATATACGAACACCTGCAACTGGTAACACTATCAAACTCTCCGTATAATCAATGAACTTATAAATATTCATGCTTTTACAACATCGAAAACAAAATGCCTACAATGACTTGAATGGTATGTAATGGTATGTTTATCTGAATATTGACCTGAAAATATGTATGTAGATGTAGACAGGATGTTACTTCTTTATGAAATAAAATGCATATGCATTATTCCCCAAATTTTAATATGTAGTGTACTGATTTTTTTATAATGACAGTGGGGTACCCTGATGACAATCAGTGATTACTTATTCATAAATAAATTTGTATCAGGTGGTTGTTTTTGTGCTTTACATCATCATCAGGGTTAATTGGAAATAAAAAATATGTTATTTTCTACACATTTGATCAGATCATCTGATCTGTTTTGAAGCCTATTTTAGATAGTTTTCAAAAAGGAATGCTGAAACGAATAAATTCAGTGCTAGGTGGCCAATTTTTTCCGGAAGATATTTGAATAGATGAATTGACTTTGAATGGATGATCAAGATAAGAATTACAGTTCTTTGTGGAAAGAGAGAACTAATTTCCTTAAGATCGAACAGAAAACTCATAAACTTGGTGGTTACTACGTAAAATAATTTTGATTCTTCGTAATCATTTCGTGTTGTTCTATCAACACCACTGTCAGTAACACTGGCAAATACACGACGATTATTTAAAACGTGTGTAGGCATTAGTTCTCGTTGGGATAATATGTTGCGCGCGAACCAACATTAAATTAGAAAGACAAGCACCACGGTGAAGAATACGCCAAGGCCGGTGCCATCTACAAGAATCTGTACAATAATTAAACAAGCTCTTTGCCATTTTTGGCTCGGTTAGGTGAGGATTTCGCACTGCTGTCTGACACAAACAAATTGTCGAGGCGTGTAAACGGGAAATGAAAGAGATAAATCCAAGGGAATCGCACTGTGCTATACTATACAATGACCAGCAGAAAAAAGTTCCATTTTGTCAGGAAGATCTCGAAATAATATTCAATTCCTTAGTTTATTATTCTTCTATATGAATACTGAAATATATTATGATTTTAGAGTTGACTTATATAAGGTAAAGTTGCCATCCTCCTTCATCAAATTTCAACAACTCTCAATAAAGACTTCCTATATCAAGTTAAATCGATGCAATTGATTTTTCTCAGTTGAAATTATTCAGGTGGTTTTTGCCTTTTCCCAGTTCAGACTATAGTGTAGTTCTCGATGTTGCCTTATTCATTATTCTTTCATTTTGAGATTAATGCATTGTCGAAGTTGCGATATAGTTTTGACAAGGCTGCGACTTTTGAGCACTCGAACAAAATCGAAAACAGAATGCTGAGTAGCAATACGAATGGAGTATGAGAAAAATCGATAGTGTAACAAATAATCATGAAGAATAGAATACATAACAAGAGTATAATTGAATGAAGAAGTTATTGGAGTCAAAGAGGAAATAGGATCGTCATCATGGGGACCCTTGGCAAATGAAAAATGATGAATTGAAACTAAAAGTACAAAAGGAGAACTAAGAGGAAATGAAGATGCAATAGAAAAAAATTGACTCAAAATTAGTCACAGTTACTGTTACGGAACACCCTGAATAGTATGTATGGTGGTCTTACATATGATGTGGATGTATTTTCAGACTAATTTGATGACTGGAATTTTTCGTGGAGAATACCCGTAAACATGGTATGACAGTTCAATATTATTTGAATTTTTCCTGTATGTTGCATAACGTTTCGAAAATATTGTACTGAAATTTGAAATGCACGAAGAGAGAGAATTGTCGATTCATTCTGTAAATATTCTGTAAATGGAAAACAATTGAACGAAAATATATATATTTTTTTCGGTAAAAGTTCGAAGCTAGAAGCTTTCGAGTTATAAAAGTTCAACTTTTTATGTAATGTATGATATGTATCGGTAATTAGGTAATTCAGAACATGGGCTAACTAAATGAGTGCTACTGAAGTAAAGAAAAGAGACAATAATATATTGTATTGAATTGGTTGGTTGATAATTTAAATATTTCAGGCATACAGGGACTCGGAGTTCGGATTTCCTCAGTGTGATGAATAGAATCAAAATTGAACCAACAACTAAATTATCTGCACGATGAAGTTACGCAAAAATGTGTATCGGTCAGTTCGAATCAGCACCGCAGTCTACTGAACGTTATCAGTTATATCTCTGGAATCGAGTCTGTAGAGTCGACTAAAAAAAATGAGAAAATGATCGATGACAACCGAGTTTTGCCTACAATAAGTGTCCGAGAAGCAAGATCCTTCCCCGCTGTTATTTCTCCAGCGTGACAATAAAAATTATAGGCTAGCTGAACTGGAAAACAACAGGTCGAGCAAGCAGTTACTGCGTGGATTGTGGATTGCATTCATTAACGCTGAACACGCAAGCCATTGGTACCTGTTGGTATACTACAGTGGTACCGAAGGGATTGTCTTTAGAGGGGTGTGATTTTATTAACCAATTGGACCGAAAATGCTTGAAATCAGAAAGTGAAGTGAATATGTTTATGAAATGTGAAAGTATCATTTATTTCTCCAAATTCATTTGAACCCTTCCGAAGTAATGCCCATCCAATTGAACACACTTTTTCCAACACAACTTGAGGATGCATAGAAAATTCCCAGATGTCTCCCAGATGAAGCCCGCGCGTGGGATTTAATGTTTCGATATTGCTCAGGAAGAACTTCAATTCGAACATTTGATCAATCAACTATATAAAACATTTCGATTTCATCATTACATTGAATTTCTCGAGATTTCCCTTGAGGAACATGACGAAATTTTTGAATCGACGTGTACAGAGAAATTTTCCCATCAAATAACACTATAAAAATTTAAAATCATAATTTGAAAAAAAAGTTGTACATCTTGATATGCAAGTTGACGTGTCCGCGGATTTTTTCAGATGATGAATTTATTTCTTACTTTATATATACACGGTATAACAATCATGTGATGAAATATTGAATGGAATTTCCCAGGAACCATACACTTACTCAGTTCCAGGTGGTTTTAGACTGTTGTCTACTTTTATTTCTTCTGATTATGACAATGAGAATACCATCTGCTGCACATTTTGCTTGTTTTTCCTGACCTCTCACAAGGCTGATGTCTTTTTGAGAGTTTCTGATTCATTATTACTCGTTATAGATCTAGATTTTCATTTTTTTAATGACAACATGATATTTGTCGAAACCGTTGAAAAGCGGCAGCTTAACTTCCGAAGATCCACAGGTGCTGACCTCTGCTCCAAAGAATATCTTGAAAGAACAGATAATCCAATAATCAAGGTCATTCGACAAATATCTAACAACAATCTTGGATCTAAAACATGGGTATCTAAGAAGTAAAACCAACTTTATGAATCAATGATTGAATAAAATTCGATCCAACATGAGTCGCGTACTGATCATCAACCAGCAGCAGCTGGTGATCGTTTTCCGTGATTCTGGAGAACCGCCTCTGGATCTATTGTTCTTGGAACCCCAGGGGGGTTGACGTCGCTAGAGGGCTCGCGTGAGACAGCCGGGTTCGTGCTCCCCGCGGTCTCAATCTCCGTGTCTGCTCGACTTCATTGTAGTAGCCAACATGCCTTGTCCACTAATGGCAGTTACCGCGAAGCAGTTATCGTTATTTCGCCCTGAATTATGATGATAGTGTGAATCTTTGAATCGATCAAGAAATACTGCATTCGAAGTATACTTATGGATACTCAGGCATGAAGAAGCGTCGGTCAAGTTAACAATCCGTGAACAATTATTTCAAACATATTGAGACCGATGTTTAAAAAAAGTGGGTTCGAATTCCAAGATTTGAAATTGCATGTTTTGATAATTAGGAAGGATCCTGAAAAATAAACATGATTGTGTACATCTAGAATCCACTTCAATTGAAACCGTTGAAATACAAACTCTTTATCTCTTTCTACTCCCCCTAGAGAAAAAGACGAAATTTGTACAACTCGGCAACTATGTAACTGTTTATTTAAGCACTGGGCGACGTGAAACTGTACGATTCAACTTTACCGTAAAAAGAGAGCACGATCAACAACCAATACGGTAGCATCTGTAAAGTAAATCGTACGACATGTAACCAATAAGATAGAGCATTGAGTAGTTGCCATGGAAACGAATAAAAAGCGGCGTCGCAGATAACATTTTGACGTTTCATAACTGCTATTTAAAAATACGCTACTATCCATAGCAGTTGTAGGAAAACATATTTTCACTTAATGAAATCCTAATGTTTGATGGGAATAAATATGGTCGTAGAAAAGGTATAGTACACAACTCGAGATTTAAGACAATTACGCACTTCTAGAATTACTACAGTAACTTTTTCTAGTCGTGCGAATAAGCTTCTTACAACTCTTGTTATGTAATATATTATTATTGAACAATTCAAATTGGTTTCAATCATCATATGTAGGTACTAAATCATTCAGATTCCTGTAGATTGAAAGAAAGTCTGTTTGAGTTAAATATAAGATTTCACGGACCGATCAGCCGATCAGTGTCTGTTATTTTCAACAACATTTGAAGTATTTAGCCTGTTGATAAACGTTTACTCATCGTTCACATATCTTGTGATATTCCGTTTTATCAAGACTGAATTGAGGTTTCGTTAGGTCGGGTTAGACTGAATTGAGGTTAAAATTGATGAATATATTCATGGTTTCATCCATTGACAATTTTTCGAAATATAATTCTAGTTTAAATTGAAATAATAAATATGGGGGAGACGTTAATTGAAAAATCATTCGTATTCATCTGTGTTTTATCAACGATGATATCATCAATTCATACCTTAGTTTGTAACTCCAAGAACACTCTGTGTCGAATAGAAAGCAGGAGGCACAACCTCTAGAAATCCTCTACAGATAAATCTTTTTTGCCACTACAAATATCACAATTAAAATAATTTTCGTGTAAGGGATTTATGGGAACGTGACGTGATAAATCAACTGGTAATCCCCATGAATATCTCCTTCTTAAAGTGTTGCCTATAAATACTTCTTTACCTCTCCTAGGAAATTGTAATAGACCAGTCAAGTGAAAAAACACAATTGCAGGTAAAGTGCATAGTTTGCAATTGCGGTACTGCAATTTGACTTCACACTTTATGGCGTTCATTAGAAGGGAGCATCACGAACTAGTCGTCCAAGACCGAAGAATGTTTATCTACATCTCCACAGAGGTGGATCTAGAAATTTAGGCGATACTATTGTTTCATTTTCGGAAATTATACTTAGGATTCTGGAAAAGAATATATTGCGAAGATATTACAGGTCATCGAAAACTGTGATCAATGACATTACGTGATATGAGATTCATCAAACTGAGCTGAAGCTGAATCACCATAACGCTTTGAATACGTGAATCTGAAATCTTATCGGGTGAGCACTGAAAAATTTTTAAGACGGTCATTGGACATTTATATAAAAATTCATGAAAGATAAAGAGATCGACATCAAATGATCAAATGAATACTTTTTCATTCGAAAATCAATTAGATACCTTCGTGTTGACTTGTTACTAGGGAATTTCTGTAGGTGAGGTGATGATAAACTGAAATCTAGAAGTGATATTTCAGTTCAACATTACTAAGAACAAGAAAATATTGATTTGGACTAGCAATCGCAACCATTGTGACAAAACAATGTGAATAAAAATGATGAATCAACAAACCCCACCTTGAAATTAGTGGAATTGAAAAAAATCTATTCTGATGTAGGTATTAAGAGTGATCATGAATTCAGTGTGATTAAGATGTATCCTTCCTTAATGATAACTGTAACTTGCCACATTTCGTGATGGCACATCATGGATGAGAAATGAAGAAATAAAAAACAACATATATTTCATGCCTCATTGTCAAAACTGTCTTTGGAGGTATCAGTATGTTATGATACTGAAGCAATATTTGAAGCCGATTCTATATCATCTCATAATTCAAGATTTTACTACATTTTTTTATATTTGTTTGTTTTTGATTCTTAAAATCCGTTATGGAACTACGAGGATCACGAAATCCTTTAAATATCCAGCGTGAATTTGAAACGATTAAAAAGGAATCGTCTGAGTATGCATATCTTCACGTGATCTTCCGATGTTCAATAACCAATTGTAAGAATCTGAGATCAAAGGGTTCGCCATTGCGACCATAGCATTTCTGTAGATGGAATTTGCAGTACATGAATGATAACCGATGTAAACAATTGTCAATTAGAAGACGTCTAGTTAGGTTGCCGTGCGACAGTAGGCTTTGTTTGCCGCCTGACGACCGAACAATTGCCTATCAGACAACGAATGTTCTTCGTATTCTACTTATCACGGGATTATCTGATTATGAGTCCGTTTCCGATACAAGCTTTAACGTCATGTTTCACTCTGGATGTATACGAGTTATGCTATTATTTCAACATCGTTTTACCGAAGTCGTTTCTGATTTTTTCATTCCACGTTGGCAATCAAAAGTTTAGCTATGAACTCTCAGACCTGTTTGAATACTCCAAATTTGGTAGTCTATTCTTTTATTCTGATTGAATGACGCAACTGTAAATGTTCAGGATTCTTTACTGTTGTACTGTACATCATTGAAAAATAACTGAAGGTAGATCGTATTTTATGATTTGAGATGTTTTTCTTCAAAATCGTGTGAAAATATTAGATAAAGATGATCTTTGCTTTTTTGAAGATCTCATTTTCTTAACTATATATACTCACTTCGTCAATGGAATTCAATTTCAGAGAGCAATCTTCTTGTTATTCTTCTTCCCATTGTCTAACAAACAAGATATGTTGCTTAGGCTGCTAGGGCCATTCTGGCAAAGTAACTTTCGACACTATCACACTGACACTCTTTTATCAAACTGTCTATACCGGGTCTTTCACAGTGGATGGAACATTAGAAGTATCTGGAGAACAGAAAGACAGATCATTTCAAAAATTTGTGACCGTGGATAATCAAACTTGCTCTATCCGTCTAAAATATTTGCATCAATACAGTGTTACCACTTGTATCAGAAAGTAGTAGCTACTTTGTTATTTCACATGGAACACCTCGTATATTATATCATTTTTGGAATCCTCATGAGATTCCTCACAACTTTACCCCATGATTCTCTATACCTATTTGTGACGATTTCGGAGATGAAAATTATTTTGTCCAATTTTTGTGCAAAACCTGACCATTGCAAATTCACGAAATATTGCAATTTGAATTATAGCTGCATTAGACCATGAAGTATTCCGTCGATGAACTTGATCTCAGTTTCAGCATAAAGGAAGGCTCAGAAGTGAGTAGCTTCCGGGGATTCATGAAAATGACTGAAACTCCGTTTTTCAAATGAAACAACTTGTATAATATTTTAAAAGCTGTAACATTCTTCAATTTAATTGAGTATACTTTCCCTATAACTATCTCGTACAGTTTGTTAGTTATGATCCCTTATGTAATGAATTCGTCTTCAATAAAATGAATATTGGATAGAGCTTTAGATAGTAGTAGATATCATTCATATTTTTTTGAATGTCAATTTAATCAATGATGAGTTCCAAATTAGAAAATTATAACCCTCAGTATTTGAAGATGGAGGTAGACTGTTGTTACTACTTCTGGCGTACATATATAATATATATACTAGTTCCTTAAGTAATGACCATCAAACACTTGAAAAAACCTCGTATCGGATACTCGTCTTTCATATTTTATTCCATGATTCATCATCATTATTTGTTCTCACATTTGTAGGTCCCTTGTACCCTAGGTGGTATCTGAGACCTCATAAACAATGATCTCGCTACTCAGCGTGAAACTATCTCGCGTTAAGGTCGGCCACTAAATCAACGAAGACACTTATAGTGTTCCAATGTTTTATTGCATTCATTTTCATTTATTGTCATTATTATTCTCCTTTGTCTTACATTGTGTAATATGAGTTCCATATGCAGAAGTTTAGAAGGGATCGGTAACTCTTCGACTTGTATAATAAATTAAAATTTTTTTTCTTCTCAATGTACATTTTTCATTGAATGAGGAGGCTTTATACATGGACGGGTTGAAGCCACTGGATTATAAGATTACTATCATCACCATTATATAAGGAGGTCCATCGAAAACTTATTGTGAAAATTAAAAAAAAAACAACTCGGTCAGATCAGTTTTGATTTCGAGAAAAACATTTTTTCTCAAGTTTCCTTCATGTGGCCCCAATCTCTCTTTGAAACTCTAACATATAGCTATTTAGGAAATAGTTTTGATTACTGATTCCTACTGACTGCGCCACTTTGATTATCGTCCTGAACTTATCGGCATTTTCAGGATTATAATATTCGAATACGGCATCATACAACTATTTGTGCGAATTCTGAGCTTTCCTGACGATGCTCACTATTTAAATAACATAATATTGTATATATCCCCGCTGTTAACCAACGAAAAAATTCTCACGCTCTTCATGTTATCGTGCAAGAGATTACGCAACTGGGTTGATTTTTTGTACGCATAAACGAAGCGAGAGTAATATCTGAAGGTAGTCATGAAGAACAATACCTCCACAACAACGAGTCACTCCTCTACCTATTAAACAATACAATGTGCAATTTCGATCACAACAGTGTTATAGAAAACGAATAAAAAACCGCGAGTTCAATTATGATAATTGACATTCATTATTATAAGTTATCTTGTGTAACAATAATGATTATAGGTAACTCGTTATTAGCGTGGCAAACAATGGCCAATTAAAAACGAACAATTGATGGGTATTATCTGATTCGGAGTTGATCTCGCTCATTTATCATCTATAGATAATATTTGAATTCATGCCACCATAAACTATGTGGCTGGCAGTCGATTGCTTTTGAATTGGTTGAATCGAAATTAAATCTATTTTGTTGATGATATTACTTTTGCCGTTGATTACACAATCGAAATTTTTTCTGCTCAGATTTCCAATGTATATAGAAATTTATCAATTGTTGGAATAATTTTTTTTTGGGATCTGTGGAATTTGGAGCCAATTGATAGTAGATAACATTTTATATAGTTAATCACTCCTGCCGTCTATGAGAAGATATCAATCTGGATCATTTGTTTCTAGGAAAGTCTTTATCCAACAAAAGTTTTGGTGACCCATGCTCAGATCATTTCTGATCTCATGGAATGTTAGAAAGTTCTATTGAAATACCAAAGACAACAGAACCAATCAATTGGCCAGAAAATATTCAAGAAACGTGATGACTTCTATGACAATGGGATATCTCAACAATCAGTGAAATCGTGATATCCTGGTAGTACAATAAAATTTGGGGATAAATCAAAGAGCATCTGTGATTGGGTTCCTTCCATTTGATTCCTGAACATCCAGAGAATGAAATTTTGCAGATATTTACATATAAAATCAAATATTCTCCAATGGTTCTCATGTAATCAGGCTTCAGTCTAGGAGATTATCCACTTAGAGTTTATTGGGATATTGAAAACATTTTCAGAAATATGTGCTTCCATTTTCCTGGATTGATTCGATTGACAGTCGAGTAATTCGCAAATTGAGGAATCGAAAATCTGTCAGACGATACCTGATTTCTATGAAGCTTCTGCAACAGCAAACATCCTTCATGATGTTGAAGAATTATAAATTTATCCTCTCCAGATATTAGTTGTTTCTCTTCTTTATATCATTTAGGAACATAATATCTTATGTACTATTATCTGTCAATAATAATAATGCAAATATAATGACAAAGTTGACGTGAATATTCATGGTAGATGATGGTGTTTAATATCCATGTCTTAAAGAAAGTTCGACAGTGGTAGCAATACAATACTCCTTCAAAACTAGGATTTCGATTTTGGGAGTGTGAAGAGTCGGCCAGTCTAAGGATGAGCTACTTTCATTTGCGAAATTGTTTACCTCCAAAAGTGAACCGGTCCCAAGCAATGATGGGTATATAACGGATCCAATTAATGCTTATGACTTTTGATAGCTGTTATTAGGATAATTGAGATGGTGACGATGATTCCACAATAGTATATGGCTGAACTGGATTCAATGTGGAAATGATCAAATAACTGTCTCGAATATTGCCTGAGCATTTTTCTGGTGGTTTGGATTGTTCAATTCCAGTTGACCTATATTGTAACTAAAGGAACATCGTTCAATGACGGATAAATTATTCGATCATCGGAAGATGGTTTGCCTAAAAGAATGACTAATTGATATTTCCCATGTTTTTATTGGCCATATAATTGATGTATCGAAGATTCTTAGGTTTCACTTCCTTATTTCTGTTGTACATATTGTAATTGTAATGACTGACCTCATTACAACTCAGTATATATGTTCATTTTGCAAATAAACCCTACAACATAACATTTATCTTTTACAGTTTTGCTTCCGATATACAGGTCGCTTGAAAAACTGTTGTTCGTTTATTCTCATTACAGAGTTGAACCTTTTGACAGCCAGGAAATTACTTCTCACAGAACAATTCTGATGAGGACTGAATTAAAAATGAAAATTAATTAACGCAAGCTCGATCGCTGGTATTGTTCATTCTATAACAGAACTTTATATAGCGAACATCTATTCAATATTCCCGAAGATCAAAGCGACCACTATTCCGCTGATATCCTATACCATTACCTGTTATCAGACTTACGTTATTTACAACTCTCTACGTATTATTACCAGCCTATGCGATAATTAAATCGTGTAAAGCAATTTATTAGTTATTAGAAAATTATCGATAGAAAAAATCTATGAAATTGCTGTATGGCATATCAAACATACCTAAAGACAATGGAGCTCGGTGGGAGTGTTTATTAAAAGCAGGGTCAGGCGACTTGGAAGCGCAAGAGTCATACAGGGTGACTCGATTTGAAATATTTATTTGGACCTATCAAGTATATGAGTTGAATTATTCGTTTCAGATATAGAAAGGAAATATTACGAACGGATTAGGAAATAGTATTCCAAATTCGAAGCATTACGTTAAAAAATTGATATCAAAGAAATTATACATTATTTTCTTTGACTCGAACACGGTTTTTTGATATCTTTGATCTGATTCATTACCGGCACCCTTCTCCACTAGTCACAAGATTGCTTGTTAATTCAAGCACTAATGTTTTACTCAGTGATATTGGCAAGATACATATTTTTCAAAATTCAATCCAGTGGAACACGAAGTATAATTATATTCTAAATTCAATTTAATTATTGTTTTAAACGAATCACTTCTGTTTACAAGTCCATGATTAAAGCAGGTCAGTACAAATTATATCATGAAAAGTGTGTTATCACAAAAAGAGAATAACTAATGCAATTTTGCTGATGTTGCTGATTTATAATCATAGATTTGATGAAAGTAATTGAAGACGGTTTTTTCGGGTAATCTTCAGGGAGTCTTCAGATAGTCCTGAGTCAGTCTAGAGTGGTAGATAGGCGTCCGAAGTGGTAGTTCGGGCGCCTATGCTACAATTTTTCTTGAATGCCCCTAACTTCTTCTGAAGACTGAGTTATTAGCATTTTTGTGTATTTTAGGGTAAGCATCTCCATTTCTGTATGTATCTCAAAGAATGTACCATCAAAATTATCATCAAATTATATGTTTTGTTTGTACCTCATTTTGTAATTGAAATCATTTCATTTATATTTTCTGAGTACGACCCTAGCGACAGGGGTAAAAACACCCCCTGTACGCCACAGCTAGACCAATTGGTGTATTTCGTGATCCTTCTCCGGACAGCATCAGCCCCTTCGTTGGTCTTGTAATTTTTGTGGCCTGGTACCCAGACTAGAGAGTTTATTCTGACTACTCTTATAGGGTCTTGAAGCAATCTCAGACGAGTTTTGAACTTTTGAACTTCGTTAGAACTGATTGCTTCAATAGTTGCTCGGTTGTCGGAGAAAATAGCAATGATCTGTTCCTTAAAATTTAGCCTATAGTACCTGTGATGTACATTGCTGTATTGGTGGAATTATTTATTTTTCACTTGACATTCCTGGACGAATTCAATGAGAATATGAACTATCTTTCGCTCATTCATTAATCTGGTGTTGTTGATGGTTCACTCTGTATACCCCGTCAGCTGACTCGAAACCATATAAAACTCAAACACTCGGTGTATATATTGATAATTATACATTGGAATGTCCGAGAATGCGCATCTACTGATTGTGTTCGTGTAATTACATATTCGTGGGTTATAATTAACCGAAGATGAAGTCAATGATCCACAGAACCGTTGTTAGTTGTTAGACTTTTTAAAATTGACTAATGCTACTTCGGTAGGTATGCCGTTCACTTCGTTTCTAGATGACCGAAAACACACCCCTCATTTTAGGTTCCGGTCTCTAAAAACATTCGAGAATCACGATTGCTTGTTATCTGAAATGCCAGTTGATTTCATCGAATGGTGAGGATTCTTGACATCTGCTTTATTTGCTACCCATTACTCTGACATAATTTCAACCTATTTTAGTTAGCGAATTTTCCTGTTGGTTTCCTTTATAGATTTCTGGTAGACGGCTAGAGCTCTACTGAAAATAATATTTTTGATAATATACAGGGTGTTAGTTAAGTATGTTAACAAACTTTAACCACGAATAGTACTCCAAAAAATAGAAAGAAAATGTCAAATGAACATGGGTCCGGAAATGCTTCCTAAGGGAGCTACGCTCCTTTGCATGGGGCACCCTGAAGCCGGTTTTCCCTCGATATTATCGAAACCGTTCATAACAAAATTACGAAATTAGGTGGAATGGGTAAACTTTCGACGCAATTGTTGCAATTGTTTTTCACAGCACACTAACTGAATATGTATGTAGACGAACATTTATTTATTTACAATAGCCTGCATCGATTCAATAATTTGCATTTTTCTCAAAAACTGTTAGGCCTATGGAGATGTACCAAGAGACCATTTTTACGTAGAAATCTCTGAATTACCATATTCTAGAATAAAAATGTCAAAAAAATTATCATTTAGAAAATGGAGTTATTTTTACCCTTAACTCCTTCCGTATGATACGCCTTTGATTAAAATTATGGAATTCTGAATTCAGAATCAGATTCAGCGTCGAAAGTTTACCCATCCCACCTAATTTCGTAATTTTGTTATGAACGGTTTCGATAATATCGAGGGAAAACCGTCTTCAGGGTGCCCCATGCAAAGGAGCGTAGCTCCCTTAGGAAGCATTTCCGGACCCATGTTCATATGACATTTTCTTTCTATTTTTTGGAGTACTATTCGTGGTCAGAGTTTGTTAACATACTTAATTAACACCCTGTATATCATGTCTGAAACTTTATGTTTTCATCAAAATATCGTTCTTCTTATAGATATTCTTTTGTACTTTCATCTTGTAGATTTTCGGTAAGAATTGTAGATTTCATCAATTCCTACCGGATAATTGGGTATATTATATTGATAACGGTAATTTTTACTAAATAGAATGATTCACGACCCCTGCTAAACAAATTCATCGACAGTAAAAACGATTTCTTGGCATGTATTTTCACATTATTGAGTGAAATTGCTGTATCTGTATGATTTTTCTTGAATGAAATATACAATAACCCTCTGTCCTAGATGTGTAAAAAAATCGAAATGAAATTGCTAGATGACTAGAAAATTGACTAAATCCCGTGGTAAAATTTCAGATTTGTCATAGGAACTCGGATTGTGATGAAAAACATAGATTTATTCGTACGAATAATATTTTACTCAAGGTCTTATTTTGATAGTCCCCTACGATTCGCTGTTGCGTTCAAATTAATAGCTGGCGTATGGATTAATTAATCCTGAATTACCAGAAAATAATGCGATAGTGATATGTGCTCGAATTATTTTTTTGTCGATAAATACATAGTCATTGTCACAATCCAATTTTGAATTTCTATGGAAGTTACAAAAGTTTTTTCTTCGACTTTTCACGAATGTTCCTCAATTGATGAATATTTATGTGAAATATTCTGGAGTTATTTGTTTCCAAAATGGTATCAGTAGGCCAATAAATCATCTCATCTCACTAAATCATCATCAAATGTTATGGGGAAATCAAAAGGAGGCATCTCTCACCTAACCATCTCTTACCTGTTCGCGTGAGAGTCGATGGCATTCAAACCCTTCGTGGGTGTTTATATTTCTATTATGTAGGCGATCTGCTCCTTCTGCAGACTAACAACTGTAGATGTCTTTTACCCGTGGGTTAACGCTGTTAACACCACCATTATCTTAAATGATGACTTTATTAGGTTCGTCTGTGGAAACACGTCGTTTGAAAAGTTATCATTAGTAATTCATTTGAAGGGTCATTTGAATGAAACGGTGACAGGGATCGTCCAGTCGATACGAGAATGGATTGTTTAGTATATTCCTTCTTATGACTTAGGATCTTGATGTGAGAAAAGGAATACAGTTATGAAAAGGAACATGTGGTTGCTCAATTATTGAGGAGTTTTTCACAATAAAAACTGTTTCGGAATGCTGGAAACAAAGAAAATGCTAGTCCAAAAAGTGAATACTTTCATGAGGATCAGACACTAGTTTGGTATGAGGCTATACTTGTTTCATTATATTTTCATCACTAGTGGTATAGTTCTACAATGAAGTTCAAGAGACTCAATATTTCCGTCAACATATACAATACATAAATATTATAACTATTCCTTAAGCAATTCTACTCAATAAATAAAATATTAATTGGCAGAGTCCCTGCTGTTTGAAAAAAAGTTATATTTGATCATAATTCAGATGGTTTTATGTAAATAAAACCAATGATTCTGTTGCTCGTGACTACGGAAGTCATTTCACCTGCATATTTCGATACAATGTTTATAACCAGTTTTTCCTTCACTTTCTTGAATACAGAGATCAACTTCCTTCTTCATTAAACTAAATTTACAATACTCGTGAAATAAATAATATTTCTATGCTAACGAACCTCACACAGTCTACATCACCGTCACCTGATAGTAATTATGAAAAAAAAACAAAAACTCATTCGAATTCCATTCCAGATCTACCCTAGATCTAATCATTAAAGTTTGATCTTTCGGTAACGAGATGAACTAAATGAGATCTGCTGATAGTGTTTTTTGTGATATTGTTAATGGTTTTTCAGAATCTAACTCTTATCAAAATCTATTACGACTATTACAAACCTCTTGGTCCAATACTCACCAGATGACATATATTTTTTGAATAATTTTGAATTGCTACTTTTTCGACAGGGAATGAAATTGTATATTAAAAAAATCATATGGTAATTGGGTAGTTTTTGCTTTCAATCTTCGAAGCCGAAACAAATTTCACCAAGAATAATGTTATTCCTCTAATACATACTTGAGATGGACAAAACCCAACTTGCAGTCCAAGTACACTCTCAGATAAGTCAAAATATTACCTGGATTGTAGATTGTGATAGATTATTCGAATGTAAAGAAAAAATGTGAACTATTCATCGATTTTATTCAATCATTATCCTCTACATACAGTGCTTCTCAAAAGTCTCCACCCTCCCTCTTAACTTTGGAACGATTATACATAAACAAGTGAAATTTGGAAACTGAATATTGAAGGTTGTAAACTGCCCTACTAGGGATGATAGATGACGAAATCGTCAAAGATGACGTTACAAGGCCATTGTAACAACAATTTTAAATGGAACCCTACGGCAAGCGACACCTCTTTTAAAAGGTATCGAATACACCTATTCAATGATACTAATTTACTTCCTGACAGTAAAACATCCTATTTTCAAACTCTTCTCGTACTTTTGCAAATGTGTCTGCGGAAACAGCCTCACATTCTGCAACAATACGTTGTTTTAAAACGTCAATATTGTCAGGTTCAGTAACGTAAACCTCCGATTCAAGGTAACCCCATAGAAAAAAATCTAAAGGTGTGAGATCCGGTGATCGAGGTGGCCATTCCGTTGAACCTCGTCGTCCAATCTATCTACCTCGATACTCCTCATCCAAATACCGTCTAATTGCACCGTAAAAGTGTGGAGAAGCACCATCCTGTTGGAATGTTATTTCCAAATTGCCGAATTCATCTGGATTATCCTCCAGAATTTCAAAAGCGAGTTAACAGAAGTGCCATAAATACAAACAAAATTAGTATCATTGCATAGGTTTTTTCGATACCTTTCAAAAGAGGTGTCGCTTGCCGTAGGGTTCCATTTAAAATTATTGGTCACAATGGCCTTGTGACATCATCTTTGACGATTTCGTCATCCCTCATCCGTAGTAGGGCAGTTTGCAACCTTCAATATTCAGTTTCCAAATTTCACTTGTTTATGTATAATCGTTCCAAAGATAAGAGGGGGGGAGGGGACTTTTGAGAAGCAATTTATGTAATTCCTGTATCGTTGACGAAAATCAGTAGCTACCTAATGGAAATAGAAAATTGACAAAACTATTGTCAAGTAATAGCTCATCCAAGTCTTTCATTCAACTATTGCAGTAATAGTTGCGATGTAGAAAAATTCCAATTCGAATGGTGAAATTGCATTGACGATCATAAATTCACTTCGTCGCATCGCGCGATTGACTGGCATCAAGTCGACCTGGAAACGTGACAAAAAACGTTTAATTGTACATTGAAAGAATCGTGGCGGCATAGAGGAACGCGGTTTACCGCTGGTGAGCCAATTAAATAACTTAATTAAGTGGTTTAATCAACTTGTCATACTAGAATCAATCAGTTCGACCGAGCTGACGAGATAAATTGTCAACAGACAACAGAAAGGTGGGGAGCGTTCACAGTAGGGGATCAAAAGTCACTCTCCTTCTTTCTGGTAGCGACCAGAATATCAAAATTTTTGAAAACACTGGGTTTCCCTAACACGTCATAGATTCTGGAAATGTTATAAATTCTGTATTGCAACCTCAATTAGCATATTCGAGTTCAAGTAGGCACCTGTCCCAAAACTGATAAGTCTTTATTTTCTCTAGATATCTCTTTTTCTGATAGAATTGATAATAGTCAATGCACTATTGAGTTCCACAGCGAACTCATATGGGAATACTAAGCAAAGTGTTCAATTCATAACTTGTGATCAATGAATCATGCATTATCATACCAGCTAAGTGAATATTCTCTTCGAGTATCTGATTGTCCTTGGTGATTCATTTCATGGTCTGGGAATCCAAATTAGCATACAACGTATCCAGATTCACTCACTTATTAATTTTTTCTGGGAGTTTTTGGAGGCGAAGATTTTTATACTTTCAGAAAGAATAGTACAAATATTGCTGATAGGAACTTGGCATTCTCAATTCAATATTTTAGGCAAAAATTCATGATATATAATGTAATTCACCACTCTTTCTTATCAGTGGTGAGCAGTAACCACCTAAGAAATTTTGTTACTAAGATGAAGATTTGGAGACCACTGAGACTATTGATTTCAAGCAATATAGGTCTATTGAAATGAAAATGTACTTGAGTTCTGTTTTGTAAACAAATACTATACAGGGTTATGATAAAGTAATGCACAAAATTCATAAAACGTACAACGATCACTTTTGAAAAAAATGCAAAAACACGTCAAACTGTTCTTTTTATTTCGCATCTTTTGACCTAAGTTACAAAAATAACACGTCAAAGTTGTCAAAGTTATGACGTCATCAACAATTTTTTTTTAATGGGAAGCTAAGATTTTTATCACATTATGTGATAGAGCTTGTGTTTTTACACACGGGAAAAATAGTTGCAGTAGGGCTCACATAAGAAAAAAAACGAGAAAAGGAATTAAATAAATAATAAATAATCCTTTCTCTTTCGGTTAAACGATCCATAATAATAAAACTGTGGTGACACGAATTGTACGACTGACACTGACAAACCGTTGTTTTAGTAAAACAATTGAAAAAATTTATAAGAACGAATGTTCTTACGAGATAAGTGTAAGTTTGACCTCTTTTTATAATTGGTTATGTTATTTCGTTTTTCATTCCTTTTCTCGTTTTTTTCCTATGTGAGCCCTACTGCAACTATTTTTCCCGTGTGTAAAAATCTTAGCTTCCCATTAAAAAAAATTGTTGATGACGTCATAACTTTGACAACTTTGACGTGTTATTTTTGTAACTTGTGTCAAAAGATGCGGAATAAAAAGAACAGTTTGACGTGTTTTTGCATTTTTCTCGAAAGTGATCGTTGTACGTTTCATGAATTTTGTGCATTACTTTATCATAACCCTGTATAATGAAATTATAGTGGCGAATCAACTTCAATGAAAGCCCAAATTTCAACGTCTTGGTATTATTATTCAGTTCATACGAATATGGTTTCTGATGTCAATGTTATTACTGTCAACGAATCTTCACATATGTCCTGATGAGTTCATTAAATTTTGTCTATCTTGAGAATGCAGGAAAATTTCTGTTCTAACCTGCTCTTTAACTTTTATTTAGTGATTCCGAAATGTTAAACAATTTCTTGAATACGGACAGCTATGCCATAAGTAACAATGACTATTTCTGGTGTTCCTATATACAAACGTTATGCATTGGATCTCTGGAGTTTGGAAAGGTGTCATTTCTCCTTTCGCAAAAATAAACAATTCCCATAAATCCAAAATATTGATTCCTTTTTTATTTTATTTCCGCCCTGATACAATCCTGATAATATCTATCCCAAAAATACTAATAATCATGAATGATTTTCTATTTGAATCATGAAAAACAGCTTATATAAAACATTCCAATGAGAAGATACCTTCCATCGTCTGGTTGATCTGACAGGTAATCCAGCATCTTTCGAAGAGCATATGGGTGAAAGTCGCTGGATTGTTTGGAGGACAATAATCATTTATCAGCCTTTAATTGGAGTAGGTAAATAGCTAGGAATGGATAACACTAGGCCATAAACTCTACCATATAAACATTCTAATAGACCCGCTCTAACGTCTTTTGTCTTTAATCGATTGTCTCGAGTGGCTTTGTCGCAGATACGGATGAACAGTTCCGAACTAATTAAAATGGTTGTACAGTTCAAGTATCGGATTAGATCTAACAACGGTAGCAATAATACGTTCAGATTATTCGCAATAACTATATTTACGCTTGTCTGATTTCAACCTCTTCAGAAAATGACCGTGTTTATTGAAGTATCACATGGCCAATTATTTATTATTGATTTATTATGATATTGGAATAGTTATTCTCTGTTGATTATATTTCGACAAGTTTGATTAGTGTGTACATTAATGAACAATACATCAATGCATAATTTCTCTACTCATATACAGAGAGACCCAAACTCATCCAAATTCTACACGGTGAACTGGAGATTAAAATGGATTGAAATCGCCTTGTATATATTGAGGTAATCATTGTACTGCTCTAGAGATATTATGCTGGATTTACAATGAATACCATTGGGGTGGGTAGCGCGAGAGTGTAAACACGATACTTCTCATGCTTCTGCCGTTGCTACTTGCTCGGCGCTTCCCAATTTGTTTTGTAGAAGTCAAAGGATGGTCAATTTCGCTAAAATAACTTCGACGTCTGCCATTGTTGTGAGGCTCGTTCATCCCTATAAATGATAAAACTATCGAACATTTTCTTTTCCTTCAAGTAGATCAAGAGACAGTATAAATATTTCCCTTGTATTATAGTTTTACATTTTGTATAGACTTGTCAGTGTTAATATTGGAGAAAATATTGTCAGTATGTTTTCCATTTCGTAATTCTCAACCTATGAAATGAAGATTTTATGAGCATTCCTCAGAACATGCTCACTGGCGGTTTTTGAATGTTCTAGTCCGGTTAGTAATTTAGTAGAAAATCGATATAAATACGTATACAAAAGTGTGAGCAGCTTGTGGAATTTATTGAGAGAGTCCTGCCACAATCGTTCAAAAATACGATTGGATATTTTGATTTTCCATTAGCTTTATATCTCTCGCTGTCTTTGGAGATCACATCCACAACATTTAATTCCAACTAAAAAAATACATTCATCCGCGGCATCCAGTAGATATCGTAACCTCATTTTAATAAACAATAAAGAATATAGTTTATTGTAGTCGTTGAAGTTTATGGAAGAAAGAGCTGTTATATACTGCTTTTATGCTATCTCGGTTTTACGACTCGTGATGCTGTTAATTAGGAATATTTCTTTTGTTATCTTCGAATTTCCAAAGCAGTCGGAATGTCTAAGATGTCTCTCGGATTAATTCAACCATCGTTGTCAGTAACAATGAATCTGAGAACCGATGGTCAAGGGGTTATTACAGTGGCGTCACAAGGTGTCTACAATGTGTTGCAGCAAAATTTTTTTTATTTGACATAACTCTTCTTAATTTTTGATATGATCGAAATTGGGATCACGAATTCCCATGCATATCCATCACAGAAATCTATGAATAACACATATTGGAAATAATTGTGAATATCATGATTCTTTGATTGCCATTATTTGTGAAATATGATTCTCAAAGGGAGTGATAGCAAGAATGATATTCATGAAAGTGGTTGGGTATCGTTATTCTAATTCTAATAAAAATATTTTTCGGAGCAGTTTACAGGAACGTCAATGGAAAAAATCAAGAAAATTTTCTTCTGATTACTGTACTTGAAACTGAATTAGTGGAAATATTGGGAAAACAGATTTTCTATGGAATTTTATCAATCTGTATTATATTCCGGAAATTCTACGGTTTGCTGACGAATATTTGTTTGAAGATTCTTTCTTTTTTCTCCTGAAAGTCTGAATCCAATTACTAAACACCTTGCATTATCAGAAAATCATGGAATATTTACATATTTCAATTCACCAATTTCATATCTTTATCACAGTTGCAACTTATACATTTTTGTTACTCAATATTAAAGACTGAAGAATTGCCAATTGTCTCTGTGAATGTTGATTGAAAGATTCCAAATAACTCTGGAAGATCGAATATACTCCAGAATGGAAGTTCTACTCAGAAACAAATAACAACCAACTTCCGGAATAACTTTCTTGTCTCTGAATTTCCATTTATTACCAAATGGAATATTGACGTTTGTGAGAGACAGGCCTCCTGTTCAGAACTTCCTGTTCACGTATAACGGTAAAAATACCGATCCGCTTTCTACTTCTTTTGATTCCCTTGTTCCATATTTCTAATTATATTTTTCCCTTCAGAAGTCTTCGCATCTATTATCACCCTCCCGGACCGTAATTTCTTTTTATTCGAGATTTCCTTTAGCGTTCCAGTGGAAAGAAATTCGCCTTTTGAAATTTTCTCGCATGTATCCTTTTATCAGCATCGAAAGACTGGCTGGCAGGGAGGATAATGAGCTTCTTCGTTTTCTTCCCCGCCTACGGGATGACGAAGTTTTAGGGCGAATTGCATATATTGTGCTCACGGGTGGTAAATAAAAATGTAGCTATTTATGTTGGAAGAAGAAAAAACAATTAAGGTGTCAGAAACAGCGATGACCCAGTTTGGTGTGTTCAGCATCTTATTGGATCGGATGTCAAGGCTGATGCTGTCATTTTACGATTATTGGTCTTGTATCCAAGATGTAACGATGGAATGATGGCTAATATTTTTTCACAAGGGGTAAATACTGAAACTGAAAAATAATATCATTACTTTCAACAAAATAACGAATAGCGCCAGACAAGTATCACTGATTCTGATTGTTTATCCAAACTGATGAAGATAGAGTTTCATACAAGAGTTATATGTAAGATACAAGATATAAAATAGGAGAAGATAGAGAACGACATTTAATGAAGTGGTCAATATGACATCAGAGTTGAATAAACTATCAAACCATTTGATTATATCTTCAAGTCCTAGATGATACTTTAATCAGTAGATAGATTGGCAAACGAACACCTAGTATATGCAGTATCTTCTTCTGATTCCTCACATATAAAGTTGCTGCAGCATTAAACTATCATAGTGGTAGTGAATTTTCAGTAAGTTATAAAGGGGTGAACCTGTGTTTCAATCCTACCTTGATATATTATTCTTGTTTAATGGGTATATCTACATAATTCAGTGTCAGTTTGGAAATCCTGTAATTTTTTCACATAACATTCGTTTATAATTCTGCTTACACTTAGTTTTGAAATGAAAAATGGTTTAGCAATTGAGAAATGTTGGTATTGTTCTATCCCCAAAAGCATCTTGATATTTGTGAAACAAATTATTTTGTATTCCTTTGTATGATAAATGTATGAACAACAGTGGGACACTAATATTTTTTCTATTCGGAACCGAGTACCGACTTGCTGAATGGCAGAAGACTATATTCCTTGGCGTGACATCTAAACAAATGCTGAAATATTAACGCTGACATCGACTCATTCAGCAATTTCCTTTCTTGGATCCTGCCACTGGTCGAGACAGAAATACCGGCAATTTATAAGAAACACAATCTAGATAGTGCATCACAATATCTCGCTGTCTTAGCGTCCTACACCGTCCAGTGTCATCGACTTGTCGCCATATTAATATCAAGAGTCTTCGCTGGAAACAGGATGATATAATATGCAAGGTTTGTGATGCAGTCGTTGTCATCTTTGTTTATTTCTCCTCTTACGAATGAATGACTTCATTATTGACCGAAGACTGTGAAGCAACATGCGAGATGATCCGTTTCACTAGATCCCAAAGTGTACTTCGATTCATGACAGAAAACTACAGGATGTATGCAAGTAATGATACCGAGCAAGAGGGAAAAGTATAAGTAGGAAGAAAAAATACGTTAGGATTTCAATCTCTTGGTATAATCTAACAAATGAAGATACACTTTTCAAATACTTATTCTTTCATTATCAGGAATCTCTATCTCCAATGAAATTTCAGTGACACAGTGACACATGAAAATTCCACTGATTGTCTTCAGAACGAAAAAAAAAAAACACGAGAATGTTTGACATGTCAAAAATCAAACAGGAATGATAGTTTACTTTGTAGACCATACTACGAGATCCGTGAATATTTTGAGGAAAGAATATGAGGTTTTCTGATTCTTTGAATGTCTGTACTCTGATGTTTTTTGTATTGTATTACTATTATTTTCAGACTTCAATCTGTATCACATTTGTACTGTTTGCCCTATTGGCTCTTGTTTTGTTTTATATTGGCTTTGTCCATAAGATGTATCAATCTTTGACAATAAAGTATATTTGATTTGATTTGATTAGGTCGATGATTGCAAAAAGAAGATAATCCATACTTTCTTTTGAATGATAGATAGAATCAAAAGTCATAATGCCTACATAATGATTCGAATACAAATCATGAACTGTGACGAAAAGTGTGGATACAAGTCTCTTATTGGTTTCTTATGGTATCAAGAACAAGAGTCACAAAAAAATATAGTTTCAGGATATGAGTCTTGTCTGGTCTTGTCCACAGATTGAATACACTCAAACTAAACTAACTTTCTGATGTTAGCTATCAAACAGTTCGTTTTATTTTTATATTAAATCACAATAGTATTGTCACTCATCAACATTCTTGCTACGATTATTACGAATCGAAAAATATCAATTTCTTTCTCTAAAAATATGGGTTTCAATTATAAATTTCGTGGTGAAATCCGTATTATCATCATGCCGAATCCTTAATGAATGATATCATGTAGTGGTTACTAATTCCTAAATACAGGAGCACCAGAAACAACCATAAATATTTGTTTTTCTCCAAAGGAAATGCATTTTTGTCAACATTCTTGTCCGATATGATCCGCATTCCATCGGCAACTGAAATGACGTGGTACTCCAATCATTCATTGCTACCTCGTATATTATTACCCCTGAGAGAGATGAGGATTGTATATTGATCAATCATACATTTTTATTCAATCACTTGCTCTACAATAAAGAGAAACCGATGTATTGATTTACACAAAGCGATGTGGCAATCCATCTTGCTACTTCAGCGGTAGCAAGGCAAAAAGTTTGCGATATACAGGGTGTCACAATTGAATATTTCATATTCGAATCCATTTCTGAGAATATAATATTTGAACATGGGTGTTTTCACATATGATATAGATATCCACTAACGTTTTTTCAAACAACTATGCAAATTACAAAATTACTGCGTGGATGAATACGAAATATTGAAAATTCCACCAATGATCAGAATGAGAACTAGTGGTAATACACTCTTTGGAGATACCAAACTGTACGTTTACGTCCAAATGATACCAGAACTTCTATGGTCATTTGGATGGATATCTCTAATAGAGAGATATGAAAAAAAGTGTTATTTGTATAAATATTTTCATTTTCTGAATCTGAATATATCACTTTCTAAAAATTCTTTTGAAGTAAATCATTTTATATTGGGCATGTTCTCTGAGAGAGTGGCCCCAAATTCAAGTTGCCAACATAATCGTTCCACATATTCAACATTTATCGATAAATTCAATATCATATATTAGGAAAATTATTACGAATTCCATTATGAAACCATTCCCGATTCGTATATTTCAGTTAAAAAAGTCTTGAGAATATTATTGAGATGAGGTATTTGGTTTACAATAAAATTTGATGCCAAACAATCCCATTCCATGATATCTTCTTTCAAATTATGTGTTGATGATATATTGTCCGGGTTTTTACTAGAGACATCCTGTGTATGGAATTGCAGAGACGAGATATCTTTTATTCCCGCGATATTTGATTTATCAAGCCGATATACAAACAATCGATCCGAACAAGAATGGTTTTTCCTATTGTGTACTGCTCGTTATTTCTTCCGACTAACTGTAGCGCCTGAAAAGGCACATCAAGCTCAGCCAGTTCACCGTGTATTTCTTTTACGAGACGCTGACTTTTCAACCTTCAATGGACTGTGCGGGGTGGTCATGCTATTCAACTTTTATTTTTCTTTTTTTCTGGGTATTCCTTGTTCGTTTTTGCGGATGATGAAAATCAATTCCTGTAATCAATGTTCAACAAAATTTTATTGTAAAAGGATATCAGAAAGTCAATATGAGTGAGTGATGAGAGTAACTAAGAAGAAATTTTATCGTCAAAATTTATGAAATGAATGAACAAGAAACTGTGAATAAAAATCAACAAACTATATTACCCAAGATGACGATAGTTGAAATTTGTTTGTCCGGATGATCCACAAAAGTTTTTGATAATTTCAGAACATCAACCAATGCCAGAGATATTTGAAGATATACAGGATGAGCCAAGAATGTGAACCGAGCTGACAATTTATTAAAAAAAGAATAGTTTGATGTGAAAACTTATGGTCCAAAATGAATGATATATACTTCCGAAATTGATAAAATTGAAATTTTCTGCATACATGTTTGTTATTGAAATACATGTTTTGAATACACTTTCACATTCATGATATTGCTTTGAAAAGTGTTTTATTGTATTCATTATGGTCAGAAAATGGAAGCAATCGACAGAGGAAAATGATTACATGAAAAAAATGCTCCTGGCAAAATACAAGCAATTGGACCGTTCGAGATATTTGATTTTTCGTCACATGTCAGCAGATCCATTCACTGTTAATTATATTTTATAAGGCCATGACCAATCCTTTTCAAAATTGGACGTTTATGTCGACATTATAGTTGCAGTTGATTTATTCGCGTGGTTTTTTTGCTTCATTATATTATTGCGATTTTCAACCGAGATTTCAGGGAATGCCAGGATATATCTTTCTGTGTATGTATTTTAGACCATAAGTTCATTCATCAAACTATACTTCTTCACAATGTATTCTCACCATCAGAAAGCTCATCCTGTATAGTATCATTTCATCTATCGATGATAATTGATGCTTCGCCATCACGAGGTAGTTTTCTTGAGTCACGTGATTAAGAATTATTCATTTCATACCGCCAGGAATAGAATAATAATCACGTGATACCCCGATGTGTCGAATATATTCCTCTGTGAAATATGCAAATGCATTATCTGAAATTAAGGCAGGGAATACGGCTCTAGATCTCGAACGTTTCTTTCGACTTTCTGACAAGAAACAATTAATAATTGTCGAACCGGAAAAGTTATAATCCGAACGACTTAGTGTTTGTTATTATCGCATATCAGTAGGAGACATGTGTCTAACGTTAAACCAACTTTTGTACATGTCAAAATGGAGTTTTATTTGCATGATAAATCGTACCTGGCAATTGAATCTCCGATTAGAATTCGACAAGTTATCCATTACTGTCATCGGATTTGCTTCCCCGAAAAACCTGAATATCGGCTTCAATTAATAATGCAGGATTATTTAGATTCCCAAGGAGATTCTTCCTCTGTAGCGGTGATTGCATATAGAGAAACAGTTAATTGAATTGGTAGATTTTACATTTACATCATTCTCATGACTATCAATGTTTGGTTGAGAAAATCCTAATTTTGTAGAATGAGGAATAAATAAATAATAACGATAATAATAGAAATGATAAAGGTGATGATAGTTATGGTGATGATGATGATAATATATCAATATTATGAACAATAGTGAAGTATTTCAATCATCATTGTCGTTTCTAAAAAAATATCAAGAATATGAAATTGTATAAATGGAAATAAAAAAAATAGAATAACAATATCGATAAGATTGTATGAAAAATCGCCAAGGAGTTTTTGAAATCTTTGTCACCAATTGTTAATGGAAAACACCAGTAGTTAGTCGAAAAGTTTCAATCCACCAGTATTTTTCGAGTCTGAGGAAATAACAAAATATCACTAGAAAAAGGAATATAACTTTGAGTCTTGTTTGAGGATACCATTTGTTTTGAGCAGAAAATGTATATTATTAATTTCAGAAGCATCTACTCATCACTGACAAAAAAATACAAATCGTCACATAAATGTTCCCTTTCATTTGTTGCTCAATATATGGTGAGATTGAAAAGAGTGAGGTGAAGATGTTTTCAAAATAGTTGTGACCTAAATGAACTACATGGATCAATCAAGCTCTTGAAGATACTTCAGAAAATGACTATGAACATCTACAAGATGCCTGTGTTAACAAAAATAATAATTATATTGTTTCGACATAGGTGTTCAACAAAATAATAGACTCTATTCAAAGTTTGTAATGTACCTCGTTATTGAAGTGATTTGAAAAATGAGTGTATGATAGAAAGGTATTGAGTATCATATCAATTCTAACTATGCCAATTATATGCGACCTATAATCATCGAAACTTGGCCACCTTGTACAGTGATATGTTCATTCTATATTGCTATCCAAAATAATTCTCGAACAAATCACTCTTGATTATAACTTCTCCTTTGAAGTGCAGAATCCAGAATAAACATTCAAAGTATTCAAATAAGCTGGAAGGCAATGTTTGCATTGAATTGACAGGGAAACCTATTACTGCACGACTACTTCGGATGAGCACGATGAAAGAAACTTTGTGGGATCACTCAAACAAAAGCTGAGCGATATTTATCTCTGTATCCATATCTAAGTGGAGAGGAGATAATGAGAGGGTTTTCGAGTAACAAATAGAAACGAGTGTAATCCTTCATTATAACTTTGTTAATTCATTGTTGGTACAATAAAACTTTAAATATTATGAGAATAATTGAATTATTGGTAGACTATAGCAACTCATATACAGAGGTGCACAAAAATCGGCCAGAGCTGTAACTTCTGAATCATGCGAGATCAAAAGTTGAAATTTGGTGGGTAGCAACTATATTGTTCACTTGTTGAAGAGAAATATTGTATTCCAACTTTTAATTTTCAAATGGAACCCCCAATAAAACTACTGGTGTATGTAATAATGATAATAATAATAATAATAATAATGATAATAATAATAATAATTATAATAATAATAATAATAATAATAATAATAATAATAATAATAATAATAATAATAATAATAATAATAATAATAATAATAATGATAATAATAATAATAATAATAATAATAATAATAATAATAATAATAATAATAATAATAATAATAATAATAACAATAATTATTTATTTACCATGAGTTTACAGAATTTGAACTCCACATATATCAATCATACAGCACACAATCTGATAATGAAAAAATATACAGGGGGTTACATTCAAAAATCAGAAGATGGAATACAAGTTTTCTCTTCAAAAAATAAACAATATCATATAGTTGTTACCCACCAAATTTCAAATTTCGATCTTGAATGATTCAGAAGTTACAGCTCTGGCCGATTTCTGTGCACACCTATGTATGTTGTACGAAATATAAATAGGTCGAATTGTAATTTCATGTTATTCGTCCGAATTTTAACGGATAGGTGGTTGCAACCCCGTCCAAAGTCCAAAGGAGACAGACACGACTTCTGGGGGAATACTAGATAGTCCTCCTTCTGGGCAGTTTTAACAGATTTTCGAAATGGCAAATGTCACTTCTTCTGACCATACTCCATCCGAAATCAGTGTCTCTCAAACATATTGGCAGAATTGAAAGATGATTTGAACTGCCTGGTCAGCTTTCTCCAGGATAGGAATGAAATGAAAAAACCCCAATAAGAAGATGAGTTGTTAGCCGATGTAAATGTTTGAGATATTTGTTGTTGGTCTCCAGAGGAACAACAGCAATGACTATTAATCCCCATCAAGTACACAATGCTCGGCGGACATTCTTGGCTAATAGACTGGCTACCTAACAGATTGCACCACTCGCATTCTGCTTATTCATGTTAGCCGACATTCATTTGTTATTATGTTTTATGAAATGGGATTGATGAAGATAGACTAACTTTTTGTTTCTGAACTTTTGTAATAGCGGAATTTCCTTATTCACAAAGAGCAGAAAATCTCACTCTCAAGTATTGGGTTCAAAAAGGTGGATATATATGGAGGTGAAATACTAGAATGATATGCTTGATGGTATATGTGAGACTGCAAATGAAAATTGTGCTTTTTATCAAACCTCCAGAGAAGATATGTATGCTATACTGAATGGAAAATTGTTTTTGAAGAAGAGGAAGATCTTTTTGTCCTGATTTTCAGGTACTGTATCATTGTTGTGATTGGCGTTGACAGAAGGGTGCTCTCATTATTTTATTATCTCTGTATTATTGAAGTCTCTCTGTCACAATAATGAAATTAATCAATATTGAATTCCTCAGATTACTCTGAATGACTTTTCTCAAATGCATTTTCCTTGGTACCATTCTCAAGTTCTCTGAACTATTGTCAGAACTTTCACTATGAGTGTGAAAAGTATTTCAGCTACTGATTTATATACCCCTGGATACTAAACTTTCGCAAAGTTGTCGCGAATAGGAGTTCACCAAAGTAATCCGTTGTGGTTTGAGATGTACTCAGCATAAATGTTATAGTTATCTACTTCTGTATCAACCCGTATTCACCATAGATTAGTAGTCTGGAGTTTCACCTAATGATCTTGATTCTGAAGTTTTAAATCTTCAAATTCCATTTGCGTCATCAAATACTACTATCTCATCATGTTTTCCATCGATATGCCTCCTATACTAAACTGTGAATTATTACAATGAATTGCCTTATTGAATGAGATATATGGTCTTCTACAGACTCCTTTATAAAATTCCTGTTATGAAAATCGATGGTGATGACATGTAAGAATCTCTTCTCACGTGAACACGCAACTGTAACGTACCGCCAAGGCAT
Source organism: Plagiodera versicolora (assembly GCA_037013635.1). Taxonomy (NCBI): domain Eukaryota; kingdom Metazoa; phylum Arthropoda; class Insecta; order Coleoptera; family Chrysomelidae; genus Plagiodera; species Plagiodera versicolora. The sequence goes on from CM072978.1 coordinate 1,892,739, forward strand.
TGTTTGGATGGGCAGTTCGGGTGATATAATGTTTTATATCAAGGCGGTTAGCCATAATTAATGACATGTCAGATCGTGAACACAAAACACATCAAGAATGCATTGTGGATGCTTCCTTTGAATAAATGTGGAACGACCAGTAGCGAAGTCATAATGGACATGGGGAAACAAACAATGATGAAGATGAAGGAAACGTTTCTAATTGTACAAGAAAAGAAATATTCCAAAACTGAATATTCCATAATTCCAAATACTATACTCACCTGATCAAATCTGTTTGAATGATGTAAATATAAGAGGACCTTTGACAATGAATTTAATGAAACTCAGTTATTTCCATGAATCTAGCAACAGTGTTATAACTGTACGTTCAATTGGAAGTCGCTTCTGAGGTCATCTCCAATAAATGGGATCATCACCAATTCAGCATTCCTTAAATTGACTGACATATTCACTGACCGAGAAAGTTAAATTGGGAATTTTAATAACATCTCTACCATCACCAAAAGTTTCAGGATGATTTTGTTCTTACACAAGAAGTGATAAATGACCAACAAGTTTTATAATTCAATTTAATGTGCGATATCAAAAATCCTATTAAAGATACAACAGTTCGTGAGAGATTTCCTGATGTATGACGCATCGTTTATGTAAATCACTCAAACGAGTCAGATTGTTGTTAGAAATTTAATGAATTATATTTTATCCAGTTACCAAATAATGGCCTGACAAAGATAAAATAGCATAATTAGTTTTTTTGGATTGTTCAGATTTGGCAAATTGATTTATTTCACGATGATGCTTGTGGGAATCGGGATTTCACAGTTGAATTGAATCAACACGATAATACACAAGGAAAGGTCTGTATATGATACTGACTCATTGACTGTTGGCAAATAAAACTGAATGGTACGCCATCTGATGGACACATTTGATTTTTCAAGGAGACTGAAATATTTGGCATCAGATGGTTTACTATTAATTCATTTGAAAGATCATGGAATCGTTGAATTAATCACAAGTTCATTATAATTGAAATCGAAATAGCAATCTGAGATCTTTGTTGAATTGAAATTGAAGCCAAGAACGTACATTCTATCATGATTTTTTAATTTTTCAATTATTTCTGAATTTATTGCTATGGGGAACAACAATCGAATGTTTCAAGAATGAGTTAAAATAATTGGTTAGAAATACATTCAATCCTGAGGATTTCATGGTTTGTATGTGAGCCAAAGATTATATCATGAAATGAAAAAAATATTCGATAGTCATTCGTGAAATGTTGAAAACTATCATGATGATTTGTATCGGAGAAAGATAAATTATACCAATGTCGTGAGGTGAGATCGATATAATTTTCATTAAGTGAAATAACGGAAGATGCTCTGTCAACGCGCGTTTTTTAATGAATTTGAATCCATCAATTATTTTTCGTGCTCACCAATCTTCCACCGTGAGAAATGAATGGAACCATTCGATTTTATCGATATCCATTCACCTTGTAACTCCTAAATGTATGTCTACCTGTTCCCATACTGATTGGAATAAATGGCAGCGACTTCTTCAATTTAGAAAATCGTCTACTTAAAAGTAAATGTTTGTATTCTATCCGGTAATATCTGTAACATTGTCTGTTGTGAAACAAGAAAAATCGGTCGGCTTCCTTTGTGGCATAGAACCCATTCTTCCGTGCGTCGCTCTACACAATCTAAATACGTATAAGGACATTCTTTAGCCGATAGATAAGTAGACATGTCAAGCGATTCCTTTGGATGTAAATTTGTACTGTGGGGTACTTGGTGCGTAACACAGAGAAACTCCTTCGTTTCCTACACTCCTTCATTGTCTGCCAATTTCTTGAATATATGAAATCCTACCAATTGCTCCATTTACTGGGTGTTTCTGTTTAATAACGATGGAGAGACATACAGAACTCAAGCATCGTTATGCACTGTGTCCGAGATAAGGAAGACCAATAGTGGTATTTCCTGGAGTTGATGGAAGGAGAAATCCAAGATTCAACTTTCAGTTCCTTTCGACAGATATTTTTCAAGTCATAATAACCTCAGGAAATGATTCCGATAGGTATAAGTGGATCGAAGAGAGAAAGAAACGACTAAAGGTGTTCAGTTCTTCATTGAATATAATGGATTTGATGTTGAACAAGACATACTGTCGAATTGAAAATATTTCGATTCGACACTGTCATTTTCAGAATTTTCGATGCATCTTCTGTGTGTTTCAGATCAAAAAACTTGTACAGGATCTTGCAACTCAACTTTCGTCATCTATAGTTCAGTTATTAGTTGAGCTAGCTATTTTGCAGACTTCATCTGTTTCCCAAGACGCATATCAGCAGAATATCTTGAATTGTACAGGGTGTCCCAATGAAGTGTAACATCGAAACTATGTATTTTTTGAAATAGCATACCATATATTCTCTTGTTCGGGTGATTCACTGAGGGTGAAGAGGTACTGTATTTCAGAAACTATTCATCGTAGAGAAACATGTCATGACCTAAGTGGTCAAGGGAAAACTCTTGAAATCATTAGTTTTTCATTCCAAAATGATCGTCGGGAGGAGTAATCGTCATCCGGAACTTTTCACCCTATTTTTTTATATATAAAACTTCTCACGAAAGGAGACATCCTGTAATGTTCAGAGAACTTCGTGAGAAGCAAGAGAAAGGAGGTATTTATTTAGTTATTTACTGAAAACTTATTTCATTCGTGAACCAGTATACAAGATCTGAGCTGCAGGGCCCTGTATATGCTATGAATCAATTCTCCTGATGATCGTTGCTATTTGTATACCTGCGGAATTCACACATATTATATTTTCAACTCCTCATATATTTTGGAATATTTTCTCTGACGTATCGTCCAATATGTCGAAATAATTACAATACGAAGATCGAAAATTGAACACTAATTTCCATGTATCCATAAGTTTGAACAGTCAGTAACGCACCAATGTCAATCAATTCTCGAACCCCTTGTTCGGAATATTGCCCTCGCAGCAACTTCCTTCCTGTTAGGGGTGCAAACAGTCAAGACTCACGTAACATGTATTAAGGACTATCACGACGAATTATCTTTTCTCGGCACCAGACAATGAGGATATTGCTCGGAAACAGCCTATTTTATTCCCAATTACGGGCACAATTCGATTGGACTGGTGGAAATTCTTGTCACGATTTTCACTTCCCCATTGAATTTAGGTCTGGTAATTTTATAAAATGAAATATATTGAATGAACGTTTCACAACAACTGTCCATTCAGAGAAAAATACCAACATGAGATGGATATTGGAGAATAATGCACCGCCCGATATTTTTAGGAAAGGAAGGCTCTAAACAGATCTTCTGCTAACATGATGTAATCCATATTCATTTTATTGCAGACCTAAGAGTGCATGATCATTTTGTTAGGGATATGGAATACATAATCAAATGAGCAATGATCACTGAACTAAATGGATTTTCATGATAATTACATCTTCGATATCATTTGCAATCTATAATTTTGGAATGTTATTCTCTTTCTCAGTTTGTGCGCTAGTAACTATTTCGAGGTCCCATCCAGATATCACGAAACCTTTCTCTAGTGTCTGGAAAATAATCAGAATTTGGCTCATTTATAGTAATTATGAATATCATGAGTTTTTTTCAGAGGAATTCTATTCCTCAGAGATGATAGATATCAATTCACAAAATCCCAAAGAATGGTGAACGTTGAAAATATCAGAAAACAGTGGCATCCACTGCGAAACTTCAATCTTCAGCGATGGTCTAGGGTCGTAAAAAATGTCACCACGATTCCCTGACACTTTGTTTCTCAAAAGCATTTTGGAAAAAATAGAACCCCTTCACTGGCAGAGTAAATATGACGAATGAAGTTTGCATTTAGTAATTTGAATACTGCTGGTATGTTCGCATCGAGAATTTTCAACACCCTCTTCATCGATATTGCTGTTTATCATTTTTCACATCGGAGAATGATGATCCCACCTCACTTTTTGCCAAATAGTTTTGATTCTGATTTTTTCAATCCCTCTTCATTGTTAGTAACCAACCTGCATATCTTCAACGCCATCCATCTGTAGTTCGATTTGATTTTTTACATAAAATAGCACATATTCATTAAATATAAATGGGATCCCAAGGGACTCAACCAAGTTTTATATTTTGGTGTCCATCTTGACAATATTATTACAGTTCACTTCAATATAATCATGGTTATTCTGTTAATTGCAGCTACAATGCTGGGTATTTATCAGAATCCATCGACGATTGTGTTAGATATGATTCATTATGAGAACCATCGTCGATAGCTATTTGTCCCAGGATCTTACATTTCTTTATTAGCTCTCGCTCTCGGAACGGGCAAAGTAATGATACAATAAATACCGACGAAGAAGATAATAACATCAGTTGTATTCTATTTGGTTGAGAACAATGACAGTCATAACGACAAATTATGAAACAGCTTCGTTAAAATTCCTCTGTCAGAATCGGCCATTATTTATGCTACATGTTTTTCTACGACTCCGCATGTTATGTGAACAATCATTAATAATTTTATTCATATTATAATATTTCTGATGTATTCTAGGTGGGTTTTTTGGTGATATAAATTAAAGTCAATAATTGGTGACACTTGGATGTTGGAGAGATGAAAATAACTGGAGAAGCTTTCACGTCCATAACAGATAATGGTGGGACGAATAATTACAACAAATATGCAATTAGTTTGGTCTTTTTAGTGGAATATATTCAGAATTATTCAGATTCATCTCATTTATAACACGAAGAAGTAGATTGATATTTATACACAAGTTTACTCAGAACTAATTCTTTCATTCGGAAATCGTCAGTAAAGCTAGATCTGAAAACAGTATTTGCAACGTTGCCACGTTCACAGTTTCAGCTGGTGCATTCATTTTATGATTTAGGCAGGTAGATATCCAAAAACTAAAATTATATTCATTTAAATTTTGTTAACACGACAAACTGAGAATAACATTCACAATACTGTCAAATTCATAATTCATTTTCGTTATTTTGTATTTATTTTCCATTCTTACACATTTTTATTGTCAATAGTTTTTGATGGCATGATACCCAAGAATTGGACGACCAAATTGTGTTATTCGGAACTATATTTTCTAATTTTTCATTATCATTCAACCTGAATCGACGAGAAAATTTTAAAACCATCCTCAGATTGGTAGAATAAATAATTCAGCATTTTTCATGAATATATCTGTTCAATAAAATCATCATATTCTTCCACCCATTAAAAAAAGAAATAATACCAAAGGACCTCTAACCTCTTGGGTGTCATTTTCGAAACCCTAAATGATAGTAATATGCGTTGTAGACAGAATTACCTGTATATCAATACATTTTTTCATAAGTGGAACATTTATAAACGTACTGAATAAATAATATGGAATAATGATTGCAGAATGATTGTAACACCGATATTTCATTGTCTGATTCATATTCTCCGATAACTGATGTGTTCAACGAATAAGCATTACTTATTCTAATCACGATTTCAGAAGACATAACTAGTTTCTGCACCTATTATTGATTATGCATTCGCATAGAAGAAGCAATTTGCAATAAATTCAACTTGTCCCAATTTTTTCAGTCGCAACAAATCATTCTCTATATGTAATTGTCGTTTTATCAGATTTTAGTATCTGAATCCATGCAAGGTTTGAAGTGGCTAATGCATCTGTTAGTGCATCGAGAACATTTCACTTCACATTGAGCGAAAAAACATTGATTAGAACTGGTTTTGCAGATACCTGCACAAATGTGTTTCAATTGAATGCGTATTTTCTGAATTAACTCTGAATTGGTGTATCGTAAATAAATATATATCGTTCAAAAAATAAGGAAGTTGTAGCAAATTCCAGTACCTCTTGAAAACTCACAAGTATTTTTTTTACCAATGTATGAAACCTCTGTCAGATTTTCACATTATGAAGTATGCCTTCTGAATATCCAGTGACCTTTTGATAGCGAGAATAACTCAGCAGAAGATTAAAACTGAACAGGCAAAAACACTGAGTGAAATCCAAGTGCTTCGATCAACAAGCAATCTCGTGAATGGTGGAAAATTGTACCGGAAATGATACAAGCCAAAGAGTTTATTGAAAAACCATCGCCAAAATTCTCAAGTACTTCTTACTAGGTCACAAAATGTGAATAAGAGGGTTAAAAAATATATAAACAATATCGGACTTACAGATACAACCATTTGTAGGTTCTGTCAAGAAGACGAGGAAATAAACCTCAGTACATTTTGTGTTATTGCGAAGGCCGAGGTTTTTTACGCTGTGAGAAGAAAAACTGCAATTTTCCTGGTTTATGAAGGACTTTAAGTCTATGAAGTAAAGTTATAATATCCGAGCATTCGTTCTTTTTCTTTTTAGTTTTGATGATACTCAAAAAAAAAGGATGTTCAAGTCAAGCTGGAAATTCTGAAAAAATATTTTCGATATCATTCGAAAAATAACGTATAATTCATAAGTTTGAGGTCAGAAAAGAATGAGGAAATGTCGATAGAATCGTGGTTAAGAGATGGAGAAATATATTCGACTTTATATTCAAGATTATTTTAAGATACACAATATTTCTTGTTGAATATTTTTAAAGCTCTTCCAGGATGATCTCATGATCACTTGAACCACTTCTATAAGATTTTTACATAGATCATGTAGCCAGGAAGGATATTCGTCAATTTATTATAATGGAGATTGCAGACATATGGTATCATATCCTCAGATTGAGAATTGTATGAATATGGAAACTAAATGCTGAAATAATGATGATAATCTACGAGTCACAAGTTCAACAAACAATCATGAGATCATCTTTAATGAGAAAACAAATCGTTGGAATTAGTTGTCCCAGAAAGACGATTCATTTATCAGATTGATAAGACAAAAATTCCTTCAAAAATGTTACCTACAGCTATTATTTCAATATTAACACTAATCAATAATCGTAAATCAAAAAGGTGTGTACCGGTATGGATATTCAATAGGGTATAAGTTAACGTCCAAACCTATCTATTATCTGATTGAAAACTTGGGAATTAATAATACTAATGACATGATAGTTCCGTACACCTGTCTTACTATTTGTAAATAAAGTTGGGTCACTATTTGTTTATGTAATGAGGTATCAGATGTTGAATGAAAATTATGCTAATGTAGAACACTTTTGAAACGATAGAAAATTTATTTCAAATCGATGATGACTGTATAACAAATACCATGACGTTATAAAGTGGGTGGGATGTGGAATAAGAAACGGAGAGAAGGAGTCCTCTATGAGGATATACGATAGTGGGGCACTTGTACTCTCTATAGTTTTTATTTTCGGATATTTTTTAACTGGTGAATGGATACATTCAAATTTAAATCCAAAATATTCCTATATGGATGAGTTCAGATGTCAGAAACTTCTTTTTTGATATTTTGGGAAGGTAATTGAAAATATTCGGGAATCAACAAAGTGAAGAATTCAATTAGTCAACTGACTACATGACTATGCCAGTCACAGTGTTGCCTCTCAGGCGAAGTCATGAGAATTCAGTTTCCTGGTATTCGACTAACCTGTCCCTTGTAGCAACGCGGAGAGCGACTCATTCTCTGCATCGAACGACAATTCTATATCGTTTCTCCAAGCTATGCTCTATATTCCCATTGAGCCATACCATCCAATATTTTTGAATGAAGGACTTATTCATTTCTCTCATCCTCATTATTGTTTCAATGGAATGGAAACTTACTCCACATATGAAATATGCAATTAGAAACCGTTGTACCCTCCTGAATTATTATAATTATCACGAAATTTCTGGAGTTTGGTGAACGTGATTATGACGTTTGTTTGCAGAAATCAGAACAGCATGTGGGATTACGAATTGTCAGCCGTCAAACGCACGCAGATCCCTTCAACAATATGTTTGATTTCCTAAGCAACACACGGCTAGAGTTCCTACAAAGGACGGAATGAAGCAGACCTATTCCATCTTCATGGGAATAATTTGATTTCGTGAATGTCGAACAATTGCATTAATACAAACTGTGGTACGCTGTCTATGAATATCCAGGATTTCCGAGAGGAAATGTAATGCTGTGAGTAGGTATGTTGATTGAGAGGTATGCGAATAATTATTCATGAAGTTCTATGTGTTCGATAATCGAAACTAGAAAAATGATTATTGATCCTGATCGATATTCAGACAGAATATCACAATTTGTCAACCTTGTCTTGCTTATCTTAAGAAATATGAGATCAATTGAAAGGAATATCTCTGATTTTCATTTTTATTCTTTTTGTGATGAACTCATCGTACTGGACATTTTCAACAGAAATGTTGTTCATTCAGTTCTTATGCAGTTCATGAATGTATTCTTATTATGTTTCGTTCTGATTCAATTAAAATTTTCTTGCTCAACATATGCGTTCTCATACTGTTTAGTTGAAAATTGCCAACAATACTTATCAACTGTTAAATCTTTACACACCATTATGTTTTTTCAGATAATTCGTTGCAAAAAATGGAGAATTAGATTTTTTTAAATAACCACCGCGTGTGCTATATCGTTCTTAAGATAATCAAGAAAAGCCAAAGTTGACAGGCGTAACTCCACTATTCTGGAAATAACTGGAGATGCGATTGTTTCTTTCAAAAATCTTTTGCCTGAATTGAGACAGTGTTCGCTTTTTTGTAATATCTTTGAAACAAGATTCTGAATTTTTTTCAGAATATTATTCAGTATTCATTTCATGCTTCCCCATGTACATGTCTAAAAATTAGTGCCAGAGATATTATCAATAAATGAATTACTTGCTATTTTTTAAAAACATACGAGTTTATCTACGTACTGTATTTCTTCAATACCGATACAATCTTGTACAACAGAATAACCATATAGCTATGTCTGGAAGAATATAACAAGAGAACGAGGTAGCAGACACCAAGATTTGTTAGTTCATTAGTTGATAGCGGCGTAGCCAGTAATCGCGATTGGTAGTACTCTACTTCATCGACTTGTCACTTAGCAGGAATCTGTTTTGTAGATATGAGTCGAAATCTCTCGCAATTCACCCGAGTTGGTTGTATCTTGGGCGGCTCTCTTGATCTGACAACTCTTCGAAAGTTGTTTCGAATTTTATTGTTCCTCACCGGCTTCCAATTTGAACGAGAGCATTCCCAAGATATGGTAACAAGTATGACCTGCTCCAGTTATTATACTGTGTGTTGCATACCTTTACAAATCTCATTGATGTTAATACCAAGAATCAAAAATTAACTGTTCGTGATATGTCAATGAAATATGATATATATATAAATTCATTGAATTGTATTTCAAGAGATGTGCTAATGATACTAAAAGTATGCAATACTGGCAGCACATATTGCTTCAGTGTATGCTATCCTGATGTTTTTTATTCTATTATTCACTAGTGATGAGCACCTATACTGTTTCCTATTTTTAATGTATCTGAAAATCCATTGATCATTCATAGAACTTCATATTGTATGCTCTGATAATGCGTAATACGACGAATGGGTTGTTTTTTTCAAATTGTACCCAAGGCTAGACAAGAAATATCAATTACTATGATTCATTCATGAAATGATTTCGTAACTTGTTTTTCAGTTATTTATTTCATGAATTGAAACTCACAGGTTATGACTATTTAAAAAATTATTGAGATTTACAGGGTAAGCAAAAATATGTACCGATCTTACTGAGGGTATGGCACATTGAAAAAAGGATAATTTGATAAAAATATGGTAATTGAATAATTTCTGTCTTCAATGGGGGTTTTGAGGTTTTTGAGACTTTTCAGTTGTTCGGTGACATTTTGACATGGAATATGTCGAATTCTGTTCCAGTTAGAGCAAAATAGAAAACAGTGTCGTTTTTAGCGCCTCTTATACACCTTATATACGAGTTAGCAGGCAAATCGATTTCCTGAAAATTCACTCTAAATTGAACAGTGGTACTGAAAATTGGTAATGGCCTTCATCGGTGATTTTAGCGATGAGATCTACTGATATCATGTGACTATAAATTGACTTTTTTTTTTATTTCGACCACTGCATCTTCTTCATATATATACATATATATTTTTTTTTCTATATCAAATGCTTCTAGTTTTCATCCTGAACGAATACAAGGGAATAAGTTATCTCAAAATTACAAGTCATCCTCCAAAGACACTATCTATGGCATTATCAAAAATGTAGAGATGTATTCAAATAATGTATTTCAACAACAAACGTTTATGCAGAATGCTCGGTATACATTTTGAATCACCCTTATCATGCTATACATACATAATATACAAAAGCCTCATTTCCAAAAACCATTATTTCAAGTAAATTTTCTTCCGAATTCCGCACTTTCTTCAATAAAATAAACGCATAATCAAGTTGTTTTATTGTTATCCTCATATAGCAAGCACAAATTACCCCTTCTTGATTTACGACTCGGCGGTGATATCGAGGATATACTATAATAATAAATAGAAATGTATTCAAGCCTTAGGCTTGCCATACGATCACAAATTACGATCCAGATACAGTAGCATTCCTTGGAACGTGTAAAGGCGTTGCCATAATCACTCATATCATTATTTTCTTCGCTATTGGTAGTACTAACGGAAAGTGACGGGAATTTACTACCCTCTTCTAGTACCCTCACATACTCTAGATTAGTAATGGATCTCTAAATTGGTAATAGTGGATTTTTCATCTTATGCTTATATCAAGAGAAAAATCAATGAATAAAAATCATCATAGTTATTTTTTTAATTAACACAATTACTTTTTTATGAATACCAAACTCAATATCCAATTCTGATGTTTTTGAAAGGACTTTTGCATTCAGATGAATAAACGGAACCATAAGAAAGCATTGACGTAGAACAATCTCCCAAGCAAGGTTTCGTTTGCCTCCTGATCTCATTCGAATAAGATTATCGGTTTTCGAACATCATTTATAATGATTAGGAACATTATTGAGAGGTTATCCTAATTTTTTCTCCTTAGGTAAATTTCAACCTGTGGCTTCTTCTAGCCCCTTTCTCGGCTAAGAATTGATCTAGGAACACGCCGAAGCAATCGCTATAAAATAGATTAGTTACAATGTGCAATTAAAACAAGCCAGTTCAGTTGGCAAGAACTTCATAAAACAATGTTTATTTACCGTGAAATTTTATGCACTCAATCATCGCCTCTAACTCAAACAATTCCATGTGTTTCTAAACGATTTATGAACTGCTTTGTTTCCCCTCGTTATGTCTCTTTCAACGGAACCATTAACTTTCAGAATACAACATCCGATTGAGTTCCTCATTCACCAAATAAACAGTGTGGGGAGAGGTATGCTATGGATAGAACATGTCAAAGGAATATTGACTCTATCAATTCCATAATGACATTTGGTACAGAATCGAAAGTTATCAGTGGTGTAATTAGGAAATAAAAAAGTATCTCGAGAGCTAGCAAAATTCCGATGAAAAGAGATCAATATGCCAGAATATGTTTAGAAGCGTATAAACAACAAAACAACATTCGTTCATTTCCATTTTTGTTAGGAATGTATACGTGCTTTGATTCGAAAATATTTGTATATATCCTAATTATAGATTATCGAGTCAACATATAAATCGGGTATTAGTATTTGAAAAAACAATTGGAGTAATTCTCCATGTATACCGGGTGTTCCAACAGTGCGCATTAGCTCGATAAATCGATAAGGCTGATTTATATAAAAAAAAAGTCTTGAACAAAAGTTACACAGCACCAAAAAGGTCATGTATTTTTTGGTAATAGCAATATTGATGCACTATAAATGCTGCCTAGAAAACGTTATCAACGATAATTGAGTGGATCCATTTATTGGGTATGAAGGTAAAGGGTAGCTGAAATGTATGAATGAATTGGGTAGGAATCTCGTTTCGTTTACAAGGTGTTTTTGGGAGATAATCAATTCAGGAGATTTCGATAAGCAAAAACATTTATCTTCAATGGAACACTCAATATTATATTTCTTCATCTTGTAGAACTTTTTCATGCCTTCAAATTATGTCCTCATGATGTACTCTCTGAAATTGTGTGTTTTTGAGAAAATTGTATTTTTAGTTAACGAGTAAAAATTTTTCATGTCTACATACTTATATACAATGAACATAGTTTGAGATTCATGATTATGTAATTTGTCAGGATTATTCACTTTGGAAAACATTTCCAGAAAAGGAGGGGATGTGATCATTTGAATCATTGTGAATATTTCAATTCAAGACGTAACATAAGTGAAAGCTACCGGCTCATGAATGGCATATTATGAAAGTATTCATTAATCAAGAGAAAGAAATGATTGTTTGCAGACTTTCTTCATCATCAATACAAATGATATACCGTTAATGATTCGTACTACTGTTTGTATAGTCAAGAATACGGTCGCCTCAGGTAGCAGATATAAAGAGATCAATGTCTAGCCTTAATAATAGCAAAGCCATAAAAATACGGCTAATGATAAGTCTCGTGTTTATAACAGAATGACTTTGGAATAAATTGGTTGTTATCAATATCGGTATCAACCGTTAACGAATCGAGATGCCGTCGAAGTTTCTAGTTCTTGCTTTAATTAGCTCAAGATATTTCCTAGGTAGAATTAATTATGGAAGGCTCATCATACCTTTGTTGGGTCTGCAAGCATATCTTGAATGTTGAACTAATCACAGCATCTCCATATACATACACTACTCTCTCGAATGTGTCAATAAGTCCACAACACTATCACGAATCAATATCCTTTTTTTTTCACTCTCACACTGTATGATATATGTGTCAATATCGGTTTGATATATTTTAATAGGATAGTGTATTTCAAATGCATTTTTTAGTCATCCTTGCGAATAAAAATTTTCCCAGGTGATTAAGGATTTCCTGTGATAAATATTCAACATTCAATTAATGATTCATTGATGGAACTATATCCAAAGAATTTCATATAAGAGAATTAAACTTTTTTGGAAACGCCGGATATCCTAAGAATCCGAAGAAAAACCGCTGAGCAGTGCATATCAAATTGCACATTTCAGGTAATAATTATTGAAAATATCAATGAAATTCTAGTTCATGATATTATTTATTTCAGTGATAGTCGAACATTTCACTTCCAGTATAGAGAATTGTAACAAAATGTACATCGAGAACAATTGCCAATTGCTATCGACCCATTCCTATGATATCATCTATCTGAATCGACTTAATTTTTTACAAACATGCAATCAACAAGGATCTATAAGCTTATCTCACCGAAATATCTACATTGTTAGAGGAATAATAAAACAAAAGTCCATCCATCAATGCCATCACCATCGGCTGAATCAACTCTATTGTTCCACGAGAATTTCACTCAGCTTCCTGAGCCGAATCCTCTAATTGAAAGGCACTCAATCCGGAGTTTTATAAGGTGTAAAAATAAATAATGAAACTAACAATACAAAAAGAATGACGTAAGACCAGTTGTTGAAAATCTCACCTGGAGGCGGTAGAGATTCTCTGCACAGCTCTTATTTCAGATGACTTGCTTTTTATTAATACAAAGCGTGAAATCAATTGTAATGGTCTATTTTCTCGAAATAAAAATGATGATTGTGAATCGTGGTTGATATAAACAGTTGGTATGTTGAACGATCATTATTGATTGCAAAGTACTTTCTACTGCGATGTAGGTGGATATCATTTACATTTTAGGGTGCAACAAAACACACAATCATTTTGAACTTGTTACATTTATTTTTTCTGTCTTCTCATTCTTCAGTTGTCTACATCGATAGTATTCATTTTGAGACTATATTCCATGAAAGTTCTATGGTTGGGACATCACAAGTGAGTCAAATTAATGCAATACAAAATATTTTTGATATGATTGGAAAAAGTCTATCGAGAGAACAATTGAAAGGAATTCAAATTGATTGGCTGAGGTTGTTAATATGTTCTGGCATATATAATCAGGAATGAATATTGATGAAGAACGGTATAAAAAGAATGTCAATTCGAATTATCTTAATGTATCGAAGAAGACTATAAACTGGTTCAAGTTTTATGAAAGTCCATTCTGTGTTTTTGAATCCAGATTAAGGACCAATAAATTTGGATAATGGTGAAAGTTTAAGTACCGAAGTCTCTCGATAGATTTTTGTCTAAGGAGTTATGACCCAGGACTTTATCTACTATCATCTACGTCTACGTTGTTTTTGAATCTATTCTGGATGTTAATAAAGGTGTAACAAGCTATTGCCACCGAAGGAGTTCACACATTCAAGCGAAACAGGAATTGAAATGTGATGAACGGAGATCTTTGATCACAATAACATTTTCCGAAACACGTACTGTACGTTTTTGTGAAGGATCGAAAGTGAGTTCTTCCATTCTACAATAGGTGATTTTATTGGGCGAAGAACTTGCATCAAATTTGTTTGTAGAACGGATACTCTCGTGCAAACACATTCAAAATGTTACGAAAGGATTTAGGGTCCAAACTATAGCACAACAAAATCCGTTTATACGTGTTAAAACTTGTTCAAAGAGATCTGAGAAAACGTTGAAGACGAATCGCACTCTGAACTACCATCAACGTCTATCGACTAGGGTCACATTTGAAAAATCAAAGATTTGGTGCTTGAAAAATCTCAATTGATAATTTGAAATCTCGCCGATAGTGTTGAGATATTATTCGAACTGAATAGCCGAATTATTTTAAGTCTCTACCGCGTCATTCCTTGGGAAATTAACTTTTGGTTCCTTAATCACGATAATGCTTCATGTCATACTGAATTGGTTTGCCAAAAACGCGATTTGAAACCATCGTAGTTGTCCGTTTCAGTGGACGGAAGGAATTTTGTAGTATAAATGAAGAATTTAGATTCTATAAACAAATTAAACTCACGTTTGACATTCGATTTGAGATTCAAACAAACAAATATTTGGGGTTGCTATGAATATAGAAAAAAAATCAATTATGATTGGACCAAACTCGGTAGCTGGTGAATTAAAATAAACCAATCATTGTGTTACTCATACAAAGTATTTCACTCAGAAGTGATTTCAAAATCTAGCAGATTAAATTCCAGATATGAGGCTGCATGCAGGAAAATGTTCTATAAAAAATTTCTCCACTGGGTATCGATTGACGTGCTATTCTGCTTGGGGCACGATTTCACCGAAAACGGGTACTAGAAGAAGGAATCTTTCAGACGCATCGAAGTTTAAAGCCATAATAACCCATCTCGAACGTTGTTCTGACAATGCAGACGAACTACCACAACATTACCGACCGAGAACAATACCTGTAATAGCACCTGTCCGTCTGACGAATCACGTCCACCAAATTTAAACTTATTAATGGCACCAAATAATGCACATTAACATCTTCTCGGACTACGCACAAACCACTTAGGCGGCAATCATTTAATCAAATGAAGATGGCGTGCCGTATCATTTAGGCAGCGCTGCCTCAAAAATTGCCGCTTCCCAACAAAAGCATGTAGCCGTGCTCGCAGCAAGAATAATGCCTCTATAAATTATATTATTACCTTGTCTGCTGTGTATGAAATAAATTGATTGGAATTTCATACCGTGTAAGAGAGCGATTGCAAGTAAAAAGCAGCATCTCGTATGGAAAAGCGCACGCACACGTTCGGTAAAAATGGCGAAGTGGAGAAATACGACCAGTCGATTATGATTTGTACAACAGGTAAAGGCCGAGACTAGATACTGAGATTTTTGCACTAAACGTTGCGATCCCTTACGGACAATCACCAGTGGCGTTACACAATTTCAATTATCAGAAATATATATTATCACAACCCTTCTACCAGATATTGGCCTGGCACTGCAGCCATAGGCTTATTGTACTTCCCCTATCTCAATGATAACCTGGAAAAAGACATGTTTCCATACTTATCTCCACTTGGGATGAGTTTCCTGAATAGTTCATTATATTCTTGTCTTGGTGTGTTTTCCCAGCTTTCTTCTCATAGTATTTTGAACTGTTTTTTGATGCAGCTCCTAAGTGCACACCAAGAACTGGTTCCGGAGCTCCCTAGCTAGTTTATCAGCTATTCCATTGCCTTCTACTCCACTGTTAATCATGTATTAGGTTTTTTCTTGTTTCTATATATGCCACTTTCGATTTGATCTTCCTATTTTATGTCTATTCTGCATCTTCGCCTGACATACCTGTTTCACCGGGCGTTCATTACTCATTCTGCTCAGATGTCCCATCAGCTGAGTTGCTTATTTTCAAAACTCCAATGTTGATTGTGATTTCATGTCACTTCATAATGATCCATTTCTACAGGGTGATTCATTGGGAAATCGGCATACTGTAAGGGTAGGTATTGGTCGCCTAGCTGCTTCTGAAAATCCCTCATATGATGGGTCTAGGGCCCTGTATAGGCGAGATACAGGGTGTTTTATGTATGTCTCCTACTTTTTCGATGGCCCACAACTTACGTTCCGCATTGTATATTTTATTCATTTTCAGAACATGAACTCATTATCCTGTATGCTACCCAATTCCGAATGGATGAAACTAATAATCCAGGTACGGACTCGAAATAATTACAGGAATTTCATCAGTTCAATTCAACACCTTGCATGGCGGAATTTCGAAAATTCATTCGCAGATATGAAAAGAGCCGAAGAAAATATTCCTAAGCAAATGAGTTTGGTACTTCTGCATGCCATTCTTGTACCTGTTAATTTGAGTCATAATCAATTTATTCGGTGAAAAGGTGGTACGAAATTCAAAAAAATATATTCCTTGTTTCTAAATGCTCTTCTTTCACTTTCATTCAATCAAATTACTAACCATTCCATGATATCCTGAATTTTGGATCACAACCTTGATGTACAATAAGTCGACAAGTCCTTATTTCGGACAAAGTACTAATTCAATAGCCACTTACAAACACCCCGTATGTGTGATGAAGATTGCATTTATTCATCATGCTACACTATACGAATGATGAAATGAAGAGAAATCACATTCCGAAAAAGTATGTATTCTTGAAACACAAATTTTGTAAAATTGTATCCTTTTCAAAAAGAACAAACATAGGAAATATAATGAATTTTATCCATTCCAAATTTTCCAAATTTTTTTTTTATTGAAGCTTACAATCATTTTCTTGCGCCCATTTCCCATAAAAAAATATATGGTTTCGAAAATACTCATCCTGATTTTCATAGAGATCTATCCTTGATATTCTTTATATTCTATTGTTTAATTCAAATTCTTGCCCTCTATTCTTTCGTATTTCCACTCCCAAACCATAATATCACATAGTTGTATATCTACCGACAACCGATTCGTTTTAAAGTGGAAAGTTTCTGATAACCTCATTGTTCATTTCGTTGAACATTCTCAAAAGATTATTTTGTGTAAATAAGCAACATTCGCATCATAAATAAACTTCGATTCACTGGGACCGTTGTGATACTGGATAAACTCGAATTATAAGGGATCAAGCAATATGACCAAGAGGTAAACACTAATATGAAATTCATGGTGTAACTTGAACGACCTCGCCACACACATCTACCCCAAAATTCACTATTTCGATATAGCAGAAATTTATGTACCCCAATCGTATTAGATGAAGTTTATGCGATTGTTGGTCCTGTTTGATGTTGGCAGGCACCTACAGAGGGTCTGTCCAAAGGACTTGAGCAAAGACATATTCAGTGGCGGAGCTAGATACATTTCAGAATGCAATCTTGATGCCTTGATGATTTTTTTCATAACACATAAAAATACTATTCCAAACCTGCAGACATTGGAAAGTTTCATTGCATTAGGTTAGTGTGAGTTTATAATGAAAATAAAGACATTCCAGACTTTTGTAGTGAACTAGGGCATTCATGTATATGTATTTTCATATTTCTAATAGTGGTAAGCATTATAATTTGTTATATTCATTCATATTGAAAATAATACGAGGTTAGAATCCTGATGTGAATGAGAATGATTCGATCAAAATATATACAGGTTTCTGATAATTTGTTTTGTTTTTAGATTCCAATGGCAAGATTTAGTTTAGGGTACTTTGAGGGCACAAACACTTCGAGAAGTGTTCATGAAGGTGAAGAAGTTTTGAGTGCTGGACATCATAATATCATGATGACAAGAATATTGCTTTTGTAATGAAATGGATTATGAATTTATACCTAGTCTTTGTTTTTTCTTGTGTTTTTTTGGTGAGAGGTGCTAAATAAGTGAGATCTCGTTTCAATTTTGTTGATACTTGAACAATACTATGCTCGACTGTGACCATTAATGTAAACAGAATTTCATCTATCTACTCACGATATTTATATCACCAGCTTGAGAAAAAGCATAGGAATTAATATTTGAAGTTTGATTTCAACGATTCAGAGTTTTACAACCTTTCAAATATTCAAATTCAGTATAAACTCAACAAAACATAATACCAAACACAAGAGCTATCTCTGCATGTCTAGTTATTTTTAGTGCCACCAGGTGGCGTATCGCTTATGTTCATTTGCCAATAATTTCATTTGGTCAATTTTTGATTCCATACAACTCTTCCAGATTCTGAAAAAAAACAACCCCAATGAACGCTACTGAACATGATGATCGTCCAGCTCATCAGGGACCACTAATCGTGGAATGACAACATGCTATCAAACTTTAACGGGTTGGGGAGAGACGAGACGAAATCCATCATCATTTCGGTAATGTAGCTGGATCGTTGCTCCGTCGAGGTTTCAAATATGCATGAATAGCAAGGGAGCACGAATTGTTTTCGAAAGAGTTTGACAGCAATCGAGTAAGCCATTCGGCAGTGACGAAAGTCTGGAAACCTTAATTGAATTCGAATCTTGATGTTGAGGAATTTTCAAGAATTCACGTTTCAAACCGAACACTGTACAGGGTAGGCGAATTTAGATGTCTGCATAGGATAACTCGATAACTATAAGAGTTATTTATTCTAGCGGATTAAAAAATTGGTCATAATCTTCTGTTTTGGAATTATGAACAAGAGTTGAATTTTTTATTCGTCGACACATACATACGAATATAGTGGTTGTTAATGAAGTAAGCATAAAATACCTTTCTGATTTATAGACACTATGATTTTCATTTGAGAAAATATAACATTGGGTCATTAGTTTTTTAGAAATTTACGATCAACTACTATGCTCTACGTACGCTTCAAACTCTACAACTACTGGAAGAACTTTTCAATTGTCACATTCAATCAGAGCAGAACTCGATAATTTCTTCAAAAATTCATGAGTTTTATGTGAACTTCTTGACATCTCTCATATCGTGACAACATTAACTCGAACATCCTTCAAATATTCGGAAGTTTATGTAAAACACTGTTATATAAGAACCTTCAAAATCATCCAGATATCTTCTTTAATCATCTGGACATTTTGATTATGAACAAATATTGGTTGATAGCAGAACTACAGAACTTGTATAACGATTCGATATACTTTTTCATAGTGAAACTGTATGAGCATTGAATTTTTATTATTTTTGGGCAATGGTCATGAGACCAATCAACGTTTGCGATAGATTCACGCTTCAGGAAATTCGCCATGATCTAGTTTCAACTGATTGCTAGAAGAATTAATTGTTATGCCCGACCATCGGTCTACCTCTCATTTTCAGAAATTTAGCAATCTGAAGACGTGAATATCAACCTTAATCACATAGACTTTGCCCACACATGTCCTGACTATGACACCCTGAACATAACCTTCCTCACATTCAGAAGTTCCTCCCTATAATTGTATTCAGTTCAGTATTGTTCGATAGCCATGCAATCTCCGATTTCAAGGGATTAACACATGACCAGAGCACTTGCTTTCGTCTCGAACATACATTGTGCCTATTCTGGACAGCACGATGAAAATGTGAACAATGCTACCCAATTTATTGTTTGGATATTGGAATATTTCACAAGGCAACGCGAGGGTTTGCTACTTTTGTTCTGCGTTAGAGGTCTATATTAGACATTATTTGGAACACAAATCACCTGCCTTCACATTCATATGCCTTTCGAATCGATAGGCTATTAGTTATGGTATTGTTTTGTTTAATAGAATGTCTGTAAGGAATGTGGTGACTGCAAATGACGAATCAATAACAAAGAACAACGAACTTCTTTCATCACCAATGATTTGTGGACAATTAATATTTTCGGAATCACATTGTGTGATATATTTCTTATTACTTTTACTCTGTTGAATTTGATAGAAATCAAGTAGAAAAAAATTCAACAAGTACGTTTTTCGGTGCTATGATTCATAATTATCTTTATAGGAATACCAGAAATGGAAGTATCCAGGATTATTTCTTCACCACAATGAATCTCTCATTTATTGAATAGATTACAAAAATAGTGGACATTGATAGTTCCTATTACTGGAATAGGTATCGATTTCAAATCGATATAATTCAATGAGAAATGTACAAGAAAAATTGAAAAAGTCTTCGTTTCTAGCCATAGTCACAAGTTATTGTAAATAAATGTCCTTCGTTTCGTTACTATATCAGATAAGAAAATCTGCAATTTCTAGGATATTATTTTCAATTCCAAAATTCAATTTACTTTGTATAGCTTTACTCCATGGTCAAATATTTTTCGATGGATCAGGTTCAGGTTCCTTTTACACCTGATTTTTTGTGCGTTGCACAGTTGGTGAATTTGCAATTCTATCCTTCTCTTTTCCTTCTAGTCTAGACAAAGTTCACATGGTTTTGCATATTCTATATTCAAGATTCAAGATTTCAAGATTTCAAGATTCAAGAAACATTATTTCAGTGAGCACAATCTTCAGAACATGAAGATAGAATTATTAAATGTTTGCAGGACCTAAAAAAAAACTTAGACACCCTCATGTTTTCTGAGGTATCATACATTTTCAATAGGAGAGAAAATAATCAACTTTTTTTCTAAAATAATATACTCTTATTCCGTAATATAATCAATCTTATCATTTCATGTACTTATTTTGAACGCCATTCAGTTATGAATTTCGCGCTGAACTGAAAAAAATCCAACTTTGAAAATAATCGTTTCTGAGAGTTCCTCAAAATGTTCATGAATTCATTCTTTCAATCTCTGTGGTCATCAAGTGATTATTTTCGATTCATTCTAGTTGCTTTCGTAGCGATATTGATATTTATTTTCATTTTTACCAATTATCGTGCCTACAGAAATATCACAATTGAGATGTATCCTCCAATGTCAAACAATGATGGATAGATGAATCTTACTCTGCATCATCCATCACCGGAAGATTTAAATTTGAAACCTTTTTCTGTGCCTTCGACAAACTCATCTCATTTTCACCTATCTGAACAAATTAACAGAATCAATATTCAAAATCAGAGCGTTTAACGAACCTATCACCGACTCTTCATGAATGAATAATTATTGTTAGAGTGGTATGATCGGTTTTACGGGAACGACCAGTCGGATTGATCCCCGCTGTGCACTCTTACGTGAGGTCAAGCATCATTAGCTAGCGAGGTGGTCCAATTGCTGCTTTAGGATGACCGTTTGGATGGATCCCTCGCTCAAAATTGGATAATCCATTTCGAATTAGATTCACCCTATATAGGGCCCTTCATGACTAGTTAGGTTTATACATCTAGTATTATGTTGGAAATGTTATGTATTCTTTCTCACGGAAAGGAAATACAAAAAATATATTGAAAAGGCATCAATCATCCATGATTCATTGAAAATTGAATATATTGTCTCACATAAATATTTGAGGAATATTATATGTAGTCACATTAATAGATATAGAATAGAAAGAATAATTTCAAAATGTTATAAGCTCTCCGAATATATTTTTTTTTAATTGTGTGAAAGAGTAGCTTTTATAGTTTTTTTTTAAACACTTTTTGACAAAACTATGGTATAATCACCATGTGTAATACCGCGTTGTAAGGAGAATTGAAAACGTTATCTGAAAATGTAAAGATTCAAGATGGCGTTAATTAGACAAACCAAAGTTGACAGGTGTTCCTCCGTCATTTGAGGGTGACTGGAAAAACGATGCTGCATTCAAAACTCTATACCGGGTGATTCTTCAAGGTGGCTCGCCACTATAACTTTTTTTCTATTGGAGATGGAAGAACAAAATTCGGGGGTTGTGTATTATATGTCAATTCGCATTATTTGACGTATCCACTTGCTTTGCAGTACTTCCGGTTTGACCGGAAATGACCTCAACTCTCGATTTTCAAATGGAACACCCTTTATATTTTTACTTATTTCGATCGAGGATCTATCCAACAAAACTTTGTTTGTGAATATTTGACGTATGAAAGAATTTTTATTTTAATTTAGGTATTGGGCTTCTTGCAATTATTGAGAAAGATAGTGAAAATGAAGTGGAAGTGTGTTGTATCAAATTTTTCGTAAGAAAATGATCTTTCACAAAAACCCGACGAGCCCCCCTCTTTCCATTTGGAAAAATCGAGTTAACTGGAAAAAATGATATTTGTGACATTGAAAAAATTATTGAAACGACTCTGAAGTCATATGCCTCAAAGTTGTATTTTTCCCATGTCACTCGATCAAAAAGGAAGCGTTTCAATCGATCCATGGCACGCTAGATCGAAAAATAAAAATTGAAATAAAAATTCTTTCATACGGCAAATATTCACAAAATTTTGTTGGATAGATAATGTCATTCTCGATCGAAATAAGTAAAAATATATAGGGTGTTCTATTTGAAAATCGAAAGTTGAGGTCATTTCCGGTCAAACCGGAAGTACTACCAAGCAAGTGAATACGTCAAATAATGCGAATTGACATATAATACACAACCCTCCAATTTTGTTCTTCTATCTCCAATAATAAAAAAGTTATAGGGGCGAGCCTCCTTGAAGAATCGCCCGGTATAAAGAATGGCCTGAAAAAGTTTCAGCTGAAAATGTGCTGTACGATTAGTTCATCCTGAAGAATTTCAAATTGGAAAATGGATAGCCTATATTGAAATATCTAATGAAAATAGTCCAACATTGACAAAAGAGCGTAAAGAAATATTGCTTCCAAGAATTGAAAAATTATGGATGACTGAGTCGTTATATTGACATGTGATATTATACATATTTCATTTCGATGACGTAGATCATTTTCACTTTGTAATCGTCATGGCTTCTATTCATGATGTTTCAAACTCAACCAGCTACATCTCTTCAGCAACGTGATAAAATAGCTGATTTCTCACAATGAAAATCTAAGTGCGTCAATTTGACGTGCTCATTCTTTGATATTTAAGAAATACGTGATCATCACCTTTGCTTCTTCAGGAACTGTCACGATTTTTTCATCGTGAAGGCATACAATGCAACTTTGAGCAGCGAGTGGCATAAATCAATTAGTCAATAACCGAAATCGACATAAATGCGTGCATTTTCAATACAGAGCTGTATCAAGGGGGAGACTCGAATGACTCCTAAAAATGCATGAAGAGGATTTTTTCAAATTTTTTTCAGGGTTTTGGTAAAACAAAATGTTGCGAACTTGATCAGATCCCAGTTGAGGTTGAACTAGAATATTTTGATTAGATAGGTCCAATTTATGGAACAAAACAAAAAATCCACAAACTGTGACATAATGAGATAAAATTTTTATTCTCTTGACGGATTGAATATTATTTTTTTATGTTGGATAATAATTCGAAATATATCCCATGTATTGTTGATTTCTTCTCTTATACAGTTTTGAAAATGAAATATCTGAGGTAAAGGCGAGAGTAGCACACATCATCAAGAAAGATACTACGTAATTATTATCCTTCCAATTCGTCCAGGTCACAACCAATTACAGAGCATATCGGTTTCGAGTTCAGTTTTTGGTTCTTGTTTTTTTCTTTGTTTGGTGGCACATCATCTCTTGAGTGTTGATATTTGGTTTAGAAAATGTACAACTGTTTTACTCACACTGTATTATATCTCCACGAATCAAAAAATATTCTAATATTCAAGAGTATCAACTATGACCGCAAAGTCTTCATCGACATTGTCAATTCGTTTCAGAAGCTTTGATAGGTTTTGATAGTTATCTACTCTAGATACGGTCCTGCCCGATCCAATCATTAGCATACTCCAAACTTCTTGTCTCAAAGAACGGACTGAGAATACAACATACTAGTTTTTCCCACCATCGGTCATCATATGGGCACTTTATTTCTATTTTGTTCGGATGATTTAATAGACAATCGCTTGCGCAACATGAGCAGCGGACATTATCACGTACTGGATGAGCTTTTACATACAACATTTAATTATCCAGGCGAGTTCATAGCCGCCGTTGATCACCAACCGTTGTTTATAATCACAATAAATTGAGGTAAGCGTTTTCACATCTATGCGTTCAACTTGTCTATCGATAGATAAGTGGCGAAGATGATTTTCAGCCACCATCATACAAACTTATAGGGACCAGGCAGGATATCAGGCTCTACAATAATCAATTTGTTTCAAACGTGAACTAGTTGTTCGAATATCAGTTTTTCGCATATTTCAAATATCATATCAACAATTGGTATTTGTTCATTGAATTCATTGTTGAATGTGAGTCACCGCTCTGTTCAACCACTGATGAGCTCTGCCCCCAATGTAGATTTTTTTTCGAAAACCATGTCCAGCTTAAAAAAATAATCACCCCCACTCAATATCCGATATAAAATCGTGGACACAAAAATGTTGTTCGACCCATTGGAGTTATCTAATATCTAATTACCTTATTGAATACCTTGATTGCATTCAGAGAACTTTATAGTTTTCTCGTCTTTTACACCAGTCGAAACAAGGTCTTGACAACTGCTCACATAACCAGGACCGGATTAAACTCAATGCCGCCCTGGATACCGGAAAAAATGCCGCCCCAATATTGGAATTTTATTCAAACTCTTATTTTTTAAATTAAAATAACTAATATATTGCAGGAAATGTATTATACAGCGCGTCCATAAAGTAACGCATAAATTCATTATTGGCTAAATGAACAATAAAATCAGGAATTCCCAAAACAGGTCGATTTTTTATTTCAGTTTACTATTGTTTCAAATCATAATCTAATATACAGGGTGAACCACTTTCGTGTAATGACGTCATCATCATTTTTTTCAAATGGAACCCTCCCTTTTTTTTCCCAGCCTTTGCTGAGCTGATTCCAAAAATATATAATATGTTGCTTCAAATTGGTACAGGGTGGGCAAAAATGCAAAAAAAAGTATGAAAATATGAAATGAATAATAATAAATATTAATATAATCACATATTGATTCATACGTAGTTTGACACACTGATTCCGAAAATATGGATATTTGAACTCGTAGAGAATCAGGAACCTGAGAAAATTGCGAGAACCCAATCGGAAAATTTCGAAGTCGGTTTTTCGACCTCAATTGGTATTTATTTATTTGATGAATTTTCGTTTATCTTTGAAAATATAAACAGCCATTTCAAATATATATAAAGAGAATAGTGTAAGAATCCCAAAATCTCTGAATAAGTTTCTACAAGAAAAATTTCATAAAGATTCTTACGTGTTTTGACGCGATGATTCTGAAAATATGGTTATTTGAACTTTTCCGGCGAATTTGATTTTCAAAATAATCCGTATTATTAGGGTCCCCCGGATTATTAGGGTCCCTCTTATTATTCTGGGTCTACCGGATTATTCCGGGTCCTTTCCGGATTATTCCAAGTCTCCTGGATTATTAGGGTTCCCCGGATCATTCCGGGTCCCGCGGATTATTAATCACCAATTTGGAAATTGAAAAAAAAGGGCGGGTTCCATTTGAAAAAAATGGTGATGACGTCATTACACGAAAGTGGTTCACCCTGTATATTAGATTATGATATGAAACAATAGTAAATTGAAATCAAAAATCGACCTGTTTTGGGAATTCCTAATTTTATTGCTCATTTAGCCAATAATGAGTTTATGCGTTATTTTATGGACGCACTGTATATACTTAAAAGTTATACAATAATGTTTGTTTTTTTTTCAGAAAATTATAAATTTAATGGTAACAATTGTATGGCATAAATTTTTTCACAGACAAACACGTCTGCCTTTTTGATTTGCAAATTGGTCGATCAAATCTTCGCAATCTAAACGTTCACTTTTCCAAAATTTGCCGCCCTGGGCACTAACCCCGACTGCCCTTAGTATAAATCCACTGCTGTCAATAACTCACGAGTGGACATTCGCAGAAATTTCAGGACATGAAAAAAGATAATTTATCCAACTGTATCTAGAAGAAGTTTAAGCTGTGATCCAACCTCAACATGAACGATTGAGTCATCAGGTGATATTGACAAGTGAATACACGTGAATAACATTTATTTCCTTCATGCCTCGTTATTCAAACAAGATTGACTTCTTTGGTCCTGCGAGTAGGTACATCATTCAATAATAAGGTGGTTCGAAACTTTCGTGCGTATCATCTTTCAGCCACCAACTTCTTGGAATCGTTTCAGGATTTGGCAGATCATTTTTCCTGACCTTAATGCCTTTTCGGTGTACGATCATTGTGTGGTTTAATATACGAGCCAGTCTGGCGAATTAATAGTCGCGGGATTCCGCAAGGTTTACTGCCGGGCGCATCAGATTAGAGACATTAAAGGACCCGGACCGGACATTAATTTCACTGTTTATGGAGAACAGAAGACACTTGTTAGCGTCCGAGTGCTGGTACGGTGACAGGAAGAATCAAATTCTTTTGTGACTGGAAAACAGTCAGTTACGTTGGGTACCACACAAGATGGCAGGGGACAAATCGAGAAGTTTTGTTTTCGAGGCATTCTTGGGTGTGTTTTTGACCAGTTAGAGTGATTCCAAAAGTCTAGACGCCATTGTTGGGTGACGAAATAATGAACCTTGTTAATATACTTCATTTGTATTTTATCGAGAATTGCAATACCATTTGTTGCTTCCAAATAGCCTGATAAGAATTCAATGTTGAATCATCAGAAATCGTTTGAGAGATACTGAATTTTGGATGAGGTGTGATCACAAGACATTCGAAGATTTCGAAAATCTGCCAAAGTCGCCTAAAAAGAGGACTTACCTGGCATTTTCCCCTAAAGCTCCTTTGGACGTTCGACAGAGTTGCAACCATCTATTCATAGAGAACAGAACTGGAGCGAATATTCAGTATTTTTTAGGATCTTCAGAAAATAACTTGAATTGAATATATTTCTCAATTTTCTAAACTTATACTTAACATAAGCTGACTATTTCCTTTACATGTAAAATGTCAAAGGGAAAATAAACTTATTGATTGATTGATTGATACAGAGTCACACCGAATTGTCAACAATGAAAGATCGAGTCGAGAGAGCTATTAGTTTCTTTCTCGATGAGTCCACCAGGAAATGTTGACAGAGTTATAAAAATAAATAAAAGAATATCTACTAGAGGTTATGGATATCTGATTTATCCATCATATGAAAATTCGATAGGGTTTAATTTGCTTTTATAACATAAAGAGAGGAAAATAATTATACAGTAAGGAAAAGAATAAAAATCAAAATGAAAGATCAACAAACAAACTTTCATTATTTATTGACTATCTGTCTCAGATTAATCACCGCTACTGATTGGGAATGTATCTGAGAATAGTAATTTGCAAAAATCACTCTCATCCCTTTTCTAATTACATACGTGTACATGTTTCATGTGACCCCCTATGTAGTGGCAATATATCATAATTTGATGAATGTTTTCAGCCACAAATGTCGCCACAGCTTGATTGCTGCATGCCAGAATAATATCGCACTGATTTATTTTTGATGCTCGAAGGGGTTGAAGTACGTCTTGTTATGATTTATTTGTGACGTTTGAAAAATTATGATTGCTTCAACTTCATATTGAAGCATTGATATTTTAATTTTTTCACTGAGTCCGTGAAATTTTCGAATAGATCAGAAGCACAAACATTATTTGAAACATTTTTATAATTGTACGAAAATCGACCAGATCTTTAAATTTATCTGAAAAGAGTGCTTTGGAAAAAACATCGATAATAATAAATCGTCTCTATTCAATAAATGTACATACATTTGCTAAAGCTACTCTAAAACTCTTGACCTTTTCGGTTTACATAATAAAAAAAATAATACAAAGAATAACATTTTACAATTTCAAGAGAAAAAAAAAATAATAAGAACAATGCTCTCTCTGTTAATAATAATAATGTTTATTTTTTTACACTGAATATCAATATTACAAATCAATATTACAAAGTTACTATCAATTCAGCAGTTCATTTTTCATGACTTTTTCTAATGACTAATCAAAATGTCAAAACTTCACATAGTACTAAATCGAAAGTAGCGGCATCCCCATAGTGGAATTCACGATCATATACATAGGTCTAGCAACTCGTATGGTGGGGTGTGGCCCAAACATTGAGGAGATTTTTGTGGTTCTCATGCTTCGCCACCTGCAGCGCTGTCCTCTATTGTCACTTTGTCAGCCAATCACGAATCAGATCCGATCAGCTTTCTGAAAGTAGGAATGATTTCCATTCATTCAAGAGAATTTTGCAAGATATAATATTTCTGTCATTGATTTTATTTACCATTCAAGTCCTAACCGTTTGTTTTGTTGTCAAAGATTAATCACGTGATTTTACCCCTATGTCCTCCTAGCGGATAGTTATGGCAACTTTTTCTTCAAAAATGGTGCCACCCCCACCGCTCAAAAATGCCGTAGATACCAGACCTATGTATATGATCGTGATGGAATTCGAAAAATGGATAGCCTGTATACGGTATACTTTAAACAAGAGTTTTCTACTACTACCTACTTGAATATTGAAATGAATGTGTGTCTGAACGTTGTTCTTGAAATCATAATTCGTTTCATTACAATGCCTCGTTCACATCTCCACTTTTTCCATCATTCAAAATACCAACCTTACCAAAAACGTTTCTTGAGATGAATACGACATAAATATATACATAATTATTTTTAGATGTTCCATCTACATAGCACAGGTTGATAAATGAAACGTTAGACATTTTTCTGTTGAATAAAAATTAGAGAGCCGACAAAGCAAAAACAAACAAACTAGTAAATACGTCAATGACTGCTTTTGTTTAACGAATTCCTCCATTATGCTCTTCCAGAAAGACTATTATCATTCATTTGTCTAGATTAGAACAGTCAATGTAGTATTTCAATAACACAGAGCACGCGCTGTCTAAATATACAAAGTCACTGAAATATTCACCATTTTCACGGGAGTTGGAGTTAATTGTTTTCCTGACAGCTCCAGAAGACACACTATATAACAATAGACACAACGTAGAAATTTCAAAGGGGAAAGGCTGTTGGTATTTATAGAAAACGTTTTTTTTAAGCTTCATTGGAATTGGAATAAACCAGACAGCTAGTTATTAGTGAAGTACATTTCGAATGTTTCAGCGTGTCGAGAATATGAACGCCAATATTTCAGCTGTCAATCATCGTAATTTGTATGTAGATTTTCATGAGTACGAAAGAGAGAGCCAAGCGTTATTTGGTAAATCTATTTTTGATGTGTCGTTTTTCTAGTAGTTCAATATTATCAGGATCGAAAATGTTTATTTTCAAGGTCATGGCTATGAATTCCAAAATTGATTTATTGTATTGCACATTTTGATAACAACTTCGTCATCAAATGCCTGCCAAAACTGTCAGTGTATGTATCATTATATTCTTGAATATTAGAAGTTGATAGGAATAATGAAAATGCGTTCATGAAGATACGATGACAGTTCTTTCAGTATGAAAAAAAAAACGATTTGATGTTATGTTTCAATATTTCATGGAATACTATTGAAACTCATTATATCCAGTTTCAAATTCATTTTATTATTTATTAATAAGTGGCTGCATGAATACATAATTGTTTAACAGAAATAAATGAATATTTCCTTGAAAATGAAATTGAATTTCGGAATTCACTACAAATTCTCCCAACTGAAAGATCTCCACTAATTTGCCTTCCTGAATAGAAATGTTATCGGGAATAAAATGATTTTGTTGGTATTTTTCATAATGGGTCTACATCAGCTCCAAATAGTTACAAATCCAAATCGAAATAGCTTATTTATGATTCCATGTCTATTTAGAGGACTTTATTATAAATAGCCGTGACTGTATAACAAATAAACGGGTAATAAAATGCCAGCCGAACAAAAGAAATTTAAGGCAACTAAACACACATCACTACTAAAAATAACAATGAGACCTATTCAATCGATCGCTATAACTTTTTCCTACTATTTCCGTATCACTAAATCATTCTGCATTTAACGTGAGTACATGTATTCGTGATGTTATCGTTAAAGTGAAGTACCCACTTGCAGAAATAATAGAACTAAATATAGGAAGAATTCAATTTGTCCTTTTCGTATGTTATTCCCAGAGGCAACTATTTTGATCGATACTATATTTTATCTGATCTTCTGAATATTTATCAGACTGAAACGATTCCATGATCTCTAGGAAATTCAGCATCTTCTCCCTATCACCTCATATTTGGAATGAAATAAAATATACAGAGAAATAGCATAATAGTACGAAACGGGAAATATTTTCGAAAATAATGTAAAACTCTCTACTTGATCGAAAATGCTTGATAGATGAAAATGACATGATAGATGAATATGAATTGCAGTAAAACGTGGAAAAATTAAATAGTGATGTTGAGCTACAATTCGAATAATTGAATTTATACTTCAACTTCATTTTCATTGAACTTAAAATGAAGTTGATTGTGATTTGTGAAACAATATAACAGATTACATAAAATTTATAACCTGTATAATACTGTTTAGTTTTGGAGTTCAACTCGAATGAAACAATATCACAGACGAAATAAATTATACTGTTAATATTTCTTCTGGGTGCCACTGAAACATTTTGTTCATTCGAGCTGGAACTGTCTAATTAGTGGAAGGAGCGCGGTTCTGAATGAATTATCACTGTTTAAATACAGATTTAAATCAAACAGGTCTTCCACAATAATTGGATATTATGGTTATATATCTATATATTCCAATGAACCTGCTATTCATTGATGTTAAGAGGATTTGGCACAGCGAATTTCGTTTTGTCAAATACTACGTTTGATGATGAACGATTCCTTTCGCCATCGCCAGTATATGTTGATTTGGGACTACATAGTTGGTAGCAGAATGTTGAAGAAGGATAATAAGTAGATTGTTGATACTTTATGAACGCATTCTGACTGAATGAATAGAACTTTCGATCCCAAAGTATCTGATGAAATATACAAATAAGAAGAAATGTACAGGACAATAACATTATGCAGATCGTTTGCTTCATAACTCTTTCACTTATGAAAATAACTTTTCTGCGATGCATCATAAGATGGGCGTGTCTTTTTAGTCTGGAGAGTAAACAACAAACTAACATTCCTGTTCTGTTAATTTGTATTGTGTTCGTAGGATGCTCAAAAAGCTAGTTTCTTGAAATTTTTAAAAAGCATTCTCTACTATTTCCAGTTATTGTTGATCCTTATAAAGATGTGATGTCAGTTACACAGCGTTGTTGGTCTCTTCACAAAGAAACGCTTTACATATTAGAATTTCGATTCGTTTTCTGGTGGTGTACCTTGGTTTTGATATTACAATAATTTTTCTCCGTCCATTACGAGCACGAAGTAAAAGTTGTATTGAATATATCAAGTTGTCAATGCAGTTGTCACCAATACATAATCCCATGTGTATCGATCTACTCAAACTTGTGCAAAACAGTACGAATTCCCGATTTCATATCATCTGAGGTTTGATAATCAGATTGCTCTTAATGGAACTGCATCTTCTCTCACCAAATGCTACACAGTGCTCTATGGTTAGAAAAAAACAACATTATTTTCAATAGATTGGATTTCATGGAATATATATTTTATAGGAGGAATATTGCTTGTATGCTTCTATTATGTGGTCAGTTTTTGTGTTCCCAACATTGTTTCCTTGAATAAAATGTTATTTGAATTCAATTCATCTCTTATAACATGTATTACATATCTTCATTTCTCTTTACCCATAAATGAATTCCCATTAAGTAATATAAAAGAAAAATTAATAATCTATTGAATACCTTTTTTCACAATATTCCATAATCCAAAGTTATTCCAGAAATCCAAAGGTCTCGCAGTTGCTACATTATCTCTTCCGTCTCCAATATCTGTGGTTCTCCAACTTGTTTTCCTCTCGCACCGTGAAATAAACAGAATCAGTTGGCGGCACTGTTCTCCCTCCTGCCTTCATGCCGAGTTTGTTTCTCTAAGACCGGGTAATAAGACTACTTTGATGTTCCCGAACATTAATTAACAAACGACAAAATTGTGTTTGGACAATGGAGTAAAAGCTATAGCTGTACCAAGAAATTCGATGGTATGAATACAGTTTCTGGCTCAAAGCATTTGCAGTATACCTTTGCCGAGTCTTATAATGTAAATAAGAGAGTTCGCATACAATTAGGAAGATAATCGAGATGGAATAGGAAATTCTGACTGATTAATTGGAATATTTTTTGTTGTATCTCTTACATGGTTCTCTTTATGAAGTGTATGAGAATATCATCTTGATGATCCAAGAAAGATGGTTTTGGAAATTATGGAAGTTGAACTGAAACGATTTCGATAGAATTTGGTTTTTGTTATTCATTATAGTCATTTCTTCATGTTCACCTCAATTCTTTAGATATGCCTCTTCATCGCTATCAGCAATCTATCCAGAGATATCTTTCGATGTCCGAGACCAAGAATAGTCGATCTGGAGAATAAAATGGATAAAAAAGTGATTTGTGCATTTTTTCATAAAGGACCCCACACGGTTCTAATGGAAAATGGGTCCCAGTCGAATTGGCTGAAAATTCAGTATAATGTAGTTTAGGAAGTTCTGATCAAATGTCCCCATGGGCACAACAAGATCTGATGTACACTTTTTGAGATACAGGGTGTCAAACATGCAGAGAGAGGGTTGTTACTTTTACGTTACGTTACCTTTAGGAAATCAATATGGCGATTTTTTGTTACAAAAATTTGGCGATAATAATTACAATCTCAATATTGTCAATATTAGTTGTGATAAGAAGTTAAAATAGTCTGTATACAGGGTTATTAATAATAACATAGTTTTTATTTAATTCTTTGAACAAACTCAGTCAAACTTTCGAAGACTTGCATAATAAGTAAAAAAACATTTTATTTCAATATTGGGTGATCGGAGGTTACTATCATACGGTGTCTTCCACTTTTCCAATTGTGGTAATTTTTTCTGGAACGTATAGAAAAATCAAACATAAAAGTAGAAAACTGAATATAATATGATCAATATTCTGTGGATCTTGTCTATTTGTTGCATCTTGTACGGATCATATAATTCGGTTAGGGGATAGGCTTAGCAAATAATAACCCTGTATACACAGTTTTATAACTTCTCATCACAACTCATGATTGTAATCATTATCGTCAACTTTCTGTAACAAAAAAAAACGCCATTTTATTGATTTTCTAAAGGTAAGTAACAACCCTCTCTCTGCATGTTTGACACCCTGTATCTCAAAAAGTGTACATTAGATCTTGTTGTGCCCATGGAGACATTTGATCAGGACTTCATAAACTATATCATACTAAATTTTCAGCGAATTCGACTGGGATCCATTTTCCATAAGAACCGTGCGGGGTCCTTTATTCTGAACTAAGTTGTCGTATACCCAACGATATGTCTAACACGTTTATTTGATATCTTCAGGATCTCAGAATTCCCGATAAACCTCACTTTACGGCTATCCGAAAATATTTCGTGTTTCGTTGTTTTCGTCTCAAACAGCCTTTTTGAAATGACTGCGTGCATCGGGAGTGTTGAAACTTCAATCAAGTCTTGTTTTCTGTAAACTATTTTCGAATAAACGCCATATTGTCATGAATTCGATTGAAAGGGATTTTTTAGAAATAGAAATGCGAACCTGCATTCCTATTCATCTCATAATTTGGTAAGGAGGAGAAAATGAAGAATTTTTCTGCGAAGAATTATTTCAGAACGATGAATCGAACTAACCTCATTTTTAATTGGAAGTGACCAATGAATTATAGTTGAATTATTCGTAGCATCTATAATGCTCACGGTCTGTTGTTGCATGATACGTATACAATCAAGATTGTAATTAAGAATTTCAATCCTGAAAAATGTTTGAGCGTCTGTCTACCTTTCTGAAGGAATCTGTCTATGCTTCACGCTCAAGAAATCCTCTAACCGCTCAGCACGAAACCAAAACTCGCTCTGCGAGAAACGTTTCTCCTCTTTCAAAACACAATTAATCATATTACACTCTAATTGTTTACTCAACTAATTTCTTTGTGCCTTTCCAGATTAACCGGAGCAAGAGGGGAGGGGCGACTCAAAGGCAGCTCATTTGTTTTTGTTAGTTACGGAGCAGAGTTGGCCATGGGAGAGACGCAGATTATACGGATGATGAAGATTACGGGTCAGTTATGAGAAATGGCAATGGAAATATCGAAGGTGTTGCGAAATTAGATGGGGGCGATCAATCACGACAGGATCTGCATTGTCCGTTACTTTATTAGTTTCCATTGCTTATGTTTTTTTAAGTAATGACTGGCACCAGTCTTGTTTCAAGTGAACAATCACTTGGTTGAGCTTGTTCAGTAAGTAGCTACATCGAAGAGTAGATTTCAGTTTTCAAATATTCAGGGTGTTTCATTATTATGGTGAAAAAATGAGGACCAAAATATAACGATTGAGCACAACATTGCTTATACAAATGTTGATGGTTAAGAAGATACAGTGCGTCCAAAGTTAAAATTTTATTTGCAAATTTCTTGATAGCTTCGACAGTTTTTGTGATATCGGTTTAAAAATTGGTACATTGTGGGTTTTTAGGACGGCAAACAAGAATATTCCATCAGTATTAACGTATTCCTCAGATGGCGTCATGTACCCGCTTACAATTATTTAAAAATACGCACAACTTTTTTGACCGTCAAAAATCAACATTTTTGATCGAAAAAGTCGAAAAACCTCACTGTTTTTGCGATAAACCCGATCCTAAGTATAAAAGTCACAAATAAATTCAAATAATTTCATCAAGAAAAAACAAGGAGGTTGCTGTCAGACAAGCAAATAGTTAGGTTTTTGCTTCAACAATGCTTTATTTCTGATTTGAGAAACGAAGTTATGAAAACTATTGGAAATGCCCACCTTCGACGTCAATAACTTTGAACGCACTGTATCTTTTCAATCATCAACGTTTGTATAAGCGATATTGCACTCAATCATCATTTTTGGTCCTCTCTACTCTCATTTTCATTTTTTACCATATCAATGGAACACCCTGTATATACTCGTATCGAAATCTACTCTTTCCTAAAATGATATAACGGAGCTCTCAGATCATTTGGTGACCGTTTGAGAATTGAAGAAGCGTTATAAATCAGTTGAACCAAACCTCAAGTTTAAATAATGTTCAACAATTTCGTATGTTATTTCTTCATAAAAATGGTCTTTTATTGTATTATATCTGACCGTTCCGGTAATGAGTTATTCACAAGCATTTTGTAGTTCCTGTAGTTTTTGATTGTGTATAGTGAATATTTGGACCTTAAACAATATTGGCATGGTTTCCTACAGTGAAAAAATCAATTCATAAAAACTCTTAGGATAGGAAATTCGCAAAATAGGTCCTAGATTTCTCGAGATTTCACTGAGTTCTACTCAAATTTATTTCAACAATTTTCAGGAAGACATTCTCCTGAGTCTAATCAACTTCCTTTTCGAAATCGTAGTTGTTTGAATATATGAAGGACAGTCAATTAAAATCGAGTACAGTCATAAGAACCTAGAAAAATGTTGGTATCCTCTCTTCTTCTCCTTCAACTGTCATCATGATCCAATATAAACTGCCTTAAATTTCTGCAAACCTTCTGCAAATGGACATAAATCAGAAAGAACAAGATATCCTGCACTCCAGGTAGGTATAGATGATATCAAGGAAGGTTTATTGTTTCTGTTCAAAACCTCCTACATTTAGTGGTTACTCTGTAAACAATATCGCCTGATTTATAGTAATGAAACGTAAAACTCAAGAAAGGATGCCATAAAACGAGACGAGTTTGCCTCGAGATATATTTCACGTTATTATTG